>VWZY01010323.1:33234-53835 GCA_013399075.1 Chloroceryle aenea
GGGGGTGCAGAAAGTAAAAGGCCACACCTGCAAGGAGGAGCAGACAGGACAGATGACCCAAAAAACAACTGATGAGGTATTGCATGCCACATATGTCATATGAAGCTGAGTATTCACAAGTGTCAAACTCTCTTCTTCAGTGCTTGGCATCTGAGGAGGACTCTGTCCATTCTACCTTTGATCCCAATCTGTGTGTTCCTGAATCCAGCTCCTGAACCTGGTTCTCATCTGTCACTGAGTCCAGTCTGGGACTTCCCCAGTGCCTGCTCCACAGCATCAGTGATGACATAATTGCCATCAGGAGAGGTTTAGGTTTTGTTACTGATTTTGTACATAGTTGTATATATTCTATTTTATTATTTTCATTAAAGTTGTTCTAACTTTTCTAATCAATAATTCTCTCTCTTTTATTACCTTTCTTGTCCTCTTCAGGGAGGGAGAGGTGTTAACAGAGAGCATCTGTCATAGGTCTAAGGGGCTGCCCTGACTCTAAACCTTGACACTGCATAAAGCTGTAAAAAACCTATCCATGCTGCTTCAGTTAGCAAAACAATCGAGATCATGATAAAAGCCCAGTCCATCCTACAAATGTGTTTTCTCAGATTAAAAGGTGAAAAATATTTTGTCCAAGACAAGGGTGGTAATTAACAAATAGTCAATGTGTTGCAATAAGCATGATTTACAACATTATATGCGGCTCTCTCCATCTTCAGGTATTCAGATACTAAATAATTAGTTCTCCTGGCATTCCTTTGAATTAGAAAAACATACTACATATAGGGAAATTAGCAGATAGAGAAACAGTGTAGGATCAGCTAGACACAACTGTCTGAGGTTTTGTAGAGGGATATTTTTCTGTCCATCTCAAAGGAGAACATTTTCATCAAGCACATTCTTTACGCATTGCAAGACATATAACTTAGCTCTTACTCTCACAAAGTTAAGATGTTAAACTGCTGAACATGGTGGATTATTCACAATGCTAATGAGTACGTCTTAACTGCAGGGTAATAATTTCCATTTGAGGAAGACTAACCTCCTGAAATAGTTCTAACCTTTTATATTATTTGTGTATAATCTTCATTATTTCTTTAAAAATAAGAATTAATTTCTGCTATCATTTATTATTAGACTATTTAAAACATAAATGTATTTTTAAAAATATAAATATGAATATAAATAATACACACACACATCATCTGAATATAAACCAAATGTATTTTGATCTAAAAGCTGTTCAATTGCATGCACATCATACACTAGGAAAGTTTCCAGAAAAGCCTGTGTCCTGGTTTGGGTGAAAACAGGACTAATTCTGTTCAGTGATTTTACTTTTCAGTTCAGTACTTCTAATTAACAGCACTTTCTGAANGGGGCTGCCCTGACCCTAAACCACTGCAGCCTGGAAGTAATAAGTTATGCACGGGTATGAAGTATGCAGTACGAAATTAAAAATCACACATAATTTCTATCATACAGTGTGCTTCTCCATATTTACAGAAAAGGGCACGGTGCCTTGCAGCCTCACTCATACAAAGCCAATTATTTAATTGGTGTTAGGCACTGTTGATTTAAAAGAAAGAATGTGTTAAAGTATTACCCTGTCCTTCTTTGCTATTTCATCCTGCAAGTGTAAAATATCAGAAGTTAGTAATCTTTTCTGTTATCTTGCTATACCTTTCAAAAAAAGCTCTCAGACTGGTTCAGTGGCTAAACAGAGCAATAGCACTTCAGCTCTTACTTTGGGAAGTAGTGTTAATACACACACACAAAAAAAAAATCTATTTTATTATTAAATCAGTATTGCCCTATATGACACCTCAGGATTGTGTTACTGGTGACTGTTCCCCTCTAGTTAATTTAATTTGGAATAAGTACAAAAAGAAGCTTGGCATTCCTTGATGTTTTGCCTAAAACAGAGCGTCTTATATGTTCTTAGAATGTTCTCATTCAGAATAGCCCCAAATATATTCTTGATAATATGTCCTCAGATTCAGATGGGAATCTACATTTGGCCACACCTCAGCTGCAAATTAAACTTCTTTATCCAGCCCACAGGGATAATTTAAGTCTCAGTTAACAAATGCTAGTATGTGACTTAGAGAACATTAGGAACTACTACTCTACAGATGAAAAAAATGACTAATTTTCAGTAACAGCTTTAAATACAAAGGAATATTATGTTAAATGTATAGTTTTGATCCATATATCAAGACTCTTACAATGAATTTATTTGAAGATACAAATTATGTGTTGCGATATGTGTTCACCTTCATTTTTAGTTATATATTTATACCCCAAACCAACCAAAATAGCAAAACCCAAAAAGACTGCAGTTACTTGCACAAAGTACAAAGTCAAAAATGCATTATTAAGTGCAGAATATGCAATATGTTTTTTTTCTGCATACAGTTATAAAAATTTTCATATACTACTTGAGTGCTTTATGCTAGTGAGCACATAACTTCTAATATCTTTCTCCTTTGAAGAAAGAACGCTTCATTCTTCTTGCTGTAGACATTAGAGACCGTGCTTTGAAAGAAATGTAGTGATATCTAAATCTAACTATGGAAAAAAATCACAATGACTACACTCAACTATCCAGGTATTCAAAGAATGGATGCTCAAGAATCTTACTCAGTGAGAAGCTAAATGATCTAAAGACAGAAAAATTATCTGTCATAAAGCCCATTCAGTTTAGATAATTCTGTGATCCATCACCATTTTACCTCAGCACCTTACAAAACTTAATCATTTTGATGTCCATTCAGATTTGAGATACTCCAGCCACATTCATTTAATATTGTGTTTAAAGAAATGCTACCATTTCTGCTTTTCATAATTTTCTCATATGAATAGGTGAAAGACTCATTAAATTAAAAATTTGCCAAAAGACATCCAACACATTCCAGATACTGAAAAATATTAGAAGTTTTATGGAGTAATTATGGTTTCTCCAGCCTCTGGAAAAGGAGGTCCTGGTTCTCTTTACAGTGGTGCTGATGTATTTAAGAAACAGTTTAACTTTGAGAGAATTCAATTAAGCAGTAATAAAAATAGAGAAGACTGATAAAAGTTTTCCTGTTCCTTCTCTAGACTATATACTCTCCCCTTGACTTTAAGACAAATAATACAGCTTACAACGTAACTGTTCCTAAGACCTCTTCTCAAGCAAGCAGTATGAATTAGTATCAGTTTTTTGAATGTCTTTGTCTCTTCTTGAACATTTTGAGTCTGGGCTTGTAGCTGGTTTTGATTCATTGTCATTTGCCAGCACACATTTGTCAAAGAGGTCTCAGTGAGGTTTTAAACTCCTCAAACTTCCCTACCATTTAAAATAATTTAATCACATTACAAAAGCCTTTAAGTAAATATTATTGCTCCTTAAATACCTGACTTCTATAGAATAATGAGAAGGTAATTGTTTATAGCTTTCCAGCCACTCTTTCTGATGCCTGTAGTGTTGCATGTAGTTGTTGTGACCCAAGTGCAGGACCCAGCACATGGCCTTGTTGAACCTCATACCACTGGCCTCAACCCCTTTGATCCTGCCCATCCAGATGTCTCTGCAGAGCCTTTCTACCCTCAAGCAGATCAACATTTGATGTTGTCTGCAAACTTATATACCAACTACATATAAGTCCTTTAGAGCTTTTGTTGCATTTCATTCTGGCATCTTTTGCAAATATATTAATTGGTCATTTAAAAACATATTTCTGTAGCAAAAGAATACTCTTTTACTTCACTTAATGAGTGAGATTCTACTAGTGATGTTAAAAACCTGGAAACTAATTTTATGGTGGAAGCACATGTTATTCAGAAATATAAAAGCTTTGTAGCTAGGCACATACAGAAAAGCTATTCCTTTTTCTGGGTGGCAGTGTAACGCCAGCATGCAGTGTTTACATATGCTACTCTGGCTATTATATGATAGCCTTGCTTATTGTAGACAACCAAATGATGCTCCAGATCAAAAAAAAAAAGAAAATTCAGTCGACAAGTAGCCACTGTATAGTAGTTTGGTCATTCCAGAATTGTAGCAATCAAGCAAAAAAATATTGTAAAAACATCCCATATTGAATAGAAATATTTAGACTTGAGCAGTTGAATTCTCTGAAGTCCATACCTTAAGAAATTTTTTAAAGGCTTCTTTTATGGCTACACAAGACAATGTCTCTGTACAGAGAGGCAGGCACAGTATATAACAGCTAACAGTGACTCAGCACTACTTATTAAATAAAGTATTAACATGTAAAAATATAAACTTATAAATGTCATTTAAGAGATATAGAATATGATACAGTCCACAGATTCCCTCTCCTCCATGGGCACTGTTCATTTGTGAAGTGGTTGGCTTTTTAGATGAGAAATGCAAAATAATTTTAATAATTTTAGGAATTATTTATTCATTTTTGGATTTATTTTTGTCTGAATGACCACACCATCTTTTGCCTATGATTGCCTTGAAAATTTACTTAGTAAAACATCTCCTTCTAATGTAATGTACAGAGATTTTCCTTTTGAGTCTCATTTATCATTTGCTGTGGCAAGACCAGAAAAGTTTATTTTTGGTATGCTGCTTCTTATGCATCTTTATTGATATTAATTTTTTGCATATGACAACATATTGAGTGGGAATGTCTATCTGCCTGAAGGTAGAAAAGTTCTGCAAAAGAATCTGGACAGGTTGAATCAATGGTCTGAAGCCAATTGTATGAGGTTTAACAAGGTCAAGTGCTGGGTCCTGCATTTTGGTCACAACAACCCCAGGCAACACTACAGGTCTGTTTAAGAGTGTCTGGGAAGGTTCCCAGTGGAAAAGAACCTGGGGATGCTGGTCAACACCCAGCTGAATACAAGCCAATGGTATGCCCAGGTGGCCAAGAAGGACAACAGCATCCTGGCCTGCTTCAAAAATAGTGTGGCCAGCAGGAGAAAGGAAGTTATCATGCCCCTGTACTCTGCACTGGTGAGGCCACTCCTCGAGTACTGTGCTCAGTCCTGGGCCCCTCACCACAATAAAGACATTGAGTTGCTGGCACGAGTTCAGAGAAGGGCAACCAAGTTGGTGAAGGGTCTGGAGAACAAGTCCTGTGAGGAGATGCTGAGAGAATTGGTATTGTTTAGTCTCGAGAAGAGGAGGCTGAGGGGAAACCATACTGATGTATAAAATTACCTGAAAGGAGATTGTGGTGAGGTGAGTGCAGCCTCTTTGCTCAAGTAAATAATGACAGGACTGGAGGAAATGGCCTGAAGCTGCACCAGAGGAGGTTTAGATTAGATATTAAGAAGAATTTCTTTAATGAAAGAGTAGTCAGGCTCTGGAATGGGCTCCCCAGGTAGGTGGTGGAGTCACCATCCCTGGAGGTATTAAAAAAATGTGTAGATGAGGCATGTGTAAGAAAATATGTAGATGGTTTAGTGGTGGACTTGACAGTGCTGGTTTATGGTTGGACTCAATGATCTTAAAAGTCTTTTCCAGTCTAAATGATTCTATATTTCTGTATTTACTATACTACAGGCTCTAGTGGGATGGACAAGTATTAATGGTTGGACACAATCTTAGAGGTCTTTTCCAACCATTACAATTCTGTGATTCTGTGAAATAAGTGATCTAGCACTTGAAAATCTGTCTCCTATCTAAATAAATATATGGAAATATTTAAGCTATACTTTTCTGTAACAAATGTTATAGATCTATCTTTTTATATACATTCATATTAATATGTCTCTTGAATAAGCTGCGAGAGATATCACTTGTTTATTTAACTTCAGATGAAGAGACATTTACTGAAAGACTGATGGATTAATACAACAGAAATCTCCTTTTCTTCATGCTATGATCCCATAGATTATTTTCTTCTTTGATTGTTTTGAATTCCACTGGAGATCATTGGCATAAGTATTATTTTAATTACACACAATTTGTATAAGCTATTTTAGCAGAAGAATACCTTTAGCATTATAACTTCAGTTGTTACAAAGGCCAAGGGCTCATAACTTAATTGTGGAATCATATCTGTGCAAGCTGCTTTTTTTCTGATATAAACTTATACTCAGAGCTCAGCCTTGAAAATACCTACACACAAGTAATTTTATTCTAGTGTTCATACTGCTGAACTCAGTATGAGTGATCAAGCGTATACGTATTTTTTCCCTGAATGAAAATGTGTTGGAATAAAACTTCAGTGATTTTAAAATTATACCAGTATCTTAACTTGGAGAGAAGGTGGAAAAGTAAATTTAATTCTAATAAGTAATTTTGTGAGTGGCACAAGTTACATATTTCAGTGAAAATTTCCTTAGATACAAATTAAACAAACAAAACAGAACTAGATTAAACAAACAGACACACATTTTTCTAAGGCTACTACTTAGGTATTTTAAACAAAATACCTATTAATTATTCCTGATCCTTTGAGGTTGTCTCAGGAAGTATCTGCCCCATAGAGTGATCATGTGGATGTCTCTGCCCTACAAAAGCACTGGAATCTAGCACTGCAGCTATAACCAAGTAGGATATCTAATATCCTCTAGCAATTCAGTGTGCTGGGAGGCTACTTGAAAAAAATAACAACAATGTGGAAGTTACAACAATTAGAAGTGACAACAATTTCCTTATTTCTAGAACTAAACACTGATAATTATATAAGTGTTTCTACATTCTGATTGTGTCAATGTTCACCCTTTTTACTGCTATGCATTTGCTAGTGGGTGAAATGAGATCATAATTTACCTTATTGAGAATGCATCTATCATGGATGGTAGGTGGACTTCTTTTACTTTTTATTTTGTATAAAATCCTATTTCTTGATGAGTAATTTTACTACCTTCTCATAGTTGATCTTTGTTTTCATTTTCTTTTAATGTAGACCTCAACAATGGAGATCCTAAATTGTATTGCATCATATATAATTAATTTTTCAAAGCTGTTAATTGCATTGACTTGTAATAGTATGTTACTTATTAAATGACATTTTTTGAATATTCTTAGCAGAGCTATGACTAGGAAAATATACTTCACAATGCCACTATGTCCAATATAAACCCCAAATATAGTCCAGTTAAAGTTAGAATTTCTAGTGTCCTTTGCTCATCCTCTTTATCCTTTAGTAATACAGAAGCTTCCTGATTCTTTTAACAAATTATCATGCCAGCTATGTTACCTTATGTAAATATAGCAGCAAAAAAAAGGAGAAGAGAAACAGTTAATGTAGATGAATGTGTAGGATGAGAGAAGGATAATACCAAAACTATGTGAATTTAAGTTGATTGTATGCTTGCATCAAGTGACATGGAGAAAAGGCCAGAAAGCCTAACCTCATAACCTCTGGTGCTTGGAGATTAATATGAAACAAGTGCTACATCTCTATAGATTTGTGGTCATCTGCTCTCTGCATACCGTATTTGTCTCCTTCTCTCTCTGAAAGAATGTTTGTCTCTGTGGCTACAGTGCTGTGGTTTCCAGTCCATGTGATAATCAACAGTAGGCAAGAGTTCAAAATCACCTCATTAGATTCTGGTATTCTGACTATGTTGAATTGCTATGGCATAGGAAGCACAGGCACAACAGAAATGTTTGAAATCCTTCATACATGCGGTGGACAGAGTCCTCAGTGTTAGGACAACTGAAATATTCCTTAGAGAAAATAAAACATAAAAAGTATCAGTTTACCTTGTTAAAATCATCACTAAAAAGTGAATGCTGCAAGAAGAGAACAAACAATATATTGCATTTTATTATTCAAGAAAAAATTTTATGTAGAACTGAGACCAAACTTTAAATCAGTTCATCAGTGTTATCCAAAGTGAATAGGTTAGACATGTCAAGTATTCAATGTGTTCTAGATTGTGTGCACAAACAGATGTTAACATTTCAGTTAGGTATTCATCTCGATGGTTTATTGAATCAAACCCTCATGGTCTATGGCTCAGTCAAGAAATTTTACCAGTTTCCTTAGCAGCACATTCAACAATCTTATTCAGTGACCAACCTTTTTGCTGTAAGACCTGTCAAAACAAAACTTTCTATTTTAATTACCATGAGGATGAGTTATTTTCTGTTTGTCTAAGTGTTAATTTGCTCACTGCATAGTTACACTTCACAGGCAGAGCAAACAGGGTACATTTAGCATCCTGACCTTTACATAAAGAACCCTTTAAGAATGCAGTTTTAAATTGATGACAGTTTTGTTTATATACAGGGCCTCTGCTCAAAGTGCTAGTTTTGTATACTGGAATCATCTAGACCCTCACCTCTGAGGGTTATTCACAGAAGAAAATGCTGGCCTCTTAAGGCTATTTTCCATGGATTTCTTCTTTAAGCAAGGAGGGGGGTGGGTAGGGAATGATTTTATATATTCACCATTCACATTGGTTGATTTAGAAACTTCCTCTGAATCACTCTTCCAAGGATTTACCCTTGTCCATGGATTACTGAGGAAGCCAAGGGAGATTAGCCTCATGGGGCCAGATAGTCTTTATGATTACTGCATGTAGCATTATATTTTATCTATATATCATGAATCACAGTTGAGCTGTTGTTGCCAGGTGATAAGACTTGGACCATTAGTTCGGAAGACAATAAAGTACTTCTATTGCTGATCACTGTATCTGTACCATTTTATGAATGACTGCAAAATACACACTTCCTTTATTAAAATAAACATATATGGTGTTACATTTTACTCAGAAATTACAGTAATATACGTTCTGTGTCATGTATTTGCAGTCTGCATACCCATGTAGAGTTTGCTAATAATGTAAATCTACTGAAAGCATACAATTTTGAATTATAGCCACAATCATGAAGGCAGTAGTCTTTGCTATTATTTAAAAGGCGTGAAGATTTGGAGCAGAGTCAAAAGCTCTGAGGCTTATCATCTCCAGAATATGAGAAGAAAAAGGTTGCAACAATGACAAATAAAATTGTGTCTCTGGAATTAGCAGTAGGATCATATCAATTATTCTGTTGTTTTAAATCTAAACTGTCTATCAAAATTATGCATTTTTTGTAAATGTAGTATTTTCTCTAAGCTTCATCCTTAAACAAGGGTGAAAAAAATCCTCATTTCAAAGGGGTAATTCATACCTGTTGAACCAGACACTTTTTCTGAAACAATCTTCCTCAAAAAAAAACAGTTACTGAAGAAGCCCATGAAGGGTAATTATGCATGTATTAGATAAGTAACCTTTTCTGTTTTCAGATAGGTTTTTCATATGGATCCAATGAAGAAGTTCTAAATGCACATACTTTAAAATACAATAAATTAGACTACTTTAAAAGAAAATATAGATAAAATATAATTTGTATACATTATATTCTATTCCCTATCAGAAAATTTCCTTATGTGTATTAAAGCCTCATTCAACAACACATTTCTAATGTTAAGGTGCAAAGCAAATATAGGAATTTTTACTATTTTTTGTCTTATCCTGTAATGACACCTCTTCACTTAGAAAGAAGACAAAACAGAACAAATCACAGCAAAACAAACCACAACAAACACAGCACTTTCTTCCTTTTTAAAAAAAAAAAAAAAAGAGAATGGATGTGCTTTTAAGTTGTCTTTTGCAAAAAGACTAAATTTTCCTAGAATCTGCCTAGTACTTGTAGATCTAGCTTATCTGCATACTAATTTCTGTTAATACCAATGAGAGAAACATGCTGAGTCATATCCTCTTTTCTTTGCATTTGGATTTCTGCAGAACTGAATCCTGACTCTGAAAAAATAAATTTAACTAAAGTGGTCATATCGATGACAGTGAGACTATTCACTCAGAAAGCAAAGCATGTGCATGAACATCTGTAGATTTAAAGTTATAAAAGATCAAAACCAATCCCTCTAATTTGTCAGCATTTTGCCTAGCAGACCATCAAACACCCAAAGCAACATATAAAATGTGATACTAAAAAAAAAAATCCCACAAACAAACAAACAAAAAAACACACCGGAAAGATGTGATTGCAGAATGTTTTAAAACTTGTACTATATTCAGAACAACAGAAAATTATTTCAGAATAAAGACAGTATGGAGTAATATGCTTGAAGAGTCAAAAAGTTATGCTTTATTTAGACACCATCATTAAATTTACAGGAGTGTTGAAATTGTTTTTTCTTGATTATATTAATTTCTCCCATGCTGGATGATATGAGTTCATCTGTTAGTTGCTAAATCAGATAAAATATCTCTGAACAGCACGTGTTTTTTCCTTTGTGATAGATTGCACAAGATTGAGACATTCCTAAAAACAGTGCACTCTGAGTTATGAAACTTCAGTATCTTGATATATTACCACTGTATACAGAATAGCTTTGAGTACTACAATTTAAAAATGATCTGCAAATAGTCTTTATAGCATTATATTTATCATGTCATTCAATTTCTCATCCTGAAAAAAAAAAAAAGAGATCTTATCATTTTGCTTGTAAAAGGACAACATTCATTTCAGCCATATAACACTTGTTTGCCTAAATTTACAACAGTAATATACAAAAGCATTATCAAATACTGAATTTTAATTATTTGTGATTTTTATGAGACCTTATGTTGCATTTAAAATGCAGTCAAACCTCAAGTGTAGAATGTTAAGCCAAACATATGTAATTCCCTTTAATTTTAATTGAATACCTAACATTTCAGGATGCTGGGGTGTACAGGTTTTCTGGTTCATAGGTCATAATCAAGTTTCAGTATCCTCTGGTGCATGGAGGCAACTCAGCCTTGGTTTGTCTCTCTATGGCCCTATCTATGAAGAGACAACACAAAGGGAGCTGTGTAGATGGCTCAGCCTTGAGTTGTCCATAAGCCCCAAGCCAAACAGGGCAATGCTGCACCACACAAAGAAACTGAAACATGAGCTGAGTCTTGAAATTCCTCAACAAATTGTATGTCCTGAGCCTCAATTCAAACCTTTGGCTTCCAGAAAGTAAGATAAGGAGAGCCTGGAGGACTTCAGTAGTAGTTTGGTCTGACAATTTTTGTGTCTCCAGAGATGATAATCCAATCAGGTGTAATTTTGCCACAACCACCTGGAGGGTTTCAAACACAGCCTTGTGTATTCAAACTGTATAACCAATCACTCAAGCAGAGGATAAAAGTGCTAAGGTTTAGTTTAGATTTTGGGAGTTGCCACTCCAAGGCTCACCTGTATGAAGACCCTGCCCCCTTAGTCAGGACATCAGCCAAGGTGACTTATTCTAAGATTGAAAACCCTTACCTGGAGTGGTAAGTGAACATTTAGCATGCTGTAAGTTTGCAAATGGGGGTGATTAAATAACATGTGTATAATATTTAGCATTCTTTCTAATCTATTATAGTGTATTCTTGCTTTTAAGTTGCATTAGTAGCATATTAGACTTCAAATAGGTGGTTTGTTTGTGCCTTACATTAAACTGTGAGTTCAAATAAATCATTTAATTAAAACTCATAATCCAGTCTCTTTTTGCCACATGGTGTTATTAATTTCACATAACCAGGAACTGTTAGACATGTACAATTATTTGTTGTTGCTGTCCTATATGTTTCCAACTGGTATCAACTATGGGTAGCTTCACTAGGTTGTTACACCGGTCTATATCAATAATTGACCCATTATATATAGTCCTGAGACCTCTGGCACCATCCTGTTCCTGTGTACTTACAATGCCTCTGATATTTTGCATATTATCTCCTCTGCTACTGTCTTGAGATAGTTCACTTCCATATGCATTCTTATTCTGGAGTCTTTGACTCCAGTTCCATTCTACACACTAGGGTTTTCTAAAGGTATTCTATGTACATCTGTAGCCTTTTCTCAACTCTTTGTTATTGAAAACTAATTCATGTCAATCATCAAAATTATTCACTTGAATTCTTTTGATTCTTTTCATGTTACAACATTATTTAAGACATTGATTTCACAGTACCAGTGAAAAAAGTTATAATAATCCTAAAGGAGTGAGCATTAAACAATGAATACTGAAGCAGATAACAATTGTAATGTTATAAAACTAATGTCCAAAAGCTGTCGTTTTTCCATTCTCAGATGATTATACTGATGGAACAAGAACTACATGACAAACTAATGACATTTAGGTTTCTTTTTTTTTTAAATGAAAAAAAGGAGAAATATATGTAGCAAAACCAAACCAAACCTAACACCAAAACAAACAAACAAACAAAAGAACGAACATTAAGTACATTTTAGTTCACTTTTGATACAGGTCTATTCCAAAGCACCCATGACAAGCTTTTGTGTTGCTTGACCAGACTAAGATATATTTAAAGAAATAGGTGCAATATAATCACTTGACTAAATCTGCAGATTTTGTTTATCATCATGTTCACTTTACTTGTTTTGTGAAATATGTTACCTTAAACTTCATGAGCTGTTGATTTTATTTAAAAATGTGATCCAGTCTCTCCAAGGCTAGGAAGACCTATAGGTATTTGCTGCGTAATTCCTGCTTTCTACAAGATGAAGAAACCTGGAGGTCATTTAGTTTCTGAATCTCATTTTATAAGACCAATACATCCTGTATATTAGAAAATATAACCTGCTTGTCATAGGTCTAGTACTACTCCCACTGAAATAGCTAGGCATTTACCCATGGACTCCAATGGGAGTGCAGTGAGACTCTTAAAATAATTTCTATCCTTAATTTTTCTGTCCTCCTCTTCAGTAGAGATCAACCCCCATGCATAATGAGAAACTGAAATACTTACAAAAGTGTAGGAGAGACTCTACTGTTATTGCATAATTTATATACCAAAGTCCTCTAATTTTACATTAAAACTTAAGACAATGTCAAATACTTCTTGAAAAGAAGTAATTTTAACTCTTATTTGTTTAAAGATATTAGGTTTATCAAGGAATTATTTTTTTCTATTTTCCTTGTTTTTTTGCTGCTTTTCTGTTTTGTAAATACTTGTACTTTTTATGAATTTCAAATAGATTTAAAATTAGGGTACTTGCAGTTCTTTCTGTTCACATGAATCACTGGTAATTACAATACTGATATGGAGAATCTATTGGTTGTCATAATCCAACCTCTTGAAGTTCAACAAAGCCAAGTGCAAGATCCTGCACCTGGGTCAGGGCAATCCTGAGCACAAATAAAGGCTGGGTGGTGTGGGTATTGAGAGCAGTCCTGAGGAAAAAAACTTGGGGTTGATGGTTAATGTTGGTGCTCAGAATGAACCAACAATGTGCAAGTGCAGTTCAGAAAGTCAACCATATCCTAACCTGCATCAAAAGAGTGGCCAGCAGTTTGAGTGATGTGATTCTGCTGCTCTACTCCACTCTCATGAGACCCCAGCTGGAGCAGTGCATTCAGTTCTGGAGATACCAACTCAAGAAGGACATGGACCTGTTGGAATGGGTCCAGAGGTAGGCCATGAAGATGATCAGAGGGCTGGAACACCTGTCCTACAAAGACAGGCCAAGGGAGCTGAGGATGTTCAGTCTGGAGAAGAGAAGGCTCCAGGGACACTGTATTGGGTCTGACTGAGCTGAGTTAATTTTCCCCATAGCAGCCCTCCCAGTGCTATGCTTTGCATTGAGAGATGGAAAGGTGCTGATAACACTCCTGTGTTATGGCAGCTGCCAAGCAGGGCTCACACAGCACCAAGGCTGGTTTTTTTCAACATTCTCCCTGCAGTGCGTTGGGCTGGACAAGATCTAGGGAGGGAACACAACTGGCTGACAGCTGACCCAAACTTACCAAAGGGATATTCCATACCATATGATGTCAGCTGAGCTATAAAAGCTAGGAAAAGGAGGAGGACAGGGTGCATTGGCTTGTCCTCCAGAAAAACGGCTATGTTTTTGGATACCTGCTTCCCGGAAAGGGGCCAGACATTTCCTGCTGATGGGAAATAAAGAATGAAACACTGCTTTCTTTTGCTTCCATGTGTGGCATTGCTTTGCTTTTCCATTAAACTTCTTTTGTCTTAGCCCACAAGTTTCATCTTCTTTTCTTCCCCCTGGTCCAGCTGAGAGGAAAAGGTGGGGAAGGAGGAAATGATAGAGTGACTTTATGGACACCTGGCATCCAGTCAAGATCAAACCGCCATAGAGACCTTACTGTGGCCTTCCAGTACCTGAAGGGGGTATACAAGAAAGCTGTGGAAGGGATGTTTTGCACAGATTCTGGGCTCCATTTATAGTTAAAAAAGAGAGACACTTTATGGAATGAACCATCCACTGTCTACATTTGGATGTGCTGAATACTAAGTACCCTACAAAATCTTTTTTTGCTTCACTGGTTTTAAATGGAACTTCACTTATGGCTCAGGTATCAGTATCTATATCAATTGCAACTTAAGCTTTTGAATCTAAGAACATGCATTCCAAATTTTCCAGGCTTTTTTTTACTTGTTGATTTTGTTCCCCAAAGCTAACAAGAATCAACAAGGTCATGCACAGACCATGACTGTCATTATGTCCATGTACTATGAACTGTGAAAATGTGCAAATACTAATACATTCCTAGAACTTAAAAGAGCTTGCCATTTAAATTGAAATAATATGCTTAGGAATAGAATTGGAATATTGGAACTTAACTGACAATGAGAATACACAAGTTATATCTTTCATATACTGGCAAAACAGAGCTGCTTAAAAAAAAACAACCAAACAAAAAAAAAACAGATTTTGATGGAAGTGTTAAATGACATTAAAATTTTTTTACCAAAGCAGGAAGAGAAGGACAGATACATATCTTGGTATTATGAACTTTTTAAGTAAACTGTCCTGTTGGAAGCATAAACTGGTTTTAGTCAGAGAAGTAAGATTTAATTTTGGTGCTTCTATAATAATTCAGGTAAAGTAATGACAACAAAGTTTACACTCCTGGTGTTTGAATTATGAGTGCTCTGTATCAATCATATGGTAACGTAGTGGTTTACATTGTTTGAAACAGCAATTTTACAGATATTTGCATTCGGTATTTTTGTATATTTTATTTCATATTTGAATGGTCTGTTTATTAGAATTAAAATTGTTCATAAAGACAATATCCATAAAGCACTGGTGCCAGCTCTTCCATTTTCTTGCAAAAGGTTAAAAACTTTACACAGCATAAGCAAAAGAGGAAACTTAATCCTTTGCATTACTTTTTTTCTTAGCAATTTATGGAATATCCCTCCAGAAGAATTACGTGACCAGGCCCAAGACAGTTTGTGGAGAGTCATTGCCTCTTTCCTTTTGTGGCTCAGTTTTCACACATAACGCAACTCATTGCTTTGGAGCCTACATTATTGCCTTTGTTTGTTTTTAATGAGATTAACATCAGTGAGCTCATGCATGACTTGTCTATCCTGTCTCTTGTCCATCATCTGAATGGAAGCTGAACCTCTGCATACATTTTATATTTTAGTTGAAGTAGCAACATTATTAAGAATCCTGATTTTTACCTTTAATCCTCAGGAAGTTACTGGTCTCTTTGGAAGACAAAAGAGTTTGTTAATCACCCCATAAAGTCTCATTAGACTACTTCACATTTTCCAGAAGACTGGAGATTCACTGTTGCTTTCACTAATGAGCATCTTTGAAGTATACAAATGTATGCACCAATGTTCAGTATAAGGAAAACAATAAAGTAAAAAGAATCCTTTTGCTCATTCAAGAAATCCCCAGACAAGCTGGAGCCATGTTTTAAAAGTATGTTGAATGAGCCACAACTGCGAAAGACTAACAGAGCATCATATCTTTTCAGGAAGAATAGAGAAAAGAAGTTTCACAACTTCAATTTGTAAACAGTAATGCTTTGGATGTGCTTCCCAAGTGTGATCACTCAACCTTCTGTCATCCTATGATCTCAAAACAGGAAATACTCATTTCACATAATTTTCATTTTCATTGCTTTACCTATGCATGTTGGGCTGATTAGCAAACAACTAATTTAGTCCTTCGCACTCCCAAATCCTGTTTAAATACTCTCTGAATATTTATACCACACTTGAAAATCCAGAGAAAAAAATTGTATTTACATAAGGAAAAAGCCAATACAGTATAACTAGTAATGACAGTACAGTCACTACTGTTATTAAGAATAACACAGTAAAGCCAGTTGTTAGCTTTGCTTATGAATTCTTTTACTTAACTCACTTTTCATGGGGAATATATTTCTCCAACAATATCTTAAGTAAGAGTTTTTGTCATATTGTGGTCTGGCATTTAATGTTCTAATGCCATATTTGTTACATGTTACTTTGATTGCTGACATAATAAAATTCAGAGATAAGTGTAAAAATATCTTTCTCCAAAACTCAATCTCTTTTTGAAGAATATAGCTTCTTCTTGATGCATACATATATCTCCTAATAATGTTAACGTTATTTTATGCATTCAGTCATAGAGAACATAATAAGGGGGAAATAAATATTTCCATACTGTAAAGACAACAACCATATCTCAAAGTGCTTAATTCTAATATTATTTGCAAGGTAGCTCTGGACTTCAGGTAGTTTGATATTAAGATTCATTATTCACCTACAGAGGGGAAAAATACCAGCTCACGTGCTAGGCTATCTTTTGTGGACTCATAATACACAAGAGTCAGGAACTGGTGAGTCCTGGCATTACTGGGCAGACTGGAGGGATCCACCCTGTAGATGTGGATATGTGTTTCTTACAAAGGGACTTTCATCCTGATCAGCTAGAGAGGGGATGAGAATGAGGTAATTGGTGCTGGTTTTGTCTGAGTGAGTGATGAGTGTGTAATCTATTTTCTTCTGTGTGCCTAGCCATTTTGTACAGGTACTGTATGCATGTGTTCCTGGGTGCCTATTGGGAGCACACTCAGTCTCACTACTGGCTGGACCTGAGGACATCGAGCTATGGCAGCCACAGCTCCATCAGCAGCTCCTGACACTTTATTACTGGTATTGCACTATGTCTGTATATTTTGTTCTATAATTATGAATCCAATTTACCATTTATTTTAATGATATCAGACAGTTTGTTCAGCTGTTAGCACCTAATAGTTGTTACAAAAGAGACCTCTAGCAGCGCCTGTAAATATTTATGCATCTAAGCCAGCCATAGATATTTGCTTGTGAAATAACATATTATTTTACTAGTGTTTATAGCACTCTTGCATTGAAAGCAGTTCTTCTTAAGATAATTAAATCAACATAAAATTTTAATTTTTTCAGTAAGAAAGCATATGGTGACTCCCTACATAAATTCTACATTGTTGTGAATTCCATGGTGATGTCTGCTGCAAAAACAGACAAACAAACAAAACCAAACCAAATAAACAAAAAACCCAACAAAAACAAAATTAATAAATATAAAGATGTCCACCATAGATATGATGGAAGGATGCATACTCTTCCTTTAAATCACTCTATACTGTTCTCTGGGAAAGTAAGAGAAAGGTAAAAACCACAGTCTTGAAATCTGATGTATTCTGTTAATATTTAAAGTGTCAATCCATTTGTGTGAGCTTGTTGATACAAAGCGTTTATACAGTTCCAGTAAGGTATTACAGAAAGACAAAAACATCCTGCCATAGTTTCTTAAAATACATATTTGCCTTCCAACACAGTCTTTTTTGCATCCATGTTCATGCCTGCGAAGTACTGGTTTTTACATCTAGGAGGTAGGAAATTGTGAGAAACCATTCTAATTTCTCACAGTGCTCCAGAAATGTGAGAGGATAGAGTGTCTCCTCAGCAATGAAAGCGTACTAAACCAGGAGACTGGTCTCAGAAACGTTAATGACATAAACTGTAGTTTCTCACGACTGGCTAGTGTGTGCTGCTTGCAAGAGCAAATAAATAGCTCAGACATACTGCTCCTTGTTCAGAAGAACAATAGGAAGATGCATTCAGCTAGCTGAGACACTTCAGGAAAATTCTGATTTCTTTGCAGTCCTGTATGTATTTAATTGAAAGACTATATATCTGGACAACTTTGCTTATTGTGAAAAAATCTGCCATAGAAAAATCAGTTCCCATTTGTGCCTGAAAACCTTTAGGAAGATTCATTTATTTTATGCAAAAGCCTTAAGCTAAAAATTGATATCTCATTAATTACCTATTTGTTTATTTTTTTGCATTTGCAGCTTCTGGGTTTTTTTGGAGACTGGCAAAACCATTAGCTCACGGGTCTGTCCAGTGCCCTCTTTCATCTTATTAAAGTGTCTAGAAATCTCTATCTGCCTGTACCAAAGTTTCAGAACTACAGAACTGCAGCTTTTATGGACAGACCCTAACCCCCATTCCTCTGTGCTCTTTGGGGAGGTGGGAAGAGGCAGAAGAGAAAATGAACACTCAGGTTGAGCCAGGAAAAAGCAAGGCTGAGGGCAAGTAAGAGGAGGTGTTCCATGGCTCATGAGGCACAGCCCTTTTCCCTTGAAGGGACTGCAGTCCATGTGGACCCACACTGGCAGAAGAACAGAGCACGAAGGACAGAGCAGCGGAGAGACAACACTATGCCCTGATGCTATTGTTTTGCATTTTCCTTCAGTATTCAGAGATGAGCTTTTTGATTCTTGTTATCACACTAGAATACCTGAGTTTTGAAACTAGATGAGTAGTTTTCGATTATCATTGTATCTTCACTGAATAATCTGCCACTCTCCCCTTTTCCTGTTTATTTATACCTGATTGACAGCAACCCTTCAAAAGATTAATATGTTCCTCCTCCATGATTCCTATGTGTACCTCATAACTCTATTTTATATATTAATTTAAAAAATAATGTTGTGAAAAGCTTAAAATAATTAAATAATTGTATCAATGGGGACCAAGTCCTCACATCTATTCAAAGACATAAATGTTTTCCCAAGATTTATCTGGAGAAGTGTTCTGCCTTTCTTTTCCAAAACACACACTGGAAAAGTATTTTTTCATGCTTTGCTAATGAAGCAGCAAAAAAGATAAGAGCTATGCATGTCATCTACATGGACTTGTGCAATGCCTTTGACGGGGACCACTACAACATCCTTCTCTCAAAATGAATAAAAATGATCAGAGGGCTGGAACACCTCTGAAGAGAGGACAGGCTGANCTATGAGAAAGGTATGAGAATCCTTTTAACACAGCCTGTTGTGACAGGACAAGGGATGATGGTTTTAAACTGAGAAGGGTAGATTTAGACTAGATATAAAGAAGAACTTTTTTACAATAAGGGTGTTGAAACACAGGCTGCCCAGAGAGTTGGTAGATGTCATATCCCTGGAAACATTCAAGGTTAGGTTGGATGCAGCTCTAAGAAACCTGATCTAATGGAAGATGTCCCTGCTTATGGCAGGGATGATTGGAACTAGATGACCTTTAAAGATGACTTCTAACCCAAACCATTCTATGATTCTATGAAAAAGCTCAGGAAATTCTCACTGTCTCTTGATGTATTGTGCTTATCTGCTGTATACTGACTACTCAACTCACTGTATTACTGCTCATGTTTATAGATTTATAATACAAATGAGTGCAAAAAAAATAGTTCTCCAAGCTAAAATGGTATATATCACCTGTGATTGAATGATAACTTTCATATAAGCACCTGATTTGTGATTCTGAGCACAAAGACCAGAGCACACGTATGATCTTGTCAAAAAACATGCATTTTAAATTTGCAGAGCAGATGACTAGATGATCCTTGAGGTCCCTTCAAACCTAGTATTCTATGATTCTATGTTTCCATGATTAGTAGGAAAATATGAAACATATGCTTAGATCCAGATCCTGCCAACAGTTCTGCATAAACCTAGTGCTAAAATTACAGATAGTCCCATGCATTGCTGAAAACATTTTTTTACAGAACTGAGACCTTATATTCCACTGCCTATATCATTTGCACACAGCGCTTGCCCTTCTATAATTATTCTATATTTAAATATTTACCATATTTACTATATTTAAATATTTACCATCATTTTCTCTAATGAAGAATTAGTCTGAATGCATTTTTACATTACATCCATTTATAACAATAGACCTATTGCCAGCAGCTAAAGTGATCTTTAAAGCTAAGGTTTGTGGAAGATTAAGTCTCTAAGGTTAGTCTTTTCCCTCAGAACAGACATAAAACTGTCCTCCCACTTACTATTCTTTTTAATACCCCAGTGAGAGAATTACTACTAATTACAGGATGCAGTGATAGAAACATTGTAACATGTAAATGTGTAATGCAAATCGTTATTATCTATAGATCAAACTGTTAATCAGGATTTATGTTAATCAATAGATATGCTTTATATAGTACATTTTAACGTAAAATTGTTCATATTGCAATATGTCATGCTCTTTGTTAATCACAGAATTTTAAAGTTTTCTTCTAAGGCATTTATTTCCACAGAATGCTATCTTAATATTTTTGATATCCATTAGTGCTGCCATTTCCCATTTATTATGGTGCTGTCATGAGCCAACATTCTTCACAGTGCTTTTGAGTCAGCTAGATAAAATCAGTTCAAGTGAAAACCTGTCACCAGAGTCATTTGCCTGCTAGGCTATTTATTGTCCTTGTTGGGTTTTCCTCAAATTTGCTTAAAATGTAAAATTCAGGAGCCTGTCCTGACTGCCTTTATGTTAAATAATAGTCTATTCATATGTCAACAATCCATCCGATTTCAACATTTTAAAACATTAGAATAAATTAATTAT
>VWZY01010324.1:6002-18521 GCA_013399075.1 Chloroceryle aenea
TTTTTTTTAAGATAAACAAGTCTTGACATATAAAATCTGCAGGTGCTTTGACTGTACTGATTAGGGTAGGAAAATATGATGTGACAGAAACAGTGGCTAGTAACAATCCATCTACTGCATTTTTTTTAATGTGTATAGAAAAACAATGCGGAACATCATCTTAAGGAATAAGAGAGGCATTTAACAAAGGTCCTGCAAGCCAAGTGGCTCAAGGTGTTCTCTGAGGTGATGCAGAGACCCCTTAAGGTGGCACCTTTGAGAAAACAAGCATATAACACTGCAGCTGTTTGGTAAAGCCCCTGATTTGGGTAGGTTAGGAGAAAGCTTACTGCAGAGAGAAAAAGGAAATATATTTTAGCAGTGTAGGTGATGCCTGAGGACTTGACAGGAACTCCCCAAGCGATCCCAAATCACCAGTGACAGAGCAACAATCTGCTGTTCTTTTAAGCAGCAGTGGGCTTCTTCCACAAGAACTTTGGAAACCTTTCTTTCCAGAAATCAGGACAGACAGTAACAAGCAATTCAGTTATGAGATATTCCATGAAAAATCACAATGCAATAGGTTACTTTTTAAATTCACCTCTTCCAGCTACTCTAGCTGAAATAACCCATGCAGTGCATATGGACTGAAGACAGAAGTACATTACAGGATACAGGGATACCAGAGCCATGGTTAAATGAACTAGTTTAGGAACCAGAGGTGGATTACCTTCAGCACCCCGATAACCTAACTTGCTAATGCATGCAATGCTGTAATAAGATTGACAAGATTCAATCATTATAATCTGCAATGGAACCAAAATGACTGAAAAAAAACAGTCACACAGGAGATACCACCACACTATCTAACTTTTGAGTTTAACTAGTCATCTCAGCTGTCTTTGGAAGGAGGTGACATGTCATTGGCCCGTGCAGCAAAAGAAAGGTTGGTGACTAATGTTTGGTAGGTGGGTTGGATGAAGGGCTTATACTCTGTAACTCTTTGTCTCCCAAAATCCCAGGTTAGCATCCTTGAACAGAGATGGCCAAATATGGACATATTTTCAACTCATGCCTTGATGAAATCTTCAGTCTGATGAATTAATATGAACCATCACAACCTGTTCTAATGTGCTGAGCTGAGAAACGGAGTGGCACAGGAGCTAACACACCCACTGTTTAGCCTTTCCTGATCCTTGTAGCTTCTTGAAGATGGGGTGTAGGCAGCTGTTGACAGTAATTTCATTGTGAGTTATGGGTAAAAATCTGCCATGAGACATGAACCGGGACTCTAGTATGGGTGAACAAATTAAACACAATTGTGTGAATCTTGAAACTGTGCTCAGTTACAAGGAGGGAAACAAGGAACAGATCTCCTTGGGGATATGGGGTAGATAAGATATCTTATTCTTCAGCTATCAATTTCTCTGCAGCTCAATCCAAAAAAGATATACTGCTTCATGGGTTCAGTTAGCCGACTGACACGTTTTTGGATGATGCTCCACTGTGCAAGGCATACATGTCCTTGATCACAATAGAGATAAGAGAAAGAATAGCAAGGAAGAATACCTGGTTATATTTGACAGCCTCATGGTATTTTGGATATTTTACTTGATTTGAGAAACAGAAATAGGCCAGAATCCCTGCAAAGTAAATTTTCAGACAAAGAATATATAAAATATGCAAACCAAGCTAAGATGTTTATTTAAATATTACAGATGATCGAAACCCAGAGTTATTGTCCCCAGACACTTTCCTATATTTAGAGGAAATTCATTTTTTTTATATATATATATATTTACATTTTGCTATGTTATCATCTAGGATCAGAATGTTTCATTTTCAACCCCATACTATGTATGCGTAAACTAGTCCTGTGGAATAATATATGTACTCTACTTCCTATGCTTATACGATAGATATGGATAGCATATCCCAGGAGGTGCTTGCTATGGGGCTCCAATAATATATTTCAGCAGAAGAATCTTCATTAAAAAATGCAGTCCAGATGAATGAAGAAGAAAGAATTTGAATAATCCAGAAAATAGTTAATTAATTTCCAAAAATGAACATACATTCTTATAGTTGACAGTTATTAGAAAGAAGTAGTTGATTATTCATCACACACACAAACAACAACAACAAAGAAAAGTGAAATTAACTAAAACAGTTTTTTGAATGTCTACCTGTAATTTTACTCTGTTTATTGCTCCCATTTATTTAGTGTCGTTATAGCTAAGGACAAAATGCAGCTATATCCTATTTTGCCAATGTTTTCACTCCTTGTTCAATACACCAATATATTCTTCTAATCCATTTCTTGGTCTAAATTTCCTTAGAATTTAAAAAAATCCTTAGAATTTAAAAAAATGGGGTATGGAAATCATTATGGGATGCTCTCAGGCAAAAGGGGATTAATTGTAATTGTTGACTTTTCTGAGCACACTTAACAAAGTAGCAGCCACATGCTGCCTTATTTCATGAATCCAGGAGATTGTTTGAGTAGGCAGTGTTATATTACTCCGGGGTAGCAATGAAATCATGTGGGAGCAAGCAAGCACAGCTCATGGAAAAAAATTACCATTTTATATTTATTACTTTGGCTGGCTTAAGTGCCACAGGAATAGACTCTCTAATGCATTTCAGTGCAATTACCTAAAAATTTGACTCTGTTTCTTTGTAAACTATTTTTAGGGAAAGTCTCAGAAAGCTGTTAAAGGCACAAGCCATCTGATTTTCAAAGGCTATTTTGGTGACTTATCAGAGAAATACAAATAATATGATACATCTCTCCACATTAGACTGATACTTTGAATATAGCTAGGAGATCAGAACTTTAGGAGAAAATAACTGGTTTTAACTTGCACATCATTTTTGTTCCATAAACTTGAGTACATTTCTTCAGCAGACTTATCACTTTAGCTTGACATTGGTAACTGTACAGTGTGGATTCTTCATGCTTTTAAAACAAGGTATTATTCTAATGAAGCTGCAGCCTTGAACATGCAAAACTGCTTAATTATACTGTTCACAATTTAATGGCAAAAGAGTATAAAGATCTTTTATCTCAGAGAATATTCATGGTAAAGAAAAAGTAGATGGGCATAAATGTTCCTTCTCCAAAATATCTAATCACAGCTACATTCTTTTCACAGAACAGCAAGGTAATTTCAGGTTCATATCCATACCTTATGTCTTCATCCAACCATAGAAGAAAGCCCCTTGTGAACATCCAGTTCTCCTTCATCTTGCACACTGGAAAACTGTTTTTCCAGCATAAAATCATACCTTTCACCTGCTAAGACCATGCTACAGATTCAGTTTTACATTGGACTTTGAAAGCCAGATAATTAGTACCTTGAGGAAGTATATGTATTCTTCATGTGTACACAGCAATAGCCATATACTGAATGAACCAGACACTAAGACTGAAAACTCAGCCTGTCTACTAATTTATGACTCTATAGTAATGGCTCAGAGGTGCTTCCTTTTATTTTAATGGTCTTTTCTATCTTAGTTGCTGAAACTTAGGCTGGATACATTCCAAGTCAAAGTCAGAGGATGCTCCAAGTCTGAATCCTCTGAACAAGGTCTCTTCTCCTAGCTGCTATTTCAGTGAATACCAGCAAGCATCTTCCAAACCACCCATCTGGCTGCCAAAATGACTCCTATACTATACTTTATAAGGTATTTATAGTACTTCTTAAAAGACAGAGCAGGCTTTCATAAGAACTTAAAATCATTTCTGTGAGGAGCTCTCACACTTTCTCCTGGAACTGCTTAGTGTACCCTTTGTCTGCCCCATAATGCTGCAGGATGCATAGGTGTGGGAGGAACCAATTTTATTTTTTTTTTCCATTGTACTATTTGTACTAGCACTAGGAGAGAAAGTGAGGAAAACATCAACATCTAGCTATCATCATCCCAGGAAATTCTAACCCACAACAGTGACTATAATCCATAGTGCAACATTAGCTCACACTAATTCAATACAAGCCATCATTTTCCAGATCTGTTTCTTTACTGAAAGCTGGACGCCACAGATAGCCAACCCACCAGGTTCATCATCTGAGGACAGACTGGAAAGGTCCTTGAGACTTACAGTATCTGATGGGAACCACATTATAACTTCTGTACTACAGAGGCCTTAAGAATGCAGCTGCCTTTCCTAGAACAAGACTGTAAAATGGCTGTTTCCCCTCCCACCTCTCAGATAAATCTGTGAATTGATACAGGGATTAGAAAAAGGTAAGCAATTTAATCTCCAGTTGCACAGCACTGTCTGTGCTTGAATAATGGTGTTGGAGCTGTTGCATTGCAGGCAGTTGACAGTGAATCACACCAAGCAAATCAGTGTAGACCTAAGGACTTTGGTGAGTTACACTGATTGAACTGTAGTTGTAATACACCAAATTACACGGCAAAATCAGAAAACACATTCTAGTATTTTTGTTAATGCAGTCAAAGCTCCACCTGTTTTATGAGATCTACTAACTATTTGCTTTTTCAATTTTTGCACATAAAGATACATGTATACTATCCTGTAACAGATTAAACTACATGTTAAATGCCCTCCAAGGAACACTGCACAGATCCCTGGACAATATGCCTCAGTGCTTTATAACAGGCCAAATCCTTCTCCCACTTCTTTTTATTCATTTTCCCACTTTCTGCAATTAGATTACTCCTTGAGGAATGAAGAAGAGGTCTTAGCTCTAGATCTCAAATCTAAAAAGTACAGTGTCTTCACCAAAAGTATCTTCAAAGATGAATGAATATAATTATAGTAGGAATGAAAAAGATCTTCTAGATCTTGTTCTTCAGTGAGAGTTGCCATTATGTGACAATTCCAACATCATTGACTTTTTTAAATTTTTTAAGTGATATGTTACATATCTGATTGTAAGATAGAGAGGTATTGTGAATAACTGAAAAGAAGTTCAAGAAAATGCAACTGCTTCTCAAAGACAAAAACCCCTCAAACATTACGCATCAAAACAGTAATGTCAATCCCCCCTGAAAATCAGATCATGAAACCTGTTAAAAACAAGTCAGAAATAGCTCATATGAGTCAGAAGAGTATATTCTTCATTTATTTATGTCTCCTCCAGGACCAGCTATATTCAGATAAACATGAAGCCACATCACAGAAAAAAAAAATATTTGCAAATGAGAGAAATAAAGGATAATGTAAAGATCAGTGCAAAGATCAACAGGTGACCTTGCTTCTAAAAACTCTTTCTCCTTCCAAATTCCAGAAAATGCATGCAATGAACTTTAGCCACCTGACATTTAGGGATGAAAAAAAGAAGTCAAAATTAAAATGACAGCAGTACATGAAGGTAAGTAATGGGTCCTACCACAACACTGCTTATGATAGGGAGAGGGGCAGGACATTCACATCAGATACCTACGCTGAATTGGAATAAGACACTTCAGACACATTTCTTCAACTATTTTCTTCTTATCATTTCTCACTTAACATCTGTAACTGTGGGAACATAGAAGAAAACTCAAAGATTTAGGGAAAGTGGGATTGAGAAGCAAAACATGACTAGTTTCTTAAATATATGAAAGAAAGACCAGCAAGATCAAATCTAACCAAGAAAGAAATCACATATGGCAGCTCAGTAATGGTCAAATACATGTTCCTAGTACAGTATTTAACCCATAAGATGCAGAGTCCTAGGTTTAATATAAGGTAGAAACATTACCACATTTGCTTCATCTGCAAGTAACAGTGAAGGATCAATTTTAAACCGCCAACCCATAGAATTTTTCCCTAGCCACAGAAATTCACAATGTCCCTTCAGTGACACTGGCTTTTAGCTCTCATTTTCTGCTGCCTATCTCATTAAGCACTGTCTTCTGAAACTTTTCACATCCACTAGATTCTGTAGCAGAGCACTTATTACATGTCAAACTCATGAGAGATCCTTGGAAGTATTAGCTTTGCTATTTGGCTGGGATTTTTTTTAAACTCATTTCTCCCTGCAGAACAAAGAAAACAGGGGAGACAGATAAACTCAACAATTCAGAACACTATTCTAAACTGACTCAGAAAAAAAGTTTTGGTATCAAACAATACAGAACAAATTCTCAGACATAAGCTTAATTTATATATTTAGTTTCATGCAGCAAATAACTTTTGCTACCTGATACTGTGTGTCCAGATTTCAAGAAGTGGCTTTTCCCCTTAACTTCAAGGAAGGAGAAAAATAAAGAATGAACTTCTCTTTTGACTTAAATTTTCACCTACTTCACAAAGTTTTCTGTAAAAAAGCTCACTTTTAGCTTCTAAAAAAGCACTTAATACTTCCTTCCCCAAACAATATATAATTTTGAACACTTTTTTTGCTGAAGCACATACATTTTAAAAATTAAGAAACATCTGTGGGTTTAAGCAGAGAGATAGAGAAACTTTATGCTTAAAGGAATATTCCACGACAAAATGGAAAGAAAGCTGGAAATAAAGTTAAATTATGGTGGTCTTCTATTGACAGGAAGTCAATAGTTCGATGGGTAACAGGCTTAACTAGGGATCAGGCAATTGCAGGGTTGATTATTCCTGTCTTTTGAGCATTTATAACTTCTCTTTGGAATATATTTATGTAGACCAACATTTTGAAGCAAAATCAAAAGAAAGGGGTTTATACTGTCAGAAGCTGGTTATGCATTTATCATATCTGTTTCTAATTTGTCACTGGTTTTATGTACCCCTCCAACAGGGCATGACTTTTCTGTGTGCAAATCAGGAGGTTACAGAAAAACAGAGTAGAAAATCTTTGCTTTGAATTATTAAAAAAAAAAAAGATAAAAACACATCAGTTCTCTACATTTTTGAACATATATTTAAGGTCATTACAGGTCTCCATTCTGGTCTCAAGCTATTAAATGGTTTGGCTTGTCCACTGAGGACACAAAATTAGACCTGTTACAAAAGTGCTAACCAAATGGCTAATAGACTAGCAATGAGAGGATGCTGGGTCTGTTCTAAAGAGGCTACAACACTACTTTGCCATTGACCTTTATTATTTGTGCAACATTAAGTATTTCCAAAACTCTGACTGCTTTATATTCAGTCTAGTTCACACTGAAATGAAGATTTTTGTCAGTGTGCATGTCTTTGAGCACTTGCTTGCTATAATTGCAGACCCTAAAAAAGATCTTGCCACAGTCATCTTTCTTTGATAAAATGAGACCTCATGCTTCAGATGTTTAATAAAGAATTCAGATAAGGTCATTTCTATCCCTGAACACTCCCTACCTGTCCAGTCTCTGATATGAAACTTACCTGAGGAATTAAAAGGTAACCTTTAATCACAGCAAAAGGATAGCCAGTAGCCCCTGTTGTGTCTGATTCATGAGCCACTTAAGTGCTCCAATTCATTTCTTTAGGCCTATTTCTTATTTTATCACAGCATAATCTGTCTTATGGCTCAGCCAGCATGATGAGGCAAAAGCCAGTAGTTCCACCTCCCAGCCCTTGCAATGGGTTGTGGGTACAAGGAGGAGACATGCTGCAAACACCAG
Organism: Chloroceryle aenea; assembly: GCA_013399075.1. Classification (NCBI taxonomy): domain Eukaryota; kingdom Metazoa; phylum Chordata; class Aves; order Coraciiformes; family Cerylidae; genus Chloroceryle; species Chloroceryle aenea. The sequence continues at coordinate 13,515 of VWZY01010324.1, forward strand.
AACCAGGGTCAGAAACATCCTGTACTCTCATACTATGATTCAGACTCACTATTTTTTTTTAGTTGGACAGCAGTTCAGGAACACTGCTCTGTGTGCCAGCAAAGCAACTAGCTTAAGAGACAGAGAGTGAAGACTTCTGCATGGGGAAGTGTGAAGTAGCAGTACTACCTTCATTGGCTGCCAGTGATCAGAAAGTGGTAGATGTGACATTGCCCAAGTGTCCCTGACTCAGCACTGATGAAGTACCACCTTGGGTATCTCACAGATCAATCAGGACTACAGTCTATTTTACAAGTGCCACTTAACATGCTGCAGTGCTTCAAACATACACATACTGGTTTCTACATGAAAATATTTTAACTGCACAAGCAGTGAGCATTTGTAAAACTACCAGTAGATGCAGCCAGCATCACTAATGTGATTGTATAAAACACTGGTGGTAAACATTTAATTTTTAAAAATTATAGTCCACGTTGATCAGAAAATTAAAAATTTATACCCCAGAATTTCAAAAGGATGTCCAATTTTATATACAAAAGTATCCTTATAATCAAAAAACAGATGAGACTGAATTTTCAAGAGGTTCTTTTAAAGCCAACAAGAAATATCCACAGCAAAAGCTGTCCTGTTTGTGAGGTTTGTGGGATTTACTTATACCCCTTTGCAGACTGCTTCTGATTTTGATTGGATTTTTCAGGTTGTTAGCAGATATATCCTTCTCAAGTAAAACCATTGCTTTATTGAATGGCCCTGAAATCACAACTAAAATCCAGGGCTATGGAGGCCCATTCAGAAGGTGAACAAGCAGAATGTTGGGAAGGGTCTATCTCCACTCCCAAGCAGAAGCCAGGGATCACAGCCTAGACTTTTTGACAGAAACGAATCAGTGGCAGCCTGTGCTCATGTACAGTGTACTGCAAGGACATCTGGCCAGATAGTGACCTTGTCTGGATATCTCTATATGTGGGGTCTGAGAAGGGGAAGAAGCAGACTGTGGCAGATGGCTGGCAAGGGAGAGCAGAGTCAACAGCCACATCCACCAGACTTTCTGAGCTTGCTGTCTCCTGGCAATCTGTCCCTTAAGTAGGCATCCAGAAAGGACACAGCAGCCCCCATTCTTCATGCAGTTGCTTGAGCAGTCCCAGGGGATGACCCACATAGGTACTAACAGCCATCTCTCTGCAGACTAGGCTGAAGCTGAAATCCTAAAAGTTCAGGGCATGTGAGAGATATTTTAAACAACTTGTATAACACGATTATACTGCACATATAGATATATGCTTTTCCCAGGGTAAAATTTTTACCTGGTTAATGATTTGGCTGATAAAAACTTCAAGACCAGATGTGATAGCCATTACCCACACAGCCTGTTTTAGATTCCCTTTGCTCAGCACCTTGTACTTTATTTGATGAACTGACTTATTCAAATGAAATAGGGCTGTAGTTGAAGAAGCAAGACTTTATGCAAAGTGTGAAAAGGGATGGAAATAACATTACAGAAAAGAAATCAAGCTCCTTTTTTTTCTTTTTTTTTTTTTCATGTGGATTCACAGCCTTTTAAACTCTTAAGCTGATAGAAAGGACACAGAGAACATTGCAATTGTTAAATGGATTTGGTGTTCAAATTGCTGTAGATGCTTTGATGTGAGTCTAGTGTCATTCCCACCTTGGAGTCTCACAGCCTAATTTCATTATCTGCCCAAATGGGCAGAGGCTATACAATTTTAAGCTTTTGTGAGGTAATAGATCAAATAACTCTTTCAAAGCTATGAACACTCTCTAGTGGACTTCTTTTCTGGAGTGTGATCTGAAGGTGTTGATTTACAGTGTGGCAAATGAGGGATCCAGACCTGTCCCTAGCAAACATTTTAATAGAAACAGGATTGAGTTACAGAGTGAAGAATTAAGAACCCTTCATTAGTTAAATGCTAATTCCCTTGACAATATGCTTAATGTTCAGCAAGTCTGGGAGGAGTCTGGCTTGTCGTTAAGTAGCAACCACCAGCACCTCCTGGCTTGCAGGAGGAAAACAAACTGTGCCTACAACCTCCAGGTGATGCTCTGTCTCCTGCAAGAAACCTCTTCTGATCTGCCCTCAGAAGTGCAGTTCCAACTCACCCTTTAGGATTTTTGTCATACTGAGCCTTGGATTAACATAAAGGGCTAGTAATAAAGTAAGTAATGTGGGCTACTTCCCATAGAGGAATAAATCACAAAGAAAAATTAAAATAAAAATAAAAGCTATAAAATCAGAAAGTTTTGTGTAATTTTTAAGGAGAAGCTAGGAAGTAAAGCAGGATGAGGGAAGCAAAGATATTTCCCATGCTTGAGTGCTGTGCACATGATCTCACTGGAGGTCATTGCCTCCTGCTGTGCCTTGGGAAAGATGGCTGGTGATATATAACATAGTTTTAGTGACTGTTGGCATTGAAGAAAATTGTTATTTCTCACTCTGACTTCTTTTCAATTGCATCTATATCTCCATTTAAGCCTATAAAATAAAAACTAAGAACTTCATAACAAACAGCTGGTTGAGATAGCAATTGCATATTACACCTTTTATCACACATAACAATCAACATTTGTGACACTGTTAGTAGAAGTAGCTGAAAATCTAAGCACAAATAAGGACAGTCATGAAACATTGTCATCAGTGGTGCTAATGTCAGGGACTTGGACTGGTTCCAGTGAATTCCTGGGAATCTGGCGCCATCAGCTTACACCCAAACCCCCTGAAATCAACAGAAGAGCTCCCTTCCACACCAGGGAGAAAATAATAAGTTGGATTTGCTTTCATTAGCTCATTCATCAAGTATTTTGAAAATAAATAAATTAATAAAAGAATCAAGCTTTTCCTACCACTTTCATGTAGGTGATGTTCTCAGAGAAGTACAAAACCCCAAGAAGGCTTAGCAGAGTATCCTACTGTCTCTAAAGAGAACGTGATAGGCAGTGATCACACAGGATTTTTCATTCTACATAGAGAGTAGAGAAATTGGTGTAGAAATGACACAGCAGAAGCAAGCAGTAAAACTATGAAATACATATTCTTTATAGCAAATGTATACAATCATGATTAATAATGGCAAAAAGGAAGTGAATTTTCTAGAGTACTAGTGACATTTCAGCTTTCTGTAGGACACTGCAACACAGAAATTTCATGTATAATAGATGGAGGGTGGTTCTTCTGTTTCCTCTGCTTTCCCTGGTTCCAAATAGGAATACACTATTACTATGAACAGAGTATAACACAGAAAAAAAAGAAATAATATCTGATTATTTTTGTATCCCATCCTTGTATGTACTCAGTATGGTGCAAATCAGTAAACAAGGTGAGATTAGAGAACCCAAATCCTCATGGTTTATTTTTACTGTGTTTACTACTTACTGCTATTTACTTGCAGTTCTTAAAATTAACACAGGATGCCATTGAAATGTATCTAGATGAGTTTCACTGCACTACCCTTTCCCCTATTCCAAGGGAAAAAGTGAAGAATATCAAAGGCTGGATATTGCCCAGGCTATTGAGCTCCCACGAAAAACCCTCAATGACAGTAATTTCAGCAAGTATGTACTGTAGGAAATTCATGCAGATTATCTAATACTAATTATTTTTCCTCATTTGTGACATGTTAATACATTTTACTGCATGATTTCTTCTCTGTATTTATGTGCGTGTGATCTTCTGTACTCCAAAAGAGATATCAAGGTATAATTCCCCTATCTTTCAAAAGGGCCACAATAAAACTTTGTCAGACTACTTGCTACAGAACACTTTTTTTTTCATGAAAAGTGCCTCTTCAAACACAAACCAAGAAGTCTAGTCAAACTAACCAGATTTTTTTCCCCAATGTTTTCCTAAAATCTCCATTTTTATAGTTCTTTTTGTAATAACCAAATTCTAATCAAAGAAGGAGATTTTTTTTTCCACACTCAAAAGTTACTAGCAAAAAAGCAGAAGACCCCATTATGTTTAACAGAATTCACTTACACAGATCCAAGATATCTGAAGAGTACTCTATGGAATGACTCTAAGGAACTATCCTCACACCATTTCCCCAGGAAAGAGACAGAAAAAACTGTAAGATGTGTGAGGGCCAGCCTTTATGGTCCACACCTACCTCACTCAAGCATTTGGCACCAGTAGAAAAGAAACTGAATGCAATTCTTTGGCCTGCACTTTGAAGCTTAAACTAGTTGATCTAATGACAGGTTTAAGCCTTAAAAAAAAAACAAAACNTATATAAAAAGTATTTGTGTATTTATATATTATATGTATTTATATATTTAATGTTATATTTATTATTATATATTTATATGAATATATATAAAAATAGAACTACTGCTACTATGGAAAATACAAAACTGTGCATTGTATCTTTGTATCTTTCAGAGTTAGCTTGTGTTCTGGCATGTATTGTTTTCCTCTCCTTCTGTACCCAAGACTGCTCATTTCAAAATGTCAGGGAGTCAAATAAAAATCAAAAGTCTTCTAAGACACTGAAAAACTCTCAGTACTCATTGGATGGCATTTGCCTTCAGAGAAGCATTAGTAGCATGCAGTCCTTGACAACTCAACAGTAAGGTGCAACAAATGATGACCATATCCTAAAATATATTTCCTGCTCATAAGCCAAGTGAATAAGTAAGACAATGACTGACTGATTAAGAAAAAAAAAAATAATTAAAAATCCAAAACTTTGGCTCATCTCTGTCTTGCACACCCCATAAAACTGCAACTCAAAAATAAGGAGAGAATCTTGATAATTTATAACAAAAAATGCTTCCCTCAGGCATTGTGATTTTTTCTGGCTCATTTCTGAATTCTATTTTTCAAGCTCTTGACACCATGTCTTAATCACAGATGGAAACAACACAGCAACAATTGTAAGAAATGCCAACAAGTTATTTCCTAGTCAAACATAAGGAAAAATGGTGAAATAAAGGTAAAGGAGTATCTGAAAACACTAAACAATTATATCCAAGACAGAAAACTAAGGCCAAGAG
>VWZY01010334.1:0-70443 GCA_013399075.1 Chloroceryle aenea
TTCTGTGATTCTGTGAAACAAACTTCTTGGTGGTGAGCATTATGTGACAAAACAGACAGAAACAGTTAAAAAAAATATATTTTAGTACTGTATGCAAGACCAGCACTTTTTAAATGTACAGTGATGGAAAAAGTAGAGCACTGAGAAGAGTTCTCCTCTTAGAGTGTAACAGAGAAGTTAGAAATATGTGCTTGTAAGGAAACCCTGGTATGTACACACAGAGGAATAAATGCCATGTACCACAGGTGTATATTCTTCTCATTAAGAATACCTGTTCTTACACATTTACTTAATTTTAATCATGAGAGTCCCTTTGTCACTGTTAGGATTACACCTGGACTCATTAAGCATGTACAATTGATTATGGAGATGTGCACTTCAGAATACAAATGAGGTGGCTGAATATTTAAAGGTTAAGTTGGGATAGAAAGCATTTGCATCTGGTCTGATTGTCTTATAAATATATGCACCGTAAGAATAGATAAGAGTACTGTCTGCACATCTCCATTTTAGTATCTTGATTAATGAATATTTCTATTACACCATAAAGTTATCTGTTTCAGAGAAATCCAAATTCTTGCTAAGGTACCAGCAAATGTGAAGAAGATCTCCATATTAGTAAGCTGGTTAAAGTGGAGTGGAGGGTGTCAGGGCTGAAGAGACTGCTGTTACGATAGCTGTGCTTGGCAAACTCAGTCCAGGAACTGAGACAACTTCTGTTACCATCAGCCATGGTGACAGTCAGTTTGACTATTTTGACTAAAACATTAGAATGATTTTTCCATCCAGATCACTGTCCTCAGAAAGCTGTCTAATAGAACTGACATGTTTTTCAACATGTATTTTGGCAATTGATTGTAATTTGCTTGAACAGTCACTTGAGAACTCAGTTATTCTTAAAACAAATACATTAAGCATCTTGGAAGGTAAGAGGCATTATTGTCATGAGCAAGTCAAGTCATTAAATCAACATCAGGTTAGTGAGGAAGGTCTGATGCTTGTGATGACACCAAGGTGAGAAGGAAGGTGATGATAATCTGAACAGTGACCACGTAAACAAGTCATTGTATACACTGTACTTAGGAAATGATTAAAATGTAATGTATTCAGTGATAAAATTGCAAACAAAAGGAAATAATAAAGTCGGATGTACTTCAATAGGAATATAAAATGAATGCTAAAGCAGATGTGTGTGCAATAAGACTAGTGCCTTATTCAGTAAAGATTAATGTTCTTTTCTTTCAGCAGAGCTCTCTAGAATAACTCTAGGTATTTTATGTAGTATTTGTTGACAGATCACTTCTTTAAAAATTTTCACGCAACCAGGAAATTGACAGATATAAGGTGAAAAACTGTAGGTGAACAATTAGAAGAGTGGCCCCATGAGAAAGAATGTTTGCATTTAATATTCCTCTGTTACTTGGTCAAATTCCTCTTTTCTTGGTCAAATCATGATGAAATACAATCCAGAGCATCGAGGTATTCTGTATTTAAGCAGCACAAGCTATAAACTCCTATTAATTTAATTAACATTGAGTGCTTATATGGGTGGGCCTGGGGATATCTAGCAAAACACACTTGATTGGAGAAGGCAGGTTCTTAAAATACTGCTGGAAATACTAAACACATACTGGGTGGTAATGCTGGATAACTATCCTCCCTCTACCTCTATTCATCCTACTGTAAAACATTTACACAAAGTCAGAACTCATGAACAGTGATTACAATGCTCAAATTGACTCATGGTCAGGCACTAGAGTGCGGTGGTGATTTCAGCTCTTCTAACACAAGCTAGAGGAAAAAAATTGAAGCTGATAGAAATACATTGGTGTAAAACTCCAGAAGATACCACTTAGGAATCTTCCAACACTATTTCCCATTGTTTGAAATTGCAATTTATTGACAGTGACTGTTTTGGAGTTGGTTTTTTTTTGTATTTTTTGTTATCTTAACCTAACTGTTTCAAGGTGACATTCACTTAGGAGGTGTTCAGGCCAAAAATTATTTTCCAGTCCAATCCAAAGATAAGCTGAGTGTAACAGTTAAACATTACGATTAGAGGCTGATAGCCTTAATTCTACTCTTCCTTTTGTCGTATTTGGAACAATGTGAAATTTGTAATTTGGTTTCCCACAGAATAAGGGATTACCCTAATCATTTAAATATGCAGTCTGTTTCTCCTGTTGGCATTTTTCTTTGCTTGTGAATAATAGAAAGTAGTCAGGTGTCTATTTTAACAGAATTCAGTAACCATTGGGTTAGGAATCTCTTTCTCTTGAGTGTTTAATAGTGTACATAAGTAGATAGGGGAAGAGATGTAAGACATTCTACAAAATAGTTGAGCCATTGGGCAACTTGGATTCAACTCTGGGGTAATGTTTAGGAAAAATTCTGTCACAATCCAAATGCATTCCTTAGCAAGTGTCAAGGCAGTATGATCTTGTTTCCTGAAACTGTTCATGCATTATGGTTAGTGTGATAAAAATATAATTACCCAAAATCCATCAGAAACCAGGAGAAAGATTTAGCCCAAAGGGTAAAATTAACATATATACCTCTTTGTTTTTGAAATGTACCAGTAAAGAGATTATATTTTTCGTTGCAACTTTACTCATTTTTTCTCTCAACTAATTTAGGCTGTTGATCCCTTTTAAAAAGCCTTTCATTCTGATCAACTCTTTTCATCTTTGACAGTATGGAGGCCAAGAAAAACTCTCAAGGTGACCTACTTTATCGCAGCATACCTGTATATGTGATTTTTTCACCAATGTAATTAGTAACATCACTATCTCCCACTGTAGATGTTCTGTGAAGCTGTAATGTGGGACTTCAGTTGCTAACTTAATCTTAAGTGACATTCTATATAATTACTCTCTATAAAATCTCTCCTAAAGCAGACATACCTTAAATTTGTCAAATCAGTCAGCAGTTTTTGCAGGTTGAAAAGATATCCTTGGAAAATGATGGTTTGAAAAGGCAAAGCAATAATTTGCCATGTCGTAATGGCTATTCTGGTGGCCCAGGTTAAGGTGACTAAACAAATGTTCTGAGAAAAGGCCTGTACCTAAAGTTGAAAGTAAAAGTACTGAAGCAATAATTTTGTAGTTAAGAGACAGCTTATTCTATAGCCTTTCATTCTAAAATGGTGTGACAACATTTTTTTTTTTTTAAATAAAATGTGAATATTAGGTCTGCAGTATTTGGAGCTCAAGGACTTGTCATCTGAAGTAGATTTGATTGATCTGCCCAAAACAAATACGCTTTTCTGACAAAAAGCTAATAAACCTCTTCTGGCAGCCACAGAGTTCTTCTTTCAAGATCTTACTGTTTGTTTTTTTTGAAGTGATGAAATTTATAGAGAACTGTTATAAGGTTCTAATTGAATTTCACAGAAGTAGCCCTGGTGTGACCCAAAATGGAAAAAAAAAAATTCTCAAAGCTATTCTCTGTGGAACTGATGATTAAAAATGTTAAATGGGAAAGAGAGGTCCAAGCTAGAAATAATTGTGAGGCTTAATGAAGATTTTTTTGAGATAAGTTAAGGTTGATGATGTGTAAAGATATAAGATGGATGAAAAGATTCACAACAGAAAAGTGTTTATTAAAACACCTTTTAAGAAACCTTGGGAAATAATAAAAGCTGCCTTTAAGAGTTCTTATTAAAGTAAAGACAGGGTAAATTAAATAATTTTGCCACCTGCAGCTTTAATAGAACTTTTTGCTTAACTCTTATTGCAAGATTTAGTTCACTTTGAAGAACTTCAACAATCATTGTCATAAGGCTTTTTTGAAGTTGGTGACTAAAAAGCTACATAAAGCCTATTTTCAAAAAGTTTAAACTTTCCCAGTTGTCAGAGCAATTTTGAGTCTCAGACTAGCCTTCTCATCAAGTAGATAAAAGGTATGAAAGCTAACTTTGAAATTTTTTAGGTTGTATGTAGACTTCTCCTACTGTTTGGACATCTACCATTTCAGTTTCCAGTTTGTTATATGGTCCTTGTTATATTTTAAGTTCATCTGAGGTAAGATTGGAACGTAGGATAACTGTCCTACTCTCTCCTGCTTGTCTTGGGTACATAAAGGGTAAGTACAACTGACTATACTAGCTCAAAGAGTAGGTGAGAGATACGTTCTTTGCTGTACATAGTAAAGATTTTAACTTTATATTGGAATGTGGAAGAATTTGCACACAAGACAAAGTCATTGTTGAGATCTGGAATGATTATTAGTTATTGGAACAATGCTGGTGTCTGGGAGTCACAGCCTTCAGTCAGGTGTCTGCTCTGTCAAGTCTTGGACAACAGGCAAACAGCCTAAGCTATTGTCCTGGTTTGGGTGAAAATAGGACTAATNCCCCTTTGGGGAGGGAGGGGAGTTAACAGAGAGCGTCTGTTGGGTCTTAGGGGCTGCCCTGACCCTAAACCACGACAGCTATGCATTTTCTTGTGACTGGTGCAAAAGTCCAACTCCTCTGATGTAATCTCAATATATAAAATGCTTTATTCCCTCTCTTCATTTTGGTTAACAAAGAGGATACTGTGGATTGTATTTCTTTGTGCCTAGAACTAACAAATATGAAATTACAGAGAATTAGCTGGTTTCAGAGTTGACTAACATGGTTAACATAGCCTGGGAAAACAGGTAAACTGCAACGTGAGGGGTTATGTGCGTTGGTTGTCACTTTTCACTAAGATGACAGAAGGTGAGATAGCTTTGAGGCTGAGCAGCAGGAACTAGAAGAGGTACAATTATCACCAATATATTTAAACTTTATACACATTGTACAGCACACTGGTTTGTGTCTCATCTGTTCAGGGTATGGTTAAAAGCTGGTACCTCTGTGTGCCACTAAATATGCCTCAAAAAGTAATTGCTTATTAGTTACCTTGTTATACATCAGTATGTAAGACAATTATACTATACAATTATCAGAATAAACTTTTTATCAGCCTCTGGACATGTGCACATGTTTGATGTAGTCTTTACAGCTGTCATTCAGTCCTTGACTTAAGGGTTCATCACCTGCAGTACTCTGGTTTTAAGTCTATCTATTATATTATTTGGAAATTTACACTGGTGTAGAGATTATGTCTGAGTTAGAGCTACAGAGACATGTTCTTTTTAAGTCTGCACATTTTGCCTGTTAGTTTCTGACAATGCATTGAGGAATTTGGTTTTCATCTGTAACATCCTCACATTTCTTGGGCCATAAAATAGGGCTTGCTGATTTCAAAAACTGATTTTGGATTTTGTTCTCAAGATTGACAAAGGAAATAGCTTAGGTATGCTGACCTTTATGATAGCCTGTGGAGCCTCTGCATTTGAGCTGATGCCTGAGAAAAGCTAAAGTGAAAAGATGGCACAGGAACTGATTTTCACTCTGCAAAAATAAACTTTGTGTGTGAGAAAGTGGAAAATTTGTGGTTTGAGCAGAGAATGCCTGTTCATTTGCTTTTTGTCCGTTAGTCTTCAGTCTAATTACTTTGGCAAAGGCATCTAGAGTCTAGGTCCTTCATCCTGATGTTTGATATGCTGACATAAATAAAATAAATAACCACACCATTTTGTAATGCTGTATTCTCCAGTATTCTCTAAAGCTTTGTCATGTCTCCAAGTTTTCTACTTCAGCAGACACAGACTATCACCACTTATCTCAATTTGCATCATGCCTACTGAAGCCAGTCAGCTGGGGGAGGCTAGAGGAGTAAGCTTACTGTACTTTCATCATCCCTCACCTTCATATTACTACTTTATGTAGCTCTCCTCCAGTCTGGCCGTGAAAGTACAGCATCAGTGACAGGATAAACATTATTGGTAATTAAAATGTTTAACTATTTCATTACAATCTGTGGTACTTTTATAGAAATCCTATAGGTTTTTTAGATGGCAAATGTAGTATCCAATTCCTGTGGTTTTCTTAGCAGATGGCAATATAAATCATCATGCAACATTGCTGAATTTAGATATAAATTTTACAAATCATAAAAAAATATTGTGGGTGTATCTATCTTATAAACCAAGAAAGTAAATCTGATTTTAGTTAATTAAATGAAAGATAATTAGATTAAGGAAGTATCTTAATTGATGGCTGATTTTTGTTATATATCTTTGTTCACATATATATAAAATGAATATATAATAAAATTTGCTTATATATTGTTGATGCAGTTTTGAGGGCGTGATAGTAACTGAATTGTCTTGTGAATGGATTAAGTAATAAAAAACATTGTAGCCATCAGTTGATTCTTACTGTACTGTTAACTGAAGTGCAAATTAAGTGCTTATTTGCAACACATAATACAGAGCATTAAGTATAAAAAAGAAGTGTGTGACATTATATACTCACAATGTGGAACCAAAACCAGGCGGCTTCAGAGCATGTTAAATATCTTTAGCAACATGCTAAATATATGACATGAGAAACAGTTTACACTTGAGGAATTACCTGATAAGAACCAGTGCTCACAGTGCCTCAGTATGTGTACACAGATACAGTGTGCATACTTGTCATGTGTACATACCCACAGAAGGGCACCGTATATATCTCCTATGCATACATAATAAAACAAAAGTTTATAATATGTATGAAAATTCATTAAGCACGTAAAAAATAGAGATGATAGATACTGAGGATTTTAATAAAGAATGTTTTAGTTTACTTTTACAGTGATGTAGATTTCCTGTAAAGTCAATGGAAGTACACCGAAATGCAGCTGAAGTAATACAGTGATGAATGAAGTTCAAGCTTTATTGATGACTGGGATTAATTGCTCCCAAATAATTATTTTATAATAANTTATTCATCTTTATTCATCATATTTGTCTTTTCAGACAAATTTATTTTCTGTTCCTGTGGCACATTGAGAGAAAGGGTGTATGCCTTCTTTTTAAGGTGATTTCAAAATGAAGCGAAAAGCGTATCTGCAGAGATTATTTGTCAGGTAGTAAGAGACTGTACAGATCAGAGAGTTGAATGAAAGCTCTTCTGAGTCCCCTTAGGCTGCATGAGCTGCCATTTAGGGAAAGTTTCCAAAGTAGACTGATATCTCCTCAGCTGTCCTGAAGCACAGTGCAGTGCTCATTTCTATCAGCTGCAGTTCAGGGTTTGTGAGAGTCACGGGTTATGGGATTATTTATTTATTTATTTAGTGTGTCTGGGTTTGTTTGTGTTTGTTTTGTTCGGTCTTGTTTTTGTTCCTGTGTTTGTTTTGTTTGTGTTTTTTTTTTGTTGTTGTTTTGCTTTTAGGGTTTTTTTTTTTTTCTTTCTTTCTCACAGCTGTTAAATTAAAGAAAAAAACCACCTTTCATTGCCCTGTTTGCCTCTCTGATTCTTTGTCTCCAAATAAATGAAAATAAGATCCTGTAACAGAAAGTAGGTAATCATAACTAGAGTTGGTGCTATCCAGATTGCTGCTACGATTATCAATATACTTTATTGAAAATGTAGAAAATATAGTCACTGATAATCTGTTAAGAAACAAGCAGAGGAATTCCAAATGGGTGATTATATTCAGAAGGAGATGACAGGTTTTAATAAAAAATTAGAGCAGCTATTAGGTGATGTAATTGTTAGCTGCCAAAACTCACAGGGATGTCCTTTCACTCCATCTGTGCAGCCAGAAAGATGAGAATTGGGATGGGAGCTGTTACTCTGTCTCAAAATCACTTTATACTGAGACAAATTTGTCTTGTTACTCATGAATGCCTGAGAATAAGCTGGATGGGAAACTGTTTTCTCTTCTCTACATCTTTAAATTATAACTGGAAAATGTTGTTACACTTGGATAAGAATTTTAAAACCTGGAAATACCATCCTGGAATTAAATTATAGCAGTCTGCTAAGCAAATCTAAAGTACTGACCCTAATTTATTTCTGAGTATAAACATATTAATCTGCAACTGACTGTGATGGTAGGCATTAATGACCAACATATTTTCTTTCCAAATTACATATCATATTTTCATTAAATGTCCAAGAGCTCATACAAGCAAAGTCAGATGAAAATTCTTTCATTATCATTGTTAAAGTCAAGATTTCCTTTATTTGGTATGGAAATGTAGGAGGACATGAACTTGAAACAGGCAGGATGCAGGCCAATGAGTAGGTCTATTACCATGTATTTAGAAGAACCTGGGTACTCCAGGTACTTGAGATGAGGAGTACCCCAGTTTGCATTCAGGAAAATCTATATATTTCATGTTTATTAGGACCTCACACAGATGGTGGAGTGGCTATTGAAACATAATATATTGAGAATAACAATTATTTTGCTTTCTAGAAAGAAAAGAAAAAATAACCGGAAAATACTGCTTTAAAACGTAAAACTTGCCTGTTGTAATAATAGCTCTCTAATGCATGATGTCTGAAATTTCTGTATTCTGTCTTTGGAATGCATCAAGGAATTTGCATTGACTTGCCCAGGGAAGTGAAACAGACTGTCTGCAGTTGAACTTGATCTCACAGATTGCATGTGTCCTACCTACACTGTTCTTTCCTGACCTAAATAAAGTTGCCATTTTATTTTCTAGGAAAACTTTCATTAAAAAAAAATAATAATTACCTATTTTGGCATATGCATTAACATAATCCTTTGGAATTCTATAGTTCAATGCCATCTACTATTTTTGGGATGAGTGCTGCAATAATTATATCTTCATTTGCATTTACATAAATATCCTTTCACCTTGTGAAAAAGTTAATTTGGAAGGAGCAGAGTGTAACAGTATGTTTCCTTTGTGATTTCTGATTCAGGAAAAATAAAATGAACCATTTTTATTCTAAGGGCATAGAAATAAAGCACAGGTTGAATATCAGTTGTGTCTTTAACAGCAGCTAATCTCACCCATGAGGTTATAAACTTCTGGGTGATCCTCTTTAAATCACCTTCCATAACACAGCAGGCCTTATGAAGCATATGCTCTGTTTAGTGTTGCCACTGAGAATTAATATTACTCAAAGCTATCAACTACATGCTAAAACAATGTAGCTCTGTTCAGGCAAGTATATTTCCCAATTTCTGAGAAGAATTTATGCTGCAACAGTGAAAAGACCTAAGAGCAGAAATGTGCTAATTTGTAAAGTTGAATGTTGTAATCTTTGCTCATGGGAGTAATCCATACTCTAATGCTTCGACAGATTCATTCAAGGGTTGTTAAGCACTGCAACAGGCTGCCCAGGGAAGTGGTGGAGTCACCATCCCCAGAGGTGTTTAAAAGACGTGTAGATGTGGTGCTTATGGATATGGTTTAGTGGTAGTCTTGGCAGTGCTGGGTTAATGGTTGGACCTCATCTCAAAGGTCTCTTCCAACCAGAATGATTCAGTCATTCTGAGTACAATTACCAGACAAATCAGGAGATCGAGTACTTCAGTAAACTGGTAAGAAAGACATTCAAGCAATAATGGCTGTGAAGTTTGAAGTACTTTTTTTTTTTTCCCCTAAAACAAGCCCAGAATTTATAAACATACTGATGGAGATGTAAAAAAAATTGTAAAAAACACTTATTGCATATATACAGCTAGTTGAAATATAGTGCTACCTGTACTGATTTAGCCTTGCATAACTCATAAAGGCAACAAGTGCATGTGAATGCTGTGCAACTGATCTCAGCTATTCCTCATGGAAACTACAATAAGCAGTAAGCAGACCTACTGCAGAAGCTGTCACCAGCAGGATAAAACACATGCAGCCAGAAGACAGCTGCTACAAAAAAGGACAGTAAAGGTGCATCTCTCTCCTACCACCATGAAATTTGGTATAGGAAATTGTCTTCTGCTAAGTATATTTTTTTTTCACAGTTTCAAAATTAAATCACTCTCTTGGGTTTGCATCTACTATGCACTTAATAGTAATATGTTATCTATATATGTCATGTTTGATGAAGAAGATTATAATGTAGCATAGCATTCTTGAAGAGTGACTGAAAATTGACGCTCTAGCCTCATTCTAAATAATAATTTCTGGGAAAAAATACTATTGAGTGGAGACATATAATTTCAATGGAATTTCAAGAAACATTTCACTTCAAAGAAAAATGATACCTTTAATTTTGATTTGAAATTTTAATTTTATGCTTGAATTAAAATAAAAGTATGTAAGCAAAAAGCTTCAACTGAAAAAAAAAATATTTAGGAAAACCAAGCTATTTCCATTAGAGTGCTGACTATGTCAGAAGGCCTTATTCCAATCATTGTAATGATAAAAATTTAGAATTGTAACTTCTCATTAATGTTTTCATTTCATGAGCATTTCCTGGCAACAAATCCCCCAAACCTATGAGAAGCATTTGGCCATGGAAACATGAAATAAACTCAGTTCAGAAATTTAGTGCTTCTAAATGTCATCTCTATACTAATGTATCATCAGTCATAGTGAGAAGTTTAAACATTTTTGAATGATACGTGCTTAAGATGTTGGGAAAAAGAGAAGCTGCCCAGCTTGGCTACTGAAATTGCAAAGCAATATGACCTTGTCCACACTGTCAAAATATGACTTCATTGAACCTCATCATCTAGCTAGGTCTTTTTTCACCAAGGGAGATGATGGATAATTTTTCAACTCTCATATTTCTGGAACATTTGCTTCTCTGACAACTACAGAAAATGAATGTATTGCCTAAAAATCCTTGTGCTCAGAATCGGTCACATCTCATTTCACTCTTCTTTCCTCTTTCATCTATAGATGTAGACAATTTTTTTTGTTTGTTTTATTATTGTTTTTATAATTATTTATAAGTATTTATTTATTTACTAATATTATTTGCTATTTTTGTTATTGTTAAGGATGCTTACGTTCCAATTTTTAGAATTTAGGGAGTGTTTGTTACCTTGTGTTAAGAAAATGCTTGATTTTATTTTTTTTTGTGAAAAAAAACCCATGAAAAATCATTGGTATTTAAACTTTTAATTTTATATATTTCTTAGACAGACATTTTGCAATGTGTTTGTCCTCATATTACGAAAAGAATACTAAAATGTATTACTATGTTTGATTTGTTAGAGCTAACACCACAGTGAATTTTTTGAGTACCATGTAGTGAACAGTAATTAAAAATGCCAAATTAGACATTCAAGGGTTTAGAAGTAGCAGATGTAATGTAACTTTAACAAGTGTAGCTTTTTAATATGTATATTTTTAGTTATGATATTTAGTAGGTTTTGTCCCTCAGTCATCTGATTTATTCAGTATATAAGCTAATGCAGGCTCACTCATGGGGAGCCTACCCTAACACTCCACAATCGCTTGCATCTATACCATTGCATGGAACCTTTAAATTCATTCATTCAGAACAGCTCCTAAGTCCTTGCTGTGTACTTACAAGGCACCAAAAACTCCTTTATACCTTGAAAAGAAACTCTAGGCTCAGTTTGACTGGGGAGACTGCAGCAGCAGCAGCTTCTGGAATTACATTGAAATTCTCATTCACACGGCAAGATACTTGCGTCCCACATTACATCCCCCCTACTCTGTTATTGATTCTCTGACACTGTATATAATACATCTGCAAACCTCAACACTATCTCCATCCACCATATTACATCAGACCCTCCTGCTTTCCTCAAGACAATTTCTCCTATTTTCCCCTTTTCCCTACCCAACTAAAGGTCATGCTTACATTAAAAAAAAAAAAAAGACAAGACTAGAAAAATGTTCAGAATCATCTTTAAATATATATATGCATAGATATACACAAATATATACACATATATTCAAATGTTGTGTTATGATCTTCACCAGATTTGTGTACAATCACAATAAAGAAAAAGAGCAGACTAGTTGTATAGCTGTGTGCATCCATAGCTTAGTTTGGAGTCAGGACTATCATTTGATTTTAGTATTTCTAAACCTAATTCATGTCAGGCCTACGTTTAGTGTATAAATGAACTGTGAAAGAAAACCTCATTAGAATGGAAATCTTGTCTGGGATGGTCTAATATGTAACATGAAACATAGAAATGTCTGGGTTGGAACGGACCTCCAGAGGTCATCTAGTCCAACCCTCCCTGCTGAGAGCAAGGACATCCTCAACTAGAGCAGGTTGCTCAGAGATCTGTCAAGCCTCATCTTGAATGTCTCCAGGGATGGGGTCTCAACCACCTCCCCGGGCAAACTGTTCCAGTGCTCCACCACTCTCGTGGTCAAGAACTTCCTCCTTANACCAGCTTCTTGTCTTACAGTAGGCCATTAATAGCCACGCACACTGTTTTCTAATAATATTCCTCTTCTTTTGTTAACTTTTGCACTTTGTTTAGGACTACGTTTTCACTTGGTAATGCCCTCTAGGATTCTAAGGGATATGGTAACATAGATATGTAAGGAAAACATGCAAGTTGACAATATCTGCATGTCTCAGAATGTCATTGGGATAAGGAGTTGTAAGCAGGCATTTTGTTCCCTGACTTATCAATCTCAAAAAGTTGTGATACAACTGAAACAAGAAATGCCCTAAAATCATGAATTGCTAGAAATAATATTTTTGGTGATAGTAATCTAACATTTTTTGTGTTCTTTAACTGCTTTTATCTTAGACAGGTTTCTATTACTGAGCTTGCTGTCAACACCTGCTTCCATCCAATGGAAAAGGTATAGGTTGATGTAAAATTCTGACACGTTTCTGTTCAGAGTATAAATTCACTTTGATTTACTTCTAATTGAGAGACAGTGATAAATTACTGTGCAATTATCACATCTAAAATCACAAGCTGAAGCAATGACAAGTCTTTTAAAATTTTTCTTTCCACTTCTACTGAGAAGTGAACACTAAATGGTTCAAAAATGCTGCTTCATTTTGTCACTGTCATGCTATTTGTACATGTCCTCTCTTTCTAGTTTCTGAATAATTTTGTCTTTCTTTTACCCCTGAACTGGAATTTTTTATTTCTTTCCATTTTGGTTTTTATCTACATAGATACACTTAGGAAAATCTTGATGCAGTAGTTCAGGTCAGTTAAGCCCTTCTGCAGACTCACTCAGAAAGATTAGCACTACTTAACTTGATAAACTAAATCGTTTCACATTTTTGACTTTAAGATACTATAGCTGTACTGAGTGTCCTTACATTTACAAGCTCTTAGACTAGACTTTGTTCTGAATTGCACTGGATTTTACTGTACAAAATAGTCACACTACTCAAACCGTCTGGCCCAGGATCTATGTGTATCTCACAGAAGAGATGCATAAGAATTCTTGAGTGTTCAGGGTACATTGAAAATTTCAAGGGTGAGGATGTCTACAATCTGACAGTTCTGAGTGAATTCTTTTTTTCTTTTTTGTTCCATCTTAAATTCTTAAGTTCCTTCTTCCTCTTTCCTGTTTACAATTAATCGAGGACTGTATTAGGAATTAAAAAAAAAAAAAAGGGCAAAAATATAAGCAAAAATATAAAAATATGGCTGAACAGAGCATGTTTAATATACACTGAAAGATCAGCATGTGCCTGAAATGTACTTCAAGACTTTAAAAACATGTCTGTTAGCTGAGGCCATAGTGGGAAATAAGATGACTACTCCTTAAAGCACTTGTTCAGAAATTAGGAGACAGACTCCAGAACCTACTGGATTTAAACCCCCGAGAGATAGTCAGGGTACTCTGGAGTGCGATAGTAGTTAATCTTCCTAATTTTTTTTTAAATGATACAAATGTATAGCACACCAGTAATGATGTGAAGAAACAGGATTGTGATTCTGTAGTCTAGGGACTCATCCGGGATGAAACACCCTGATTTCTATTTAGACTATACTGTTTTCCCAAGCAATGGACCACTGATCTTGACAGTGCTCCTTTAAAATGAGCCACAGTGCTTTCAGTTTATCCTGGGGACATCTTCTCTTGATTTGCCATTCCTTAACAACACTGAAATTTTCTGCCAGATAATTATTATCTGTAGTTTATCTAGCTTTAGGAGATGTACAATTATCAAAAAGTTAAGTATATACAGTATTTAGGTACACATTTATAAATTATAGGAATTATTTAGAACACATTTCAGTCTTGTTGCAAATCCAGCAGGCTTCTCTAAAACAGAAATGAAGCTCTAATTCCAGCATTAACAGGTCCTTGACAAGTCATGGGAATTCTGGCTCTTCCAGCTTCTAATTGATTGTTTCAATCACTAAAGGCTTCCAAAAAGTTGTAAAGTCATGGGAAAGAGTCACATTAATGGCAGTGGATTTTTGTTGCAGATCTTGAAAGCCCATTGATGGGAAAAACCATCTGTACTTGGAAAGTGTCCAACACTTTTTCTATTAAACCTATAGTATAACAACAAGGACATGAAATAGTAGACAATAGTAGACACAATCAAGTCTATATATGTTATTGAAAAACTTCTACAGCATTACAGAAACTTTAACTGTTACTGCAGTAGTGACACCCACATAGAATGCAAAACACTTGCTCATACTGATAATCTAAGCATAAATAAGAAAAGATTTCTGTGCCTATGGGAGATGGGATAAACCTTCCTAAGCAGTTTCCCTCACCCACAGAAAGTGTCATAAATTCTCTAATATAGTCTAAAGAAAGATCAGCCTCTAAGTTTCATATGCAAGGTTACGCCTCATTTACTCAGCAACATGGAAGGCTGTCAAATTTTTTTTATGCTGATTGCACTTAGCCTGCATTATAAGACTTTTACATTAAGAATCCCTCTGTTTAAATGTTCAGGGTAACTGAAGTGATGTTAAAATGTATGGATATATATTTTAATAAAAGAACTCACAATTTGTGTAAGAATTTCAAGACATTCTGGATGCTTATTTAAAAAACTTACATTTAAATGCTGAGGGAACATAAGCTGCTATTTGTTTTGATTAACAGCTCTGTAAGACTGTTTATTAACCAAGACTTTTTCCACCAGTTAAAAACACATTACAAATCTGTGTTATTATTAGCAAATAGCTGTTGAAGGGTCTACATTTTTTTGTATCAAACATAAACACTCTTTCATATTTTTTTTTTTTAATTGAGGCTATACAGATAATTAATTTAAACATTTGCAACCATTTCCTGTCTTACAAAAGTCTAGGTTTATTTTTACTCTAATTTCTGTTATGTCTGTAAAGATTTGACTGAAGTCAATGGGGGTGCACTAGTACAAAATTAATCTGTGAAGAGTGTCAGGCCTCTAGATCCAAAAAAATTTAAATCATATTGAAGCACTAGTTCTGTTTTTCTGAATGTTACAGGACCAGTTATAAGGATTTAAGTAATGTCATACAGTTTCAAACAAATAAACTTATTAAATCAGTGACTAAATAGAGAAATATCATTAATTTATTTCCATTATAGAAGCTTGAAAAAATGCAGCTTCAGACATCTTACAAATGAAAAGAAAATCTTAAGAAAGAATAACAGTTAGATGAAGAATAGTAAATTTATAGTGTGCTCTGGCTGTTACCAATAAGGCATCTGTTTTGGAAGGTGAAATATAGAGAGGTTAAAATTAACTTGCTAAGATATTTTTCATGTGGAAATGAGTGGAAATTAAATGTAGTAGCTGGGAAGAAACCAACAAAAATAGAAAATAGATCAAATGAGGAATACTTTGAGATGGGTTTGTGGGTATTTTATTAATCTGAAAACAGTATGTGTGATTATGTGTGGAAACTGAACCTTACCACTATGGTGAGTGGTATATAGCTCTTCTAAATTACATGTCTGTAAATCAGAAGTCTAGCACTGAACTGCTTGCCCTAGGCTCCCTTTATAGTCAATAGAGAAATCTAGGCATCTCTGGAGGGTGATTCATCTCTGACTAAAATAGACATCTGAGATAGGTCAAATGAATTGACCTCTAGAGGTGCCTATTTCTCTCCAGTTCAGACTTAGATGTCTAACTTTTAGATGTCTAAAGCTAGTGAGATGAATCCCACCTCAAATCATCTTGATCTGACATTGTTCCTGCACTGAACAGTTAAACAGGCATTAGTAACAGAAAATCCCTAAGGTGTGTCACAATGTAGGTACCCAACGATGACCAAGAAGTGAAGAATAATGCGGTTAACTGATTCTAGAGTTAATGTTTCTAGAGTGGAACTTGGTCAAGTCTCCGTGACTTCTACAGCTTCTTACATATCACTCAAAAGATAGCACCTGGCTGAAATAACACCCTTCTTAATGGCCATTAGAGTGGTGTGAGGTACTGGGTTAACACTAAATAGTGCCTCCTTTTATGGAAAAGGGAAAGCAGGATCTTGTAGCTAAAGAGTTAGACTGCATCACAGTTGAAGTCTTAATCTTCTCTTTTCACTATAGTTAGGGTGAGACTTATAATTTGTTTCTTCCTCTAGTCTCTGTATCTACTAAAAAAGTAAGTTCTGTAGTACAAACTATCTAGTATAAGGTGAATGCACAGCACTGGAATCATGCATTTGGGGACACGCTTTGTTGTAACAAACTGTATTTCATGGTAGTTAAGATTACAGTCCGAGGACATAATAACCTTAACTCATAAAACCAGCCTTTCTCTGGTTGTTTTGGTACTCGTGTAATCTCAAGTGTCCTAGTGCTTTTTTAGCATACAGATTGGCATGGAATTTCCTTCCCTTACTCACGATTTTACTTGTGGTTAGTCTAATACAAAACCATTCTTTTTCCTTCATTTTCCAAGAACCAAAGCTCTTCATCAGACTGCAACACGTAATAGAGTTATCCTTCGAATGAACACAGTTTTCTAGCAGTTGGTTTTCCATCTTCATGATTATTCTTTTTAATTACTACTGTATGCCTTATTTTAACCCAAAGTCAAAATAAAAAAGAGGGTTTAAAAGTTATTATCTTTTGCAATTTTTCTTGGAAACGCTAGTATATTTATTTAGGTCTTCTGGGAAATTCAGTATAAGGGATGAAATGACAAAATTAATTAAAAAAAATAGTTGGTAGAATACATCCATAGAAGAGAAATACGGCTTTAGTAATTTTTAGCATCTTATTCAGGATTTTATTTAGAAATGGATTAGCACACTATATCTTGAAAGTGAATATCAAATTAAATATCATTAAATTGTATACATAAATTAATTAAACAGTTGGCAAATTGAATTTAGCAATGGATCACTGGCTCTAAACTACAGCATTCTACCTTGGGCTAAATTAAAAAGTAACCACTTGTGTTTTGACATCTCATTAGCAAAACTGCCTTTACAACACCCTAGTCTATTTGAATGATAGAAAAGAGTGAAAGCTAAACATGTGTGTGAAGGATTTGCTGGAAACAGAATAGACCTAATCTGAAAGGAAAATATTACTAGAAATGATGACTGGATTAGTAATTACTGCAATGAAAAATAAAGAACCCCCTTTTTTTTATATTCTTTCTGGACGTGCAGATGGGTCATTTATTCAGGGAATGAATATACTAGTAGCAGTTTTCAGTATTTCAATGTGGAAAAATAAATGGAAGAAGGAAAATTAGAATGAAGAATAAAACATAGATGCCTTATTTGGTTTGCTTTTTTGTGCCATTGAACAAGAAATTGTTAGAGATAAAGAATACAATTGATGTTATTTGCTGGCTTAATGTTTCAATATGTACCAGGCAGACATTTAAATCCTGTTTGCCTTGTGGGAAATCTACATGACCAAGATGCACAAGAGAGGGAGTTTGAACAGAATTGCATTACCTGATATGAAGAAAATAAGTGCATGAGAACAGTACAGTAAAAAAAATTGTACAATTGTACAATTGTTTATTGATTTTTCCAAGAATCAGTTCTTAATTTCCACACTCTTTTGTAATGTTTGTCCCTATAATCTGACTTCTTCCTTAAAAGCTTCCACTGTTATTCGTAATGCTGTCTCACATCAAACTGAATTTACCTTTGTTATAAAGTCTGATATACTGTGCTCCATCTATACCCTCAATTACGACTCAATTTATTTGAACCCAGTTGATCACATTGTCCTTTTTGACTTTGCTTTTTCTATCTCTGACCATTTGGACAGCATCGTATATTCTGGATCTCTGCCCTTACCCAAGTAGTGAGTGGAATCTACACAGAACTATATTGTAGGACTTCTCTCCCTGAGGTGTCTTTGTACAAACTTGTCTGCCTATAACAAATCCATATCCATTCTTATATATTGCTGAGGTTCCTCTTAGATCTTGACTGATTTTTTAAAATCCAGTTCTTCCCTTTAGACCATTGGAAATCCCTTGCATGTATTAAATCAGAGCCATTACATACAGACTCCTTTCACCTAGATTTTTAAGCATATCTGTAAACAATATAATCAATATTGGTATTGATATTATATTCTCTCTACCACTTCAAGTAAGTGAAAACTCCAACAAAATGGAAACATTCCAACCTAATGTTCTCCATCTGCATTCACCACTAAGACAATTTTTTGTCATATTAGATGCACTTCCCAATGTTTCCCAGCTATATTTTTGAATCTGGCAAATGACACACCAACATGTGTTTTTAGATTCATGCAAGTACAATTGTGTAGTTAATCTTCTTTCTCAGAAAATGATAAATGCCATGTTGGTGGTTCCAAATTCTGACACTATTGTTTATGGCACAGTTGGATCCATTTGTTGTAGTGCCTAATGTTAACAATAGTCCAATTACGGTAGATCTCTATGGTATTATCATGCCCTTTTATATTGAGAAGTCACATTGAGGAGAAAAAACATTATCACGACACTATCAAAACTGTCATTCTTCTTTCATATACTATGTATCTCTTTGAATGAAAGCTTTACTGGGCAAGAGCTGGGGTTTTCTACATGAATGGATAGTAGCTAGCATATTGGAAATTTTTGCAGTGGTAAAAATTAATTAGTAATAAAACCAAAACAAGTAATGTCAGTGTGGATTACAATAATGCAAGGAAAAAAATCTCTTAATGTGGAATGGGTGTCTTGGCATTTATATTTACATGCAGTCTGAATATTGCTTTGAAGGCCAAAATCAGCATCAAGTGACAGCTACTCATTATCTTGACACTAACATAAAATTGTACTGACATAATACAAGAATAAAAGGTATCTTGGGGCATACTGGAGCTGGACAGGAAGAAGGGCAGCACTAAATTAGCCTGTGTTTCATTGATCATAAATAGCCCTTGGTTATTAAAATCTGTCAAAATTTAGAGCAAGAATGAAGATTACATTGCTATGCAATTTTCTACATTGGATAGAAATGTTCAGAATTACGCAGATAAGATGTATACATCCTTTTGAAAGGTGGCTTTATTTCTAAGGGCCTAATCAAAATAGAATGGCAACTGAGCATATATTTAAAAGATTGTCATACTTAACATGCTACTGAACATGAAAATAATTAATGTGATTTAACTACAAGTTTGATTAATTTAGTATGAATTCATCTGTCTTAAATTCAGGAGAGTTTTCAGTGAAGACAGGATCTAATGAAATAACCTAGAAAGTGTTTGTTACCTTTCTATGATCCCATTTTAGTCATCAAGCTTAGCCTGGAATAAGTGGCTGTGAAGATCTTAGATGCATTTTTGGGTTGTCAGGTTTGACCAAACAAATATCACACAGTGTCTTGCCTACAAAGCATCCACTGACTTTCAACCAGTTAAATCATAGAAGACAATAAATTGCATGGATTATACTTTTATGTTTTCCAATAGTGATTATTGACTGGGCAAAGGACAGATCATCCTATGAACCCATTAACACTGTTAGGTAAAATAAAAGGCAGTCTTAACTAAGTAGGTAGCAAAATAATACAAAGCTGGTAATACTTCTTATAATTAATATTATGCCTGAAGCTTTTAAGGTGGATTTGGCAATATTTGTTAATTAAATCTTTCACCCATGAACTGGTAAAACTGGTGAAATCTAAGGTAAACTTTTAATTGTGCTGAGTAGGAGCAATTAAGGGTGGTGTATCAAGGAAAATTCTAAATCAGTGGTAATTGGAATGACAGGCAGGACTTTGCCTCAACACTTCATTAAACTTCTATTTTTATGGGGATTTCTTCATTTCCACTGGAATGAACAAGTTGGTATGCACGACTTAGTCTGCAATGAACTTTGATGAATTTTTTCTAAGTACATTAAAATGATCTGCATCTTCTGTTAATCCAAAGACACCCCTCCACATACACATATGGTGATAAACCCTCTGGTGCACATGCAAGAAGGCAGGATAATGGGCATGAAGGACAATCATATATGTATGTATATAAATATATGTTTTTGCTTGTCAGTAATAAGTCTGAAATGCCTACAGCGTTCATAGTGCCTCTTAAAAGTCAGGTACTGTATTGAATTTAAAATTCTCTTATGCTGAGCAGGAAAGGAAAAAAAAAATCAAACACTTTCTGAATTGGGCCCAAATATCCAAGGTTAATTTTCTGAGAAAGCTGCAGCAGCTAGATAAGGCCATCTCCTGCAAATTAGTTTTGCCTGCCTGGATTACAGCTAAATTTATGCAGCTTGCCTTATCCTTTCAGAAGCGCCTCTGAAGTGTCGTAATTAACTGGCACACATAAAGTGAGCAAATTTTCTGCTTGGTGGCAGCCATTCCTCATTTCATCTCAGTTCTAACGCAAACGGAAAGGTACTTTCTTATTTTTACTGTCAAAAAAACCCATAACGCACCAATATTTTACAAGAAGTCTTTGAAAGCAAACATGAAACAGCTTCAGAACAGAGCTAGGTTTTAAAGAGCATAAATACTGCTGAGGGTGCAAAGTGGTGATTTTGCATAATAGTAAATAAAAAATAGAAGATGGAGATTGTATATCCATATATGTGTATATATGTATACACAAACATTTAGCTTCCAAAATTTTACAGTTCACTGGGGAATTTCTGCCTCTTATTTCTGTTAAGTTCCACATCCAAACTATAGGTTAAGAAGTAGATGTGACGTATGCATGTTCTATTTTAACATAATGGTAGATATTTCCCATTTGTTTCTGAATCGTGTGTGAATTTCTGTGTCTTTTGTTAAGAACAAATGTAATATATTTAATGTAATTTTTTTTTTACTGATTAAAATGTTTTAATATATATTTAAATAAAACCCCATTTGTTGATACTTGAAGTAAAGCTGGCATATATATGTAAGATTGGTGAAAACAGTGTAGACTGGAGAAAATTTAATCCCAGACTATGGTAATTTCTTTCCTTTTCTCTACAGATTTTCGTCAATCTTTTTGTTTTTATGGTCATGAAGATTTCTGCTTTATAATAATATTTTATACTACCTTACTCTGTTTTTCATATGTTTCCCATTTGTCCTGGTATATATGCATTCATGAAGCTTGCCAAGAAATTTGACAATTTTTAATATATTTTTGCAATAAAATATTCAGTACTTTCTCTGCTTATCGCCTCTCAGATTCTTGTGCTATGAAAAACTGTGGAAGTCAGTGAGATTGGCTGTTTGCTGAGAATTCTGATGATGAATTTCTGCTGTGCACTATCCAATAGTGTTTTTAGAAAATGTAATTTTTATGTTTGCTATCAAATCTTCATGTTATCCATTTAGAGTGTTGCAGACAGAGTTTTCAGTATATTACAAATCATTGTACATTAAGCTATGTCTATTTCAGCTATTCTACCTTGGTGTGAAGTTGTTTTTTTGCTTCCTGAAAATTGATATTTGAGCTCAGCTGGGAATTTTCTACAATGTATTTTTACTCAGAAGTTTCTTCTATGTCAAATTTAAAGCTCTTACTCTAGTGGTAAGTAGATCACGAAGTATGCTGCAGTGTGCTAGTTATGCAGAGTATACCCTATATAGTAAATCTCCCAACAATTGAGTAATGGCAGCAGGACTCAAAGGGCTAAATTCTGCTTTCAGCTAGACTGGATTAAATCCAGAGCAAATCCACTGACTTCAGTGGAATTACTTTGGATTTAAGATAGTCTAACAGTTAAGCAGAATGCATCCCTTCCTATTTAAATCATAGTTCTAACAGCTACTTATAGTGGAGACTGATGGGCAGCTCAATAAATGTCAATGGACTTGTACAAGAAGAGAACATGACATGAGCTCATGGAATTATTTGCTTAATCTTCAAGTGATAAAGATGAACATTATTACTATCTCTACCATAGTAAAATATCTTGTCTGTGAGGGCTGCCCTATGGAGAAGACTGTTAGGTGCAACCAGTAGAAGCTAAAGAAATGTTAAAACCATATACAACTGGAAATCACTTTAAAAGAGCTGATTGAAACTGAAGACAGATGTGTTTGAGCACAATCTGAGATTTCATCAGCAAAAATGCATGAATAGGGACCTAATTATTCATAAGAATTCTACACGGATTGGTCTTTAACCAGGCAGTCCATCAGAAAACACTTAGAAATAACTTCTGTATAATTCAGAATTGGAAACAATTGTCTGAAGGACAAGTTACAGGAACCTAAATGGACAAGGAAATCTGAGGTTCACCTGTGCTGGCATTTATGTCACACTCTGGTTATCCCAGCATATGACTGTAGGTGTCTACAAGATCTCTTATTTCTATGAAAAAGCTTTTCAAAACTTTTGAGTGACGGGTAACACAGCCAAAATCATTGTGAAAAGATGAGACTTAGAGAAAAGTACAGTTTGCAGTAGTCAAATACCTGTTTCCCTTCCCACTACTGAATGCACTTGCAGGAGACATATGCAGTGGAGAACAGATGGTTGAACAATAAAATTTGGACGACTGTCAGATGAAAAAAGTTCATTTTTATAGGACACTAGTGAAAATTTTCTATATATTTACTAAAATTATTGAATAGTTTTGAGAAAATATAATCTTCAGGGGTTTCAGGTGTTTCTTTTTTCCTTTGCTTTTCTTCGGTGTCTCTGTCATTAATTTCACTTCTTTAGATGTGTTTATTTACATTTTAAATGTAAATTTACATATTTACATTTATATATCTTCACTCTTGCCACTTCATGACAACGTTTTTACTTGCTTTCCAAATTTGCATTTTTCTTTATTTTTCCATAATGTGTCTGTTTATATTTTGCAATCACCAGCTTTGATATTGTAAGTACGATGAGGTTTCTTTTCATTGCACATAGATATGTGTAATAGACTGGAATAAGTATCTTCTCTTCTTGTTCACTCATAGACAAGTTTATTGGAAAGAGAATATTTCTTTGTACTGTTTCTTTTCAGGAAAATGATGAGTGGAGATGGTTGGACAAAGTAAAGTACGCTGCCTATAATCCGCTATACCAAAAACACCTTCTCTGCTAATGCATGCATGCTTTAGCAAAAAGCAGAGAGAGGAGTCCAGTCAGAACATCTGTGATAATAGTCAGGTTCTTGCTAAAATAATTAGGAGGGAATTAGACTTCTTAGAGAGAGTGTGGTACCTGTGCTTACATAAAGTCATTTTCCACTGCTCGTGGTTATAAATACAGTAAAGACAAACGTGAAAAACCTTCTGAAACAGTACTGGAGTGGTATTGTATTATCTGTGTGTTTTATGGAAATCTGTGGGCTCCATTCATGGTTCAATATCCCATATCTCTAATAGCAATACCACTGCTGTAAGAAATTAACTGATGCTTTGTGAATGATCAGTTTTTCATCATCATAGTTATTCTTTTTGTTTGCTGTATTATTTAAACACTTTTCTGTATTCTTCTGTAAAACCATGAGACTGCTTTATAGCAATGCAATAATTTGTTTCTTACACCCTCATTTTCTTAATTTAAACACTTTCTAATTGATATGCTTCTATTGTCAGATTTCTATGGACTGTATTTAAGACTTAATAAACATAAAGTTAAGGGGCTTTTGCATACCTTTTAAATGTTGATAACAAAACCCAGGATGATCTCTTAGAAATCTGTATTTTATATAATATGATTAGACATGTAGATAACAGTATTCATATTTAACAATAGGCATATTTAAAAATACTGAAGTGAAGATATTGTGATTTGTCAAGGTTTTTATGTGATTATTTTTTAACAAATCTCAGCCATCCATTTGCTTATATTGAATTTAAATTAAACCTTAAATGAAGAACTGGTACATTATAAAACTAATGAATAAAAATCCTGTTTACCCATTAGTTAAATCCAATTAAATCTTAAGCTGATAATTGTATAAATCTCTGTTATGAAAAAGAAAAAAATGTGCTCAGAGCTGTTGTCTACAGTATGTGTTGGAAGATACTTTTTATTGGGAAAAAGTTACTGTACTGAGACATTGAGTAAAATGCTACTTTAATTGTGGTAAATCAGTGATATTTAAGTCAGGACTAGCAGTTGCCTATTGTCAATACTGTGTTTTCCAAACAAAGAACGTTCACAAATCTAAGGGCAGAACTGGTGTTCAAAAGTTCAGCATAGGTACATCTGTTACTCACTAACAGATCTTGCTACGAAAAATGTGTTATTTTCAGAAGCTGCAATTCTATGCTAGTTATCCCGAAGATATCACTCTTGAAAGGCAGATCATATCTGGATAGTTTGATGTGTTACAGTACAGTGTAAAAATCCATATTTCCTCAGCTGTGATTTGATCCTTTCTTACTTCCAGAATTTATTTTGACAAAAGAAAAGTATTGTTCTCTTTTCAGAAGACACAGAGCCCAGGCAAACAGTAGGTTTTTCACAGATCAGAGTTTATCAGTGATAGTTTTACAGATGCAGGATATAAATTATTCAGTTAAGGAATTTTGTTCTGGTTTTGAAGGCTTTTCTGAATTATACAAAATTAACTCACAAAGGCATATCATAGTTATGTTTCTCCACACTATCTTTCACTTGGCAAAAAATAGTTTCTATACTTGAATTTCACTAAATTTCACTAATTTCAGCTAAAAAATAAATAAATCCCAGTAATAGAATTATTACAATGTCCTTAATGTACAACAAAGAAGCAAAGTATTAATTGTAATTATTCCCTATCTGCTACAGCATCTGTTAATTGAGGGATGATTGAGACTAAAATAAAATGCATTTTTTTTACATCTGCACCATAATTACAAATCTTCTCCTTTAATTTAAATAGTGCATGAAATAACTGCCTGAGAAATGTTACTCAGACTTATTGCTATTCCTACATAACAGATTTCACACAGTCATGGCTTCATTAGTGAAGTAGAATGATCTCACTTAATTGAGTATATAGTATTAATACTGATAAAAAGAAAAGCTGGGTAAAGTAATATAGGACTTTATGCCACTGTTCATATTATTTTTTTTTCCTTTGTGATTGGTCTCATTTTCATCATCTAAACTCCTGTGGACTGGGCTACAGGACCATGAATCCGGTGTTGAAGAAAAACTTTTTGCCCAATTTGGCAGAAGTACAACAGGGCACTGCTGGTGCATTTTGCAGGTATGAAGATGCTAACAACAGTTCTTAGAACTCTTGGTAGTTCTTCAGAATTCATGGTAGGAAAAGAAGAGCCCCTTGGACCTAAAATGGCTTTGCCTCCCTTTCCTTTCTTTTTCTGTTTTCTTTTCCTTTTCCATGATGTATATGCTTTACCCCACTAATTTACTTGTCAATACTGCTGATCTAAAGCAGCAAGTGCTTGAAGTTGCTGAATTGACATAGCTACATCTGGTGTATAGCAAATAATAGTAAAAAGCTGTTATTTTTCTCCACTGAAGGCAAAGGGGGACTCACCATGGGTAAGGTGCAGGGTTGAGCAGACAGCAGGTCTGCAGATGGGACAGAAGTGTCAACAGTGGAGCAATTCCTCCTTTTGTTCCCATTCTTGTGGAGGGTATAGGTTGCTAGCCTACCTTACTCCTATCTCCTTTGTCTTGCCATCACAAATGGGTGAGTTAGCTTTACACTGTTATCTGCTAAAGCCAGTCCTATTCAGCTCTGTGCTGCATTGCTCTAGTAAACTGTACTTGACAATTTTGCATCTGTGCTTAGAACCTCCAGTCATTGTCCTGTTTCTTTTTTTTTTTCATGGCCTCTGTTATGGACTTGGTCTTTATTTTGGGAGTCCGTGCTGCTAAGGGAAACTGATTGCATGGCTGCTTAACAAAAGAGTTGTGGTCTTGAGGAAAATCTATACCCTGACTGATGCTCAGGACTATTTACCTAAGCCCTCATTTTATTATTATTCAGACACTATTATTATTTAGACACTACAATTTAGACCAGAATGTTACTATTAAAAAAACAGACAATTGTCAAACAGCAGGCTTCTACTTTGCTAATTGTAAACCCATGTGCTAATCTATTAGATGACCAGATAACATGTAAATGTGTGGAGGGGGTGGTTGCTGGTTTGTTGTTTTGTTTTGGTTTGTTTGTTTGATTGTTTGTTTGCTTTGTTTTGTTAATTTGTTAGTAAAGAAAAACAGACTGATAGCACTGCTTTTTCCTATTAGCAAAACCCCCATATGTTTAGTATGTTACTGAAATCAAGATACATATAATCAGAATGCTATTGCCATGGATGTAATTAGCGAAACACTAATTTCTCTCCTGGACTCAAGTTTTTGCCAACCATTTGTGAATACTGAACGAAAATGGTAGGAGCAGAGAAACTTTCACTGGAGTTTTCTTTGGAGTAATGTTTTTGAAATTAAGGGAGTGGTTTGGCAATTCAGAGAAGCCTTAGGAATATGCTGTCATGTACAATTCAGTCTGATAAATAACTCGAGCTTGCAGTGTTAATATAGAGAGTTTTGATTCTGACTTGTTGTTTCAAGATTAGCTATCAAAATGTTTGATTACATGACAGAAATATTTAATAAAGGCTTGAGACTGCTCCATTTGAATATTACACATGAATGTGTTATCAGTGGAGAGTATATAAATATCTTGAGTAACTGCTATGCAGTTACTGCTATTCCATTCCACCTGGTTTTCTAAGACAACAACTTGTGCTGTGTCAGTGGATTCATAAATACAAAAACTTAAGCTGCTTTAAAGTTATTCCAAATCTTTAGCCTCCAAGGAGAGAGGACGGAGAAAGCTTGTTTCTTAGATTGAAAGACTGCTGCTATGTAGCTGCAAGAAAATATCCCCAAATAAAACAGTACTCCAAGGGAATAAGGACCCTATTGCTGCTGTAACAGTTCCCAAAATTGCTCCTACAATGGTCAGGAGTTTAGAATAACTACTTGACATTCCTTCACTCCTTGAGAAGGAAATTGGAAGAGCCTAAAATATCTGGCTGTCCAATAGTCAATCTTCTAAATTTCATTCTGAGGGTCACAGGTAAGATCCTTCTTTCAGATCCCTAAACATTTGAAGAACACACTTACATATGAGATAGTAACTAAACTACTGTAATGGTTAGCTAAGAGAACTAGGAACTTGTAAAGCACTTTATTTTATCTGTTTTAGATGTCCACAAGAGTGCAAGATTAATTACACTGAGAACTGACTATTTATTTATAAACCTATAAAGTATTTCAGATGCAGACATTTATATGGTAAATGTTTAAAGTTCAGTGAGATGAATCCTACTAAAGATTAAGCACCTAAATCCTACTAGAGATAGTCTTTAAATTTTGTACCTGTTACTCCATTAATCTCTATAATCAATGTCCAATGGCCAACCCTATCGCTTCATAAGCATTACACTACTACTGGATCTTTTCTGACAATGTAAATCCAAAGGAACTTCCAACATTTATGACTCTTTACAAATGCACACCAACAGCCAAATTTCTGGTTTTTTGTTGGTGTTTTTTTTAACTGCATTTCTCCAACAAACAGGAAATCTGTAGGAAATCTCTATGGACCCATAGAGTAATTATTTTTATGTGGTTTTTTGTTTTTGTTTTTTTCTAGACATTTAATTGAAGAGCAAAAATCTGTTGTAGCTCACTTTCTGAAGACTAATAATTGTGCAGTTCAGAATTAAGGTCCTTGATGGCACAATGAATACAGAGATTTCCTTTATAACATATGTTTGGGCAATGGCAAGGAAATGGTAAACATAATTAAACAAACTATTATCCACTCTTCTTTTACCATAAAGAAGACAAATGAACTTCCAAGCCAAGATATATGGACCTTTACCCTAATATGAAAGTGGAGCTTGCCTTTTATAATTAAGCTACAGTGTCACAGTCCATTGAGGGCAAAAAGTACATTTATACACTTATTATTAAACCAAACAGTAATTAGACGTGAGGAAGCCATCAGAAAAGGGGGTAGGTGTTTTCATGATAATTAGAAATATTTCTTTCCTACTTTCCTTTCTCAATAACTCAATCTACTCAATCTACAGTTAAATTACACATTTAGAGAGAACCTGCTATGAAATGATGGTGTGGAACTAAACTATATTGTTTCAGTTGTTTATTAAAAAAATGCCTCTTTTATATTTTTTTTTTAATCTCTGATTTTTTTTTCAATGGAAACCATTAAATGAAAGTCTGAGTTCCAACTAGCTTAAATGGGATAGTAGAAATTTTCGAAGTACTTTTATAACAACTTCAGGTCAATATTAAAAAAAAAAGCCAGCAATTTTGTATATCCAGGTATGTAACATCTTTTTTTACATTTCCCTCATCTATATTTTTATTCCACATTGGGAAAAAAGTATTAGGAGACCGCTTCAGAGTAATGAATGGAAATTAGGATTTATGTGTCTCACTGTCACTTGTGCTTCAGATATTTCAGAAAATATCTCCCCCAGCATACTTGAGGCTTGATCTAGCTTCCACTGAGATCAGTGAGTCTCATACTACTTTTAAGAGAGAGCTGGATCAGGCTCCTGTTACATTAGCTGAATCCTAACTAGACCAATATGTGTATGAACTGAAAGTGATCACCTGAAGATGAAATCCTAGCTTTAAAAAGCACTGTGCTATCTCTTCTATGGCAGAAACGAAAAACAAAAGTGTGCATGTGTAAGGAAGAAATAAGGTGTTGCTGGCAGTTCTGAGCCTGTACACTTAGAGTTTTGATCATTACACGGGCAGTCAAGATTGAAAATCATAGTCTGTGTGCTTCTGCACATGAGATACGTGGAAGTTTTTAGTTAGCCATTCAGAGCAGACATTTCTGCTCATCTTGTGCAGGAAATAGGTTCTTGATGCAATCTCATATTGATTGGTCTGCCAAACATCAACTGATGGACAGCCTTTGAAGAATACTGTTTTAGAAACATTTGTGGTGTGGTTTCACAATTTCTTGTCATGTGCTTGGACCTGAGATATCGTGAAAGAGAAAGTGATGGAAATTGAAGTGATGGAAATTGGTTCTGCTTCATACACATTTCACTTTCTCTTGAGGAACAAGATGAAACAAGTGGGGTTGATTTTTGAACACGGAAGGCACTGACTATGTATTAGGACAAGGAGACATTTATTGGACATTGATCTGAATCTAATCTGTGTAGTTTGTGGAGCAGGTTGGACAAATGCCAGCTGTTATCTCTGGCTATTCACATTTTACACCTTAAGGATCCGGTGACATTTTGAAATTGGTCTAAATATTGCATATTTACAGCAAAAGACATCCTACTGAATATTCTTTATAGGAGTTAACAGTCTTGATTGGAAACTACTTATACAGATACACAACAACCCACTGATAAAAAAAGAAAAAAATGCACAGTTTTTATTAAAACAGAGACTAGATTAGAAGTCAGAGATATGGGTGATATTTTCAAGGGCAACTTTCCTGACTGGAGTCCACTATGACTTTTTATAGGGATTTGTAGTAGTTCTCCTAAGTGTGTTTAAATTTCCCAAATGCTTTTATTAAAATTGTTACCTTTCTGAGACATAAACCCTGCTATATGCCAAAATCTAAGTTCAATTAACACAGTAGTGTTGGTCATAGAGAAAAGAAGAACAAAAACCTTAATTTTAAAATGAAATAGACTCCTTATAAACATTTCAAATTAGTCAAAAGATAAACTCCTTACTGTGCTTAAAATTAATGCAGATATTTATTTATATGATTCTGAATCTCAGATTGATGGTTTTTATTACTTAAAAATACTTAGAAATTTCCTTTAATATAGCTGATTTCTCTCAAACTGTTTTATTCTTGAAAATTTGAATAAATTGCAGGTTTTGTTAGCTATGTGAATTAATTTTAAGAAAAATTCATATAATCCCATTGCATTACCAGTGATTCATTACCCTTCTGCATACCTTCCAAGGGCACAAAAGTAAGAAGTGAACACTGTCCAATCTATTAACAATTATTTAGACAAATAAGATCTAGGAAGTGCAGTATTTGAAGGAAAAAATATGGGGTAAAAATAAATGATGAATGCACTGGAAAACATCTTAAACAGTTTGTAGCTGATTTCTAACCCAGAAAAAGTCTTGATCTTACAGCCTGTTTGGTATAGATAGATAATATGCCCATATGGAACAGCTTGCAGTATCAGGTTAAATTTCTAAGACATATGGTATACTTACCAGTTTGAGAAGGCGGCTCCAATTTGGGTATAGGCCAGAATGAGCAGCAAAGCATGGTATAACTATTTGCTAGGTGGTGATATTGAAAAACACCATGTTGTGGTTTTATTAAATAGTTTAAAAATGAGGATGCTGTTAGAAACATTAGCAGTTTAGAAGTAGCAAGAAAAAACAATTTGTCCCATCCTATGACATGCAGTTTCATTTTAAGTAAGCAGTAGTTTTGCATTCTGTATTTTGAAAGGAGCTATCTTGTGATTGTGCACCATCAGGTGCTCGTCTAGGCTCATCTTGGTCATTTTTGCTTGCAAGACAGGGAAAACTAATTTTTAGCTCTTTGTAGGTAATTTTTAGCTTGTTCTGCTTCACACTTCTGCCAAACAATTAAGAATGTGATTCTATTGGTGAGTTTGGTATCTGGACAGAGGCAACTGCAACTGGGAATTCTTCATTCTTTGTGTAATGTGGAGAAGTGTTTGGGGGGTGAAACACAAATGACTGCTGAAGTTCTCTTCAAGACAGGCAAGGCCACTGGAGAGTGACTTTGTCAGTGTCTGGGCTATTCCAAGTCTTTATGTAACATGTGGCATTAATGGAGGTCACTGTTAGAAAAGCGGATAATGTAGCATCTGTTCAATGTCTTCAGATGTTTTAAATAATTCAGGTTTGGAATGAAGAAGACCAATTGACTCAGTTGCTGATCCCAAAAGCCAGTGGCCTGATTAATTTCTGCTGTGAATTTTTTAATTATTCATCATTTGGTTTAAATGTCATTCTCTGCCCACAATCTCAAGACAAGTGACATAAAATATAATCCCGTGGACGGAATCTGAAAGCCATTCAGTGCTCTCTGTGGCATGCAAATTCTAAAGCCATTTACTTCCTACGATGAAAGCACTGAAAGTATGACAGAGCCATCTGGAGTGCTGAATGTCTTAAGGAAAGATGAGCAATGGAACCTTCCGTTGTTTTAAAAAAACCCAAACAATCACCAACATGAAATAAGAACTTTAGTATCAGCTTTCTCCATTTATCTCAAAACAATGTGTGAGTTGAGACGCATGCAATGGATTAAAAGATTCAGAAGAGGACAACCTGTTGGCATTCTTATATTCTTCATCTGCTGTGAAAGTAACACTCAGTATTATCTTCATTTCATAACAGTTAAATGGCATTTGTCTCTGTTAGATGTGACAATCATCTGTTCTGTTCCTCTGCCTTTTTGAACTGTGAGTTCATTCGCTAGTAGATGTCAGTGAATCAATTATTTTATGACTCTATTTTATATTTCCTTTTTATATTACAATACAGACAGGAAAAGGAAAGCTGCTCCATAAATCAGCTTGGCTAACCAACAGTTAGAGTGCTACAATATACCTGCATATCCTTGAACCAGAGGCAGAACAGAAATGTGCTGTGAATTAAAAATAAATAAACAAAAATGGAAAGAAGCTCTACCCAGAAAGAGTGGAGTTTAGTTAGCAGTGTCGCAAGCATTGCTGTTTACAGCCAATCATATAATTGCTGACCCACATACAGGACAGAACCTTTTCTGCTTCCCCTCTTTCATACTGAATATGTTTCACAGAATTTTGTAATGTGATGTATTTCTACAAAATAAAGTGGCTTTTTTTCCCTCCTTTTTTTCCTCCAGTTGGTAAACAGACCAGTAGGATTGCTAGAATCAATTTCCTCTTCTTGACATTTCATAAATGGCACAAGTGGCTGGGAGGAATATGTTTAGTGTCAGGTGAGAGAATCTTAGTCTACAGAAACTGGCAAGATACTTTTTCTAACTTGTTCTGTTTTTAAGTGGTATGAAAAATCCCGGGGAATGTTAAGTGAGTCACTGTAGCTGGTGTTATGAAGGATCTGGAAGGTAGGAAAATGTGTCACCTGCATGTAGAATTCTTAAGAGGAAACTCAGCAAGCTGCCAAGGATGAAAAAAAGCCTCAACTGTTGCATTCTGTTCAGCTTCTTTGCTGCCAGGCTTCAGTCTGTACTTACAGATTTTGTTTGGAGAAGTCTTGCACAGGGATACTCTGTGGGGAAAGCAAAATGCCCTTAACATGTTGAAAACATATAATATGCCCTACCTGCTTGCTCTTACTAAGACCATGGACTTCAGGTAGGTTAGGTCAAGAAATCAGAGACTTTTCATAATTTTGAGGATGAAAATTCCCAGCAGATCACAAATAAAAATGCCAGCTGAATTACTCCAGTCTTATACTGATAGAATAATAATGACTATTTTTTGAAGTAAGGTATTGATCTTCATTCTAATAATTTCCATAGGGGCACATTGTCCTATAATATTTATGTTGCATATTTTTTGGAGAGTATATCTGTAGAAATGCACATTAACAGAATATGTGATGATAAAGACTATGCTCATGGAATCAAACAAACATCCCCCAGGAAATAATTTTTAATGTGAGAAAATGTACTAGTGTATGTGGACAGGTTGAGTTGTGCTGTGTCACTTGGCTATTCTGTCTGGTCTAAAGTAACTCTTCTGCTTCTGAGACTGTATTTAATAACCACTTGTCATGCAGTGCTTCATTGTACCGTGCTATGTACACACACTGTATGCAGTCTCTATTGTTATAAACTCCATCCTTTCTCAAAATGTGCAACTGTTTGCTGGCATCGTCTATGCAGTTCTACCACTATTTGAAGTAAGAACATCATTCTTCAGTGCTTTTTCTTGGAAGCATAGGTAGAGTGTGAGAAAATGTGTTTGTGTGAGAAGCTAAACTGCAGCAAGAATTCTTCTTGATAACAGGAAACCAAAGCTAAATTCTTAACTGCTTTCTTAAACAGTCATTGATGAAGTAAAATGACCACAGAGACTTCATGATTGTTCCTTCTCCCTGGCTAAAGATGCTGCAGGATTAGAGGGTCCCTGAACTTCTGCTTTTTTCTGCACAGCAGCAATGGTCCACTTTCTATTGTCTCCTCATGAGGCTAAACAAAACCCACCTGCCTTGGCCCTGTATGCCTGCATCCTCCAGCACTCCCCTCACATTAATAACCTTCCATTGACTCTCTCCTAGCTGGTCCTATTGCATTTCTGCTGAAAAGGCCCAGTATCAGATGCAAGACTCTAGATGCAACTTTCTGAGAGAATAGAAGGTAATAATCACTTCCTTCAACCTACCGATTCTGCTTTTACTAATTAATGCAGTCTAATACTTGGTTAGCCTCAGTGTCACAACAGCACACTGTGACTTGTGACTTTGTGAACATGACCAGAACAAGGTCGATGTCCCACTGACTACTCTAGCACTACTTGGAGCAGGATTGAGGCACTGTGGTCATCCTGAGTAATTAAGAGGAACTTGAAAATCAGTCCATTGAGAAGTACCTAGAATCAATAAGATACCTCCTGCCCTTGCCATAACCTGTGCATGCTCCAGGCAGAGCTACAGTACTTGCAAGAAGAAGGAAGTGATGTGAGCCATATTAATGAGAAACTGTTTAGAGGGCTGAGGCTGTAAACACTTTTGCTTGAAAAGATCAGATAGTACCAATGTCTTGCACAAAGTAAAAGTAAGGCATCATAGAAAACATGCAGCAGGAACTGCACTGGAAACATCCTAATCTATAAAAATGAATACAATGTGACAACAGTGACATATTATGAAACCTTTTAATTGAATTAATAAAGTTAAATTAATTTCAATTTCTTCTGGACAGGTGCAATATATTTTAAGAAAACACAGGAAAATGGCAAAATAGTCACAGATGATGAGTTGTTTTTTTCATGCCACAGAGGAAATTAATCTAACATGTTAGAAGTAGCTCTTGATGAGACTATGGTGTCAAGACTGGATACTCACCAGCATGGTGACCTCATGAAGAGTGTGTATATTAGGTAGATTGTTAATGAATCAAT
This sequence comes from Chloroceryle aenea, assembly GCA_013399075.1. NCBI lineage: Eukaryota > Metazoa > Chordata > Aves > Coraciiformes > Cerylidae > Chloroceryle > Chloroceryle aenea. Next base: position 34,212 of record VWZY01010334.1, read on the forward strand.
TTTTTAAGATAAAAAGTTCTAACAAGTTGGAAGTGAGTAGACTGTTGCTTATTACAAACTTAATCAGTTTTAGAGTACTTAAACCTGATAGTTCATGACCTTTTCTCCTTAAAGGTAAGTGTACAGGAGCAGAAAGGGCCAGCTGGTTCCCAAGGGAGGGGGATCTGGGAGCCAAGGGTGTCACGAAGGTAGGTAAGGGCAGAGGCCTGACTGTCAAGGGCACAGGCCTATTGCACTGAAGTGAGGGGAGCAGGACAGGCCTGAGTATGGGAGATGCAGTCAGATTTGAATCCAGGAAAGGTAGGCACACCCCAAAGCCAGGTGTAGTGCACACAGAATACTGATGGCATGTGCCTAATGCCACAGTAGAAAATCTGGAGCCACACAGTCTCCATGAGTTTTTAGAAAACATTTATATGTTGAGGAATTTAGAATATGACCAAAAAATCAGTTTTGTGCTGAAGGATAGAAAGAGCTAAGATGTTGATGGAACTGGAAGTCTGGAAGAAGAATAGGAGAGTTCAAGTAATCACAGAAATTATTTTTACTGGGAGGTCAGATAATTCTCAGGTATAAAATGTAGGGAGAAGATAATTTTAAAATGTATATTTGCTTGTACTGAATGTTTCCAAATGTTGGTGGACTATGTTCTTAGTCCTGTAAGGTACTGAATATACTTAACTTCTGGCAGTATGTCATGAAGCTGTTTGCTACAACATACTCCAGCCTCCTCAGTGCTGTATCGCAACAGTCTTGGCTCAATTATTACCAATTGAAAAGAGGTTAATCCAATTTGAGGAACAAATTGAGCTCAGGAATTGTAGAACAAGCACCTTGTTTTCTCATTGCAGTCTGTTTTATTCAGATACTTAAAAATGAAACCTATTCCACACACAATCAAACTGCAAGCTGCATTTCACCCATGTCACTTTGTCGATTCTTCCATTCTAATTTCAGCCAAATAGTCTCAGAGATTTATACAGTATATGAACACAGAGAAGTAAACAAACATAACGCTGATAAGGTGTGCTCTGTTACTTGCATTGCCTGTCAGGCAATTGAGTGAGATAAGAACCTGTTCTGCTGTCACATGGGCATGGAAATGTTGTATACCCTTACTGCAGTACTATATCCCACTATGTGAGGGAAAAGAGTCTACACTCATACAAATCATGTGTATCCGTGATCTACCACTTTAAGAAGATAGGCTGTCAGAGAAAAAAAAAAAATCATCATAGGTAGTAGGGCAGTTTTAGAGAAAGTAGACGTAAACGTGAATATAATTTTGCTTGTAACTTTGCTTCACATCATGTTCAACTATCCCTAATCTATAAATCCATGTATTTTGCAGCCTGGTACAAAGCCAGGGGATATTACTACTGAGCATGGCACTTGGTACTGCAGCTGCTGGAACTTGGCAAAAGAGTTCGCCAAGAAACTTTGGCTGTCAGCAATACAGCTGTTTGTATTGCAGGTAGTCAGAAGGCTGCAAATGCACAAGGATTTGGAATTTGCAAGTACAGCTGCAACACAATCTGTGGTGAAGGTGTTAAGTGTAACAGACTCGTCAAGGTCTACATCCAGTCTCATTAACTATCTCCAGATCTGTTAGAGAACCTGAATGTCATGAACACAAACAATTTGCATAAGATATGTCCAAGCTATGAATTGGAAACAAGATTAAGAGAAGAACAGCTGTGTGTAATTGTCTCTTCCCTGTGGAGATTAATATCACACATTACATGAAAAATCAGGTTTCGAAATGAGGTTAACAGAAAAATTAACCAGAAGACGGAGTGAGCAGTACCTCCTACATAGTACCATGTTCATAACCATGTCTTTACTGGCTTTCAGAGTCTGCTTTGTCTTGAAAAAACATCCTCAAGAGGGCTGCAGGATTTGTTACCTTGCTACATTTAGCACATTTACTAATGACAACAAATTGATTTTTATTTATCTGGAAAAGCAAACCTTGGTCTTTCCCCCTAATATTTAATCCTCCTCAGCAATGTAAATAATGAGAAAGACACTTGCAGATCTGATTAACCTGAAGGTTCCTTTTTAAGCAATGAGTGATCGATACCAGTACCAACTCCATTAAACGACCCTTATCACTCCTTCAGTTTGTGGATGTAAGAACACAAGTACATGCTTATTTTTATTATATGATTCAACAGTATTCTGGTTCTTTAATAATAATAAAAACAAAAGTAAAACCAAAAAGAAAAGAATAAAAGTCCAGATACTGTAGATTTTAAGAAATCTTCATTAGTCCAGCCATTCATTGAGTTTTCCCTTCTTGACAACTCAAGGGACTTGTTTTTCTGTTACCATTGCACTCATAATGTAAATCACATTTTTAGAAATACACCTGTAGAACATGGTGTTCTTACAAGGTGCTGAAACGTCAGTTTCCATCAGATGAAAGTAATGTAATTATCTGCAGAACAGAGGGTGGAAACATGCCATGCTGACCTATCAATGTTTTAAACCCAGTCTAAACCCCAGTATTTCTAGATGATAGATTAGCTCAATTTCTAAGCTAGTGGTTACTTAACTAGAAATACTGGTGAGGAGCTACAGATCACTGTGAGACCTTGAAACTTGTCAAAGTTTGTTATCAAAATTTTAATTGTAAATATTATGGTAGCAGCACATGAGTAGACTGTTTGTAGACTGTTTGCATAGCATTATAAGCCATGCTCATTCCTAACATTCTTTCATACATTGGTTTCTCTAATGAATTTGGAAAACAAAGTAGGTAAGTTGTGATGATACTTGAGGTTGGTAAATGGCCACAAAGCCTACAATTTTGGGCTGTTCTGGTGTACACTATATTCTTCCATTCTCATCTGAAATTAGATATCCAAGAGCTGAAGATTATGTTCCCGTAACAACTCCAGTATCTTCCTACATAAACATTGTTCAGGTGACATCCCTTAGAAACTTTCCTAAAGACATTTACCTTCTTGTGATACAGATGTCTTGGACATACTGTCTATAAGCCTTTTAATCTACTCATGTTTAGAAAATGCAACTCACAGTACGATTAGTTGGATATATTTGGATAGAGACCTACTGTATTACTCATGGCAGCTTACGCTGCTGAACACCTGGAAATTGATAGATTAATACCTAGTATGAAAAGTGGGTAAATTTGTGTCACATGTCATGGCAGATAATACCAAACTAGGAAGCAGGCCCTTTAGCCCCTGAAGAACACTACCATTAAAACAGAGTAGCTATGCAGAATTTGTTGGAATATCCTATCATGCAAGGATGGCAGCTGTCTTGTGTCCCTGAAGACTCAATTCAAGGGTGAGAGGTTCTGTGCCGTTCATAGCACGAGGATGAGATCCTTTGTTTTCTTAAAGCTACTGTATAACTGTCACAGAAAACAAAACTGTAAATGGGTCATACAGTGCAGCTAGATGACAGGTCCTCAAAACTGATGAAATAAAGTGCTTCCCTGCTCATCCCAAGAAAGCATATTTAACTTACGCTACTTGCAATTACATAGTAGCAGTCTAGTAGGTATGACTGAGATTGAAAGACTCTGGTCTTTAGAATGTATTAGAACTTTATATTAAAGCCCTGGTATCCACATTTCTCTTGGATATAATCATCAGACCTTGCTATGCTTTGCACATACAGAATATTTTAATTCTGTAGAATAAATATGATCTTATTCCTAACACATGGGAACAAATAAGATGCCAAATATGCCAAGTTTGTCCTGGTTCTTCTACATCATACCTGCTCATCCTTATTCAGTTATCTGTCCACTTCCCATATATCTGACTACAAGCCTGAAAGCCTTCTAACTGTAGAACTCTTTAGGTCTAGGCTGGGAAGTGAATTGCAAAGGTGAAGCCAGCAGGTAGGCAAGCATCCTCTGTCAGACCACTCTCTCTTGAATTTAACTCTATTCTTCTTACTTCCACTCCTTTCAACTGCATTGTGTTCATTCCTATACCTTATAGATCTTCACAATTTAAGATGTAAATCAATCATTGACAATTTTCAGTTTGAGACAACTCTTCATTTGAGAGAACTCTTCATTTCCTGTACAAAGAAGACTGAGCCTTATTCAGCTTTTCTGAATAAATATTTTAAAAATGACAAAAAAAAATCTGCTTTTTTGACTCAAGGAATAGTCCGCTGGTCTTTTACAGTACAACACCACCTTGGAAGACAGAGAGAAAATACTAGGAGTTAAGTAGCAAGATGTAGCAACAATATTAATCCACACGTGGTAAAACTAGGTTTTATTGAACTTGACTTTTTAGCCAGTCCTTCAAAAACATTAAAAAGGTTTATTTTTTTTTACATAATGTTCCGTTCATTGTATCCAAGAATAATATAAGTGCTTGGTCGCTCATTAAAACCTCTGTAATTGAGTAAGTTTCAAGGACTGTGTATTAGGGGTGCAGTTTCATAACCAGGTTGTGCTGAAAGAAGAAAAACATCCTTAGCTTCATATAAAACATGTAAATTTAGGTGATTATACAAACCAGTCATCTATGTCTCTCAACAGTTAGTGTCTCTGTCTTTGGTAGCAAGTTACTATCGCTTGCAAAAATCTTCATTCTTGTCCCTAGACAGAAAGCTCTGAAGCAATATGTAATGATTTAAATGAAATCCTTTCAGCAATAGGAATCAAAATTGTTCTGCTTCTCTGATAATGAATACAAGGAGATTTCAGAAAGAGTTTCAGATGCTGCTTAGCTGAATATTCAATGGAACAACAAAAACGACTTTACATGTGGGACAAATTGTCAGGTTAGTCCTCATAAACTGAAGCCAAATTAAGATTTTTAAATAAACCCTGAATATCTTGAGGTTTTGATGACTGTCAGATCCTCATAAAGAGCAAAAAAAGTTAAGAAAATTTTCTTCCACTGTGAGCCTTTGAATTGTCTGCACAGGCATAGATTGTACCCATCTTGTTGAACATGGCTAAAATGCTTTAGACTTGCATTTGGAGAGGGCACAGGCAAGAAGGCCAATCACATATGGTGTTGACCATTACCTGCTAGCAGTAATTGTTCTCTTGAGAAAAAGAAGCATATTTACTGTTGTTTATTGTAGCATGCAACATTTTGTCCTGCTGTGAAGGGGAGAGGAAGAAGAATTGTTTTAAACTTGAACGAAAACATTGCAAATCACGCAAAGTACTTGGGTGTAATGTGTTTGCAAAAGCAAGACCTCGATATATCTCTGTCCCTGGGGTTCCATTTGCTCCTATTAAAAGACCTATCTATTGTTGATACAAGTGTGGCCCTGTGGCCATTTTCAGTCAAAAGTTCTGAAGTCTGCAACTCTGATTGAGCAATCGTACAGTGGCACAATGGCAATTGGCACAGTGGAACCCTGAGAACAGCAGTATTTCTCAACTCCATGCTATGGAGCTGTGAAAGGCTTAGTCAGATGCAAAATTGTTAGTCTTGCATGCAGTTGGTAATCTAGATGCCTTAATATGAATTCAATTTAATCCACTTAAGTGGGTTCTCCTTCCATTCATCTCACCTAAAAAGTATATTTCCAGTATCCTACTTTTTGTCACTTGAATGAGTGGCTTGTTGGGAGATGAAGCAACATAATAATAAGAAAAAATACTTTTTTTCATCATTGAGTCTGTTTGGAAATGACAAACAAACCTGTGTGATTTTTTAGATAAATATAAATATTAGTTGCCTTTGGAAAAATTCTTTAGGTCACAAGCACATAAAAAAGACTCACCTACATGGAACTTTATTCAACTTCCATCAAACTTTTTTCTCTGCTCCCTTATAATCAAAAAGATGCTTTGAAACATTCACATGAATTAGATCAACCTTGAGATAATAATTTTGTTGGTCTGCAGCACCAACTGGGACTTCCCCTGGGTTTGGGGCAGTTGCTAAGCTACTATCTTAAAGAGACAACTCACTTGATTAATTGCAAATACAGATTGCTTTATGAAAAAGTTAATACATTTATAGCAACAAAGTCAGAGTGAAATAGTAGTCTGATTATCAGAACTTCCAGTGTTCCCTGAATACAGGATTAAGGAACAAAAGCACAGCTTTTAGAAACAGATGCAGTCTGCACTGACTCCAGTCCTGCTTTCAGTGGTGAGGTATTACTATTCTATTGGTAAATCATTATTTAATGAAAATATTTGGTTTTAGAGTGTGATATTCAAAATAAATATTACCTCAATCACTTTGTATTAATGTAATTGATAAAGAACTTCTGTAATATTCTAGGGTCCCTCTAACCCAAATCTGCCTTGGAGGAGATTATATATCTGACATTTATTTGCATTGGATGTCAGACTGCTGGTACTTCAGCTTTTCATTAAATATCTTATTACTTGAAACTCTTCAAAGGGCTAAGCAGCTTGCACTCCTCAGATCATGCAGTGATTTTATGAATAAGAGCAGTATGGTAATACATATGCTAATTACAAATATATGTTAAAAAAAAAAAGGAAAAGATGTAAGCACTGAGTTTCTTATGAGTAGACTTTTATGGAAATGATTTTAATTTCCATGAAATTTCTTGACAACAATGGGAGAAAAAAGTCTTTGAAAATTTCTTTGTCATTCATTTAAGGTTGTTTGTTTGTGGTTTTTTTTTTTTTTTTTCTTCATTGTGTAAAAACAAAAGTAAACAACTAAAGAAAAACAAAAAAAGAAAGCCCAAAGCCCAAACCCTCTTCATTTTTCAATTTTGCTTAGCAATCTGAGAACATTTAAAAAATACTTTCTAGATTTTTTTTAACAGATACTTAAGGTGAATCAAACATTTTCAAGCAGCTTTACATTTAAATCTGCTCATCCTACTTCTGATTGTTCTGAAAGTTTCATTAATAGCTTGTATTTCCCTTTGAAACCCCAAATAAAGTGTTTGTAAGATTTGAAGTAGTTTGACTTGCCTTTTGTGGTCATAGTAACCGGAATGCATTAGACCTCACTATTAGACCCCAGTTTAGCCTGGAGATGTTAAAAAACGAGCAACCTGCAATGAACTGAAGGAGCAGGTGAGGGAGTAACAGCACAGCACAAAGCTTCAGTGGGCAAGCTACAGGGTAGAAAACATTGAAAAAACTCTGGAAGGAATGCAATTTCTAAAAAATCAAACCCATAGAGCTTTAAATAACTGGGAAGGTATAGATTGAAAAAAAGGAGAGTGTGATTATTCAGTAATGTAAGACTGACTCGGTGATTTCTGTAAGTTGTATATGTTGAGATGGGTTGGAACAGATACAGGACATCTACAAGCTCCAGTTTATTAATATTCTGTGTGTGAAATCCAAGGACATAAGATGTAGAATGCAAAGCCCTTTGTTGCTGGGTCACATTAGATCAAGTTCATGACGGACACATAATCTTTATTTTTAATTTATTCATGAAACAAGATAATCCTATATCTTAATTTTCTACACCTGTTTCACTCTCAAACATAAAACTGTTTGTACATATTTTGTAGAGCGTGGGGAATATAGTATAGTTTGGGGGCTATCTTGCTTAGAGTTATACTGAAAATTTCCTTAGAGTGAAATATTTTGTTGCTGTCCTAAGAAAGAGGTGAGGAAAGCACTCTGTGGGTCAGTAAAATCCATCTTCTGCTATTCATGTATGAAATGATTCAGCAGATTTACAGGGCTGTGAACACTTGTATTCTGCATATACAAAACAGGTGTTTTCATGTAACTAACTTTAGGTAAACCTGTTGCATGGAGCTATCAGATGCAATGGTAGCACATCTGCTTGCAGGTTGAACAGTTAGCAGTGCAAAATTTTTCTTCTGGTAAACATAATCCCATATAGTAAATATCCCCTTAAAATTGGTATTCTTTTTGTTTCCAGTTTTCATGCATTCTTTTTCTTGTAATTTTTTTTCTAGTAAATTTTTAAATGCTCACAATTTTAGTTTAACTTTTTTACAATTTTTTTTTTAAATGTCTTCCCTACTCTGATTTAGAGTCTAAAAAAGAGTTTTGATTCAGAACTGAAAACCATTTACTGGATTCCATTTCAAGCCTTTTTATGCACTAAGATGCGAACAGGTTATTCTTTCAACTGATGTGAGTGTTCTAATGTAAATAGCCTGAAGAAGGTAGGTTTTGGATTCGTACTGAAAACAGTATGACAGTAAGATATTTTTAAAAACAACATTAATTTCTTGACTACTATGGGAGGGAGAAATAATAGAGTAACAAAACTCTAATATCTTAATTTTGATCAGTAGTATTTTTTTTTCCATTTTATGGGTATGGACAGTCAAGTATTGAATGAAAGTATAGTATTTTTTTTTCCATTTTATGGGTATGGACAGTCAAGTATTGAATGAAAGTAAAATACCCCATAGAAATCTTTCTGTGAATGTTCTCTAAAAGCATGTTAGAAAACATGGATCAGAAGCAGTAGATCTAATGCTGTACAGTACAAGGGGATAGAGTAGGTGACATTTTTAGTTTTTTATATGAAAAATTTTATTTCAATGCACGATGTTAGGAGGATGTAACTTTGGTCATCCTCATCTAACTTTGAAGTTCAATCTGACTTTCAAGCTTTGAGTGGAAGAGCTGGACCAGGTGACTTTATGAGGTTTATTCCAACCAAATGATTCTATGAGGTTTTGTGGATTTATGATTATGGATCAAGATGTGTAACACACCATGAATTTTCCTTCTGTTTTCTTTCCATTTTCTTAGTTTCATACTTACCATCGTTTCCACATCAGTGCCAGTCATATTCTCTATGTGTACATGTATATATACACACAAGCACACAGATACATGCTACATTCACATGCAGATATCTTACAAAGTGGTTTTGTATTGTGATTCAAATGGGGAACATATAAATCTATTTCTGTAAAAAAATTTTAGATGTGTCAAAAAGCTTGAGGATTTCATTTGAGTTTCTGAAAACTGAAAGTAATTCATTTAGGGGAAGTCATATTTTTTAAAGAAAACACAAGAAAGTATATGCATTTTCAAGAAACTCCAAAATATTAATTTTTTAAGTGAGGTCACAGGGAGGTATATGAAAGGATGAAAGAGTAGTTTCCTAATAGCATCTCCAGTCTGTAGAGAGATAAAGACAAAAACTGCTTCTGTCGTACTCTGGCATAGCCACTGCTCACTTTGTCCTTTTTCCATCTTTGTTTACTGAGCTGCAATCAGTATAGTAGCATTAAACAAGCCCAGAGAAAAACATCAAAGTCTACCTTTATTTAAAGAAAAAAAGAAGGACTCACCAAAAATCCATGATATGTTAAGAAATGCAGGCCACCAATCCATATCCAGCCAACCAGCACTGGCAGTTTCTAGCTTGCAAATTTACATCAATAGCAACTGTTAATGTCTAAAGGACTTTATTGCTGGTTAGAATAAATCAATGTAACCTCACCAAAGTCAAATTTTAATGGAAATAGAAGGGACTAGCCATTCTATTGAATACTGAGATATATTGCCTATATCCTGCTTATTTTTCTGCTTACTGCTTGTCACACAGTAAAAAAAGCCACGGTAAAAATTGTAGCATGTCAGATTATTTGCTTCTGTCTGAATCCTAAATGAATAAGTGTTGCAATCTTCCTGACCTGATGGTTATATCCTTTGCCAGTATTTCATCCTTGTTCAAGTAGTCAGAATTTCCCACAAAAGCATTTGCAGTCACTGCAGAAAAGCCACTGTGAAAGATTTAAATAATATCTCCACCAGATAAACATAAACAAGGTCTTACTGTGTTCAGTAGAATGAATGCTTACAGTGCTGCTTCACTGTTACTAATAATCCCTATTGAGGCAATTTACTGTGTCCATTCAGTAGTCTCAAGGTATAAAACCTGCAGCTTCAGAGCTGCTTTCACTCTTAGGCTGGAAAGGTGGCAGCTGCTGTGGTAAGGGAAAACCACTTTCCCTTCCTGGGAAATTGTAATGAAGACTTCCTTTTGTGATTCTCTGAAGAAGAGGGAGAAAACCTTAATTGTCATCAGATCAAGAAAAAGAAAATAATCTTTTGACATTCCCTTGCACTACTTGTACTTTTCTCTAATTAGACAATACAACAAATGAAAAATTATGTCCTTTTTTTATTTTTTTTTCACGAGAAATTGGACATTATTTATTTTATCTGGAAGACAAACAGCAAAACTGAGATCTGCAAATGAAATAGTGGAGTGTTAGTGCTCATGACAGTTTCAGTTGTAACTTTTCCATAGGCATATGTTATCTGCAGTGTAATTACTCTGTAACTAGAATATGAGTCTGATCTTTTTATATCAGTAATTACATCACCATCTGATGCAACTGGAAGTTTAAAGTTATGCATTCCAGCTACCACACTGTCTTGTCACAAGGTGGTTTTAAGGATCCTGTTACATAAACTCTCTATTTGCTGAAATTTGCTCAGAACTATTCTCCTTCCCACTGAAAAACTTCATGCCAGTTGTTTACAAATATTTTGAACTACCCTTCATTACTCTTACTCTATTCTAATTATAATTAATGCATTTTATTGTGTAAATATTTATATGGTATTTTCAGATTTTGTGTAATTTTTTTCTATCAAATTTAAGCAATACATCAAAGAAGCCTTTAGCTTCAACTGTATAGGGGAGGATGAAGTGTTACAAAGTCATTCAATGTGATTTCAACGTAGAAACCAAATCTTTCTTGTCCAACAATTCGTCATTAAGAAACAGAACAAGAAACAGCAAGAGTGTCAGCAGACTTTAGTTCATTAATTCAAGCTTTACTTAAGTTATTAATGAACTTCTTGAAATTTAAACCATTAAGACATAATGGCTTTTTTCATATTATGGCTTTGTAACGTCACTTACATTGAATTGCCAATAAAGGTGAAATCTCCCAAGAAGAAAACACCACCTTCTATTTACTGTAGAAAAGAACAGCAATAACAATAGAATATGTTAAAGCAACCCCAAAACTGATAGCAATCTTTACTATTTTACCTCACGGCTTCTTTCAGCTTCTTGCCATATGCTAAAAGTTCATTCTCTGATGAGCCTTTGAGCTGTCAGTCTGTCTCCCTAGCTTTTCTCTCATTTTCTTCTCAGTATAAATGGCTATTTTCTGGGAATTGTTTTATATCTTGCCTGACCATTTGACTGCAGGGCATAGCTACTTCTCATGTCTTCTGTTAGAGAGACAGTAGACACAGCAGGCAAACTAGGCCAATTAAGTGGCCACTACCATTAACGTTAACCTTTTAAAAAGTGCGAGCATTATGTCTTAGAACATCTTTGGTACTAAAACAGTACCTCAGGGCAAAGAAAGCACAAATGAATCACCAATTTTTCACTTTTTTGGCTCTGTATAAGAGTGAGGCCAGAGCCTATTTTGAAGGGCACTCTCATTGGCTTGTGGGTCAGTCACCCCTCTGTGTCAAATGCATTGAAGAAAATTAAAAAAGGTTCTGGTTTGCCTGCCACTGGTGCAGCTTATTAACTGTAGTATTCTTCTGAAAAATCTAGTGATGCTTTATATTGACATCAATCTTCTAAATGTTCAGAGCTTTGGGTTAAATTTCCACGATTTTAAATATGTGTCTGAATATCCAGTTCCTATGAATTAATCTTCCCAATAGTCCTACTTTGTGAATATGTTCATTTTTCATTTTCTACTCTTGTCATGTGCCATTTAATTTGGAGGAAAAAGCATGGAAGGCTCAGTATTCCTATCTCTTTGTTTCTCACTGGTACCTCACTGTTTCCACAGTCAGTGAATTTCTGTTCTTCTGTACATATTTGGTAAGAGATGTTGGAAGGAGAGAATCACCTGTAGTCTCATTTGCTGCAGTAGAACAAACAGAAATAGAACTAGTAGGATGAGTTTCTTCTGGGTTGTGTCTGCGATTGGGTTCCCTGGGTAGCACTGCAGGATCAAGAGCTTCTGCAACTAATCTCACATTATCCCCACTTAGCTTTCACTGGTTTGTATTGTAGAGTCTATGAATTTGATTGCTTTTGGATTAAAAAAAAAAATAAATCTAATTGCCATTTTCTTAACAAGATCAATTTAGAGCTGGTTCAAAATTCTGCTACATCCCTACACATATGTAGAGTGTGGTTATCTGGTTACCAGCACAAGTTCTTCCCTCCAGTTGAACTATACTTCCTGTTAGCACTGATGTAGTTTTTGATGATTGACAAGATGTAGCTCTTCACTGAAGCTTCTTTTTTTGACTCAGACTTCATGAAGAGTGTTAAATGTCTACATGACTACCAGCTTTTTATGAAACTGATCATTAAAACTTTCATTTAGTGACTTTTTTGACAAATTTGCTTGAAGTTGATCAATGTGTTCAGAGTGGCTCAGGGAGTTAACAACCGAATAATCTGACAGTCTCATATGTAATGAAATACTGCATTGGTGTACTCGCTCTTCAGGAGACCAGGCTGAACACCATGCATCTAATTCTAATAAGAATTGTACTTAGAACTGTGACAAGATCAGCAGGGGACACTCTGGATCTGGGAATGGGGAAATGACTGGGTATTTGCCCACTGAAGATAGTAATGCTCAAATTTAAATTAAAAGCTTTTTCTACCTCAATAACTTATTCTTCCAGAGGCTTACATTTTTGTCTAATTAGATTGTGTTGAACATGACACTTTTTTTGAGGAGTAATGACTTCCTGGGGGAAAAAAAAGGTTTGTGTTTTTTTTTCAAAAAAAAATATAGTTATTGTGGACTACTTATCAGATTGCCTTTCAAAAGCTAACGTCTCCTATTTTATGATGGTTTAGATGGTGAAATTCAAGCCATCTCTTCTTCATCCTCAGCATTTCCTTTGGAAGTTTTCATGATCTGTTTTTGTTTAGTTTTACTTGTTTGTTTTTTTTTCTCAGGGGATGAAGAAGAAAATAAACTTTGTTTGTCAAGGTTTATCTGTCCAGATCACCATTATATAATTTCAATGTCAGTAGCTTTAGTCCATAAATTCTTCCTTCTATCTTTTCCAGCCCCAAATGCTCAGTTCCCCTCAGATTTGGAAACAATGTTGGTGAGGGAAATAATTAACTGTTTTCTGCCCTCCTTAATTCCCCCTACCAACAGCACCTTTAGTCACTGTTTTTTTCACAATTTATACTAACAAAGTTAATAACTCTTCTTTAATGAGCATGGTTCTAGCCACATTTTTGAATGCAGCATTACAAATTTTTGAGATTCAGATCAGTTTTAACAGTCTGTAAGCATGTAAGTGACTTTGCTTGTGATTATAAAAATAAGCTTTAATTTTACAAATCTCTTTTCCTTGTTAGGCTGTTTTCTTAACTCTGAATCAAGTGTTCAGGCATCAAATGTCAAACTGAGAATTAGTACACTATGAAAACATAAGAAGTGAAATAGAGGAAAATAATGACCAATGAATTTGCAGTGAAAACTACAGTGTTGAACTACATCCTCTGAAACTCATGCCTTTTTGAGGGGATCCATAACAACTCTTCATTTCTGTTTTGTGCAAGTGAAGACAGTGCTTATGTGTCTTCTGGTCTCTGAATCTATTCTACAAATTAATGGTACAACAAGAGCAGTGTGTGTGTGTGTGTGGGTGTTGTTCAACATACTCTGAAGTCCAGCTGGGCTCCAGTCTTTCAGAAAAGATTCTATCTCCTTATATCTTCTATCCACACTTGGACATGACTGATATTTTAGGATGTGTCAGGCAGCACAATGCACTTGGCAACTGAGTTGAGAGGTTGCTGGCTATGTTAGAGTGAACTAACTTTTTATCTAGAATCTGTTGAATGTATTTGCTAGATGTTTGTCCTCTTTTATGAAGTTAAAACTACTGGATTGCAGGAAGAAACATTTAAACACCTAAATGTAGATATTTTCATTTGTAGCTGTATACCATTCAAAGTAATTTTTCTATCAGTCATTAAACATGAACCACTGACCTCTGTAATATTAATTCCAGTGAATGCCTGGACTTATGCTATTGCCACTGAGTAAAGCCTAACCAAATACTAGCAGCACAAGAATCACTTTGAACTCTTCTTGCTTCTTTCTGTCTTCTTCCATGCAGAATGTATAGTCCACTGTGTTTCAACTAAGGTAGCTCTAGGTGCTCTGCACAGGTGAGGAGGATGAGAGAGAGGGAAAGAAGCTTATTTCTGGATCTCAATAAGACCCAACAACCAAAGGCTTAGTAAAATATTGGTTTTGATAAGAGATAATTAAGAAGAACTTAGAGAATGAGTGAATTTTACATTGTTTCAAATGCTGGGCACCCCATATTGATGCAGCATTGGGTGGACCCTGTGTGGATTTTCCCATGACTCATTAAGCAGTTCTCATCCATAAAGGCATTTTATCCTTATTGGTCATTTGAGCAATTGTTTTCTTAAACAACTCTATCTATCAACTATTTCTAGTATCAATCAGAAGGGATGATCTCACAAGAACTTCTGTTGCACTGTTCGATAAAGGCAAGGCCATGGGAATGCAGCTGCTGAATGGGAGGTGCCCTTAGACTTTGCTTTTGTGACTAGCTGGCTGAGGTTGTCCTGCATCCAAAAGATTTGAGCAGCACAGCACAGTGTGATGCTGGAGGTACAGCATAGGTCTGCACTTGATCAGGTTAACTGTGATGTGTATCACTACCTCCTTGAAGTATCATGGCCTTCTGGCTGGGATTACTACACTTTGTTTGGAAAAACAACTGTTACATGGGTAAGGAAGGTAGATTTTGATCACAAGGCCCAGTCATAACTCTGTCCCATGTTGGCTGAAGCCTTCTGTTGGGGAGAGTGAGGAATCCATCATGGAGCAACCTACAGGATATGGACTTTTCAGCAGCTTTTTTTGTGAGAAAGGCCTTCAGAGAAGCTGATGTTTCAATAACATACTTTGTGTAAAGTCTAATGTATACAAGATGATTTTCACAGTTCCTAGTTAGCAATGTATGAAAACACAAAGCCCTGGATAGCTATTTATAAGCATTCCTGTTATACTAAGTAAACCAAATGAAGAGACATTCTTTATATAGCTTACTTCAAGTCTTTAAACAATTTTGCATGAGAGACTTGCAACAACCCTAGGCACACAAAGTATTTTTCTGTTACCTGTGGGTAATAAATGTGCCTGCCACATTTTCCTAACACCATTACACAGTTGTTTGCACAACAATAATACCATGGAGAAGGAATTGGTTTTTGGGGTATCGCCCAGTTTTGTAGCTGGTTTAGAAGAGGTGGTACTAGAAATACCATTGTGATGATTTTTAGTTGGGAGTGAATGGCATTGATAAACTTCAAATCTTAAGTCCAGCTCATGCAGGTCCTAGCAAAAAGAATAACTGTGTGTTAGTATTGCGAAAGCAGTGGATCTGTATTTGCTTCCTTTTTGTCTACAGAAGGAAGGTATTAGGAAAAGCCATTTATTAGCATCAGATCATTCTGATTTGTAGCTACTTCCTTCTTTTCTACATGAACAAGTTACTAGAAGAAGTCATTTATTAATGAGCATGTCATTCTGCTTATGTGAGCTTAACAAGGGAAAGGATGTATTAAGAATTGGGCCAGGAAGGGGTGAAGAAAAGAATAGTGTCATAGGTAAAAGCAGGAGTTGTGTATTCAATTGTGCTTGTTACAGGCACATTTTCTAAGATAGAAATCAGGTCCAGGTAGTCTCAGTTGAAACATGTTTGCTGAATGAACAGGTAACTGCAGTGAAAGGATGCAAAGCGGGAGAAATAAAGAGCAACCCACACTTCTATAAGTGTGAACTGCATGTAAACAGCATAACTCCCACTGAGAATGTGACAAGGCTTTCAGGTACTTTCATTTCTAAGCCTTGCCCAGCCCAAGCTACCAGTGTTGCAGATTCTTGCCAGTCTTTAGCAGACATTTTATAAAAATTTACAGAAGCTAATAAAATGGCATTTCTGTATTCTTCTGATCTTAAATGTACCACTAGCTGTTCTGAATCCATTGTAATTTGTTTCCCAGGCACTAAACATTACAGCAGCAGGGTTTGAAATTAGTGCCATTAGGTGGCTCGCCTTGATATCTGCGTGATAAGCAGCAGCCTTTCATCAAGGGTAAAAAAACTGTATTATTTAGTAAACTAAGTGCTTTTTTATCGTTGCTTTTTAAAGATATATCACTGCTGTTAAGAAGCTCAAATTGGTTGGCACCAACTATTTGTAAACTTAGAAAACACCTCTTTCTGGGTAATTTACCCACTTCAGAAGCTGTACTTTTTTTCCTTTTTTTTCCCCCGGGTTTTATTTTTATACCTCTTGGCTCCTGACTCAACCTTTCTATCTAATTGCTTTTGGGTACTGTAAATAACCAGGGAAAAAGTTTTCACATGAGAAAGATTCTTGTCCTTTCTACATTGTGCAGAGGTCATGATGGGAGATCAAAGACAGGAAGGAGCTTGTCATTTTGTTAACAGGTACAGGAACTCAGAGCTTTGTTACACTCTACCAGAAGTTGTTAAAGACCTGTGATAATCTAGGAGCACCAGCATGGGTCTTGATGTTAGGCTGGCAACAAGGTGTAGTTTTGTTCAGGAATGGACTGGAAGAAGGAACTAGAACCTGGTTGCACTATATGCGGGTATGTTTTCATGCATATATATGTCTACAGACATCTTCCTTTTGACATTCGATTCCACACAAAATACAACGTAAAAGATCTGTTGATCCTCAACCCCAGCATCAAAGGCAGTGAGTGTCAAGGTTTAGTGGAGCAGGCAGGGGGGAAGTCCCACACTGGACTCAGTGGCAGATGGGAATTGGGTTCAGGAGCTGAATACTGGAATTGGATTCAGGAGCACATGGATCAGGATGAAAGGCAGAGCAAACAGAGTCTTTTTCAGATGCCAGCCACTGAAGAAGAGCACTTTACCCTCATGATTCCTCAGCTTTATACTGAATATGATGTATATGGGATGGAAGAGGTCATTGGTCAGTTTAGGATCACCTGTCCTGTCTGCTCCTTCCTGCATGTGCAGCCTTTTACTTTCTGAACCTCTGAATGTTCTACAAAAGAACCAGCAAGGACCTTGTTCTGCACAGCAGCAAGTATAAGCAAGAGCCTTTGTGCAAATCAATCCTTGATAGCAACTGTAAACATCGAGCTGTATCAGTGTTAGAAACAGACACTGTGCAAAAATATACTGTTAACTTCAGAAAGTGCAATTATCTGAAAAGTAAAATCACTGAAAAGAACTAGTTCTGTTCTAACTCAAACCAGGACAGACAGCAGAATATAAAACATCTCTCTCTCCTCTTTTCTCATCCTGCCCAGCTGTGTTGTGCCTCACATGAGGTGCAGCACTGACCTGGCCTCTAGTTACTAAGATTATGAGGATAGCTTCAAGTTAAACATGACCTGAATGAAAAAAAACGTATTTTACTTTTTTTTTTTTTAACTCATTCAGGAATAAGATTCTTGTGGGTTGTGAAAGAATATTATAAGAACCCAAGTATTTTTTTTAGTAAATTCTGTAGGATTTTATAGAAATTACTACTGAAACATATTAAATGTCTACAGTACCCTGTATTTTCCTCTCTAGTTCATTTCATTGGATGTTTTACTTCAGAGTGAAATCTGAAAGTATTTACCCGTCCATGGTGGACACTTTTTTTGAAATTGTTATGCAAATCCAAATCCTGCAGCCTTCAGATGGAAGCTATGACAAACGTTAGACAGGCACAGCTACCTCCAGTCATGCAATTCTTTTGATTAGGCTTCTCTGCTTTAAAACAGAGTTTAATCAAGGGTAGAAAAAGCAGAGGAAAACCACTTTCCAGGTGTGCCTTCTTGTACAGATGGTATGCTGCCAAAGAGAATCAAAAGACACTTAATTACAAGAATGATCAGCATAGTCAGACAGGATGAGAAATTGTGCACTCTAATGGAAGCTGTTCATTACAAAACATCGGCCCGGCTTGGCACGTGGGGAAGGACAAAGCTGCTTCTGATGGATGACAAAAGCTATCTGAAGTCTGCTGAGACTGAGTGATCCATGCTATAATATTTGAAGCATTTAGAGGAGGTGAAGATCACTTGTCCTTTCTCCAGACAAGTCTAAACATGCAGGGAAACCCACCCAGCTCACTTTCCGGGGCAAATGGGCAGGCAAATGGGCAGGCATCAGCCCTTGACAGTCTACTTCCTGACAGCTTTTGAGATGCTTCTAAGAGTGGCAGCAGTTTAATGCATTGTTAGTGTCTGTTTTGCAGAGAGGCAATGTTACTTCTGTACAAGTGAAGTCAGTTGGCTAAACTCGATCTGGGGCTCTACAGTGCTGCCTGCTGATGCCACAAGTCTGTGGGTGTGGTGCCTGAAATTTTGCAGTTTCATCAGTCTTTTGAAATTGTTTTTCCTGAGATAGTGATCACACATCCTACCATATACCTGTACCCACAAGTGTTGAACGTTTACGGTTTAGGCAAAAGCTAGCACAGTAATATACTACACAGATTAGAGTGGGATATGGAATTTTTCCTCATCAGCAAAGCAATGCATCATTTACCTTTGATAATCATTCCTTACTTTATCCAGCAAAGATGATAGTTAAACTGTGATTTTACAACTGACTGTTTGCAATTGCACCCACAAAGATACCCAGTGGGACTCTATCCAAGTACGGCATCTGGCCACACAGAGCTGCTGGCAGAACAGCCTCATTAGTGTGTGCTGAGGGATAAGCCCTGTCTCACTCTACCTGTCTTGTCTACTGAGGGACAAGTAATCAGTGGTCCATAAACAGTAATGCATTTGTCAAGGTACTTTTGATGAAACAAATTCTAAACTCTGTTTAATGAAATGAGATCACAACTCTTCCTCTTCTGCCTTGGCACTGGCGTGGTGCTCTGCACTGGCATTACAGTTGCATGCCTAGTTCGGTGGCAAAAAAACAAATCTGCAGTCAGCTTTCTGGGAAATAGTAATGCTGTCTGGGAAATAGTAATGCCTGTTTCTCCTTGGATAGCAATATATATTTTTATTTTTTTTCCCAGAGAATTCCATAGACAGTATTGAATTAATTTTAGCAACACCATGGAGTGCACAGAGGCCTAATCCTCTGTAATCAAGGGATGGACTGTAAATGACTTCAACAAGCTTTGGATTTGGCCTAGGTGAATACAGACTAGGAAAAAGAAAGACCCCCACCAGCAAGCAAGTAGCAAAGCTGGGATTTAAATGCTAGAGAATCTAATGGCATCCTACTCATCTTCCCAAAAGGGGCCATGAGAGCATTCTGAAGCAGAAGGTGGAACAAAAGGGATTAAAATGTCCCAAACAATCTCAAAGAAAAAGGGCAAGCAGGAGAATGATGGCAGAAAAAAGTCCATCTGTAGGGTGAAGGAGGATAGAGGATGTGCTTAGCTTCTCCCATGTCCTAATTTTTTTTCTTTCTTCCTTTCTTGTCCCTCACTCTGGACCATTCAAAGAGTTTCCTTGTTTGAGATTTCCCAGTACGGGCTCTGTATCTGCCACTGCTCTTTTGGCTGCCTGCCTGTTGGTAACTGGCAGGAGATAGGACTTCTTGCAGGATTGAGTCACTTCGAGAAGTGGACTAGCGGGAAGCTTAATAATACAGGGCTCTCAAAGTACTTTACAAACATTAATTAATTAAGTATAGCAATAATTTTGTGAGCAAGGCAAGACTTACTAGACAAACTTCACCTCTGATAAAAGAGAATGAGTAAAGCCAGCTCTTTCTAAAGTGTTAATACCTTTCTATTATTTGTGTTATATATGTGTGTAATACATATTATAGAATTAAAGGATGACCAAATTTCATGCATCTACCTATAGACCCTTGTACGAACAACATGAAATCAAGGCATGCAAAATTAAGATCCACTTTTGAAACTCCTTATAATGCATAACCTTGGAAAAGTCATTGTCAGAAATATTCTGAGTCAAGAATGCAAATGCTTTGCACTACTTCCACCAAGAATGGTGACACCGAGTAAAATTAAACTCACTGGGGTAAACTCAGTATTGATAGCAGTCAACTAAGTTGGAAGGCATCAGGCAAAATTAGGAAGGTCTCAAAACACCACTGCTTTAATCTAGTCTCACTTTGGAAATTTAGGAAACCAGATATATAAACTTTGTCTCAGTAGGACATCTAAATGCTTACAGTCTTTTCTTTCTGCTGCTGTCTGCCTTTTTTTTTCTTTCCCCACAAATACATAATAACTGTTTTAGGTAACTTCACACTGTGACAAGGCCTGTGTTATGTAAATGAAATTAAGACGTTCAAGGCTGAATTAACAGATGATGGTGAGGCAGGACATTTGGAAAAAGTGTCTTTTGGCCACTCTTTTTTCCAAAGGCTATAAACTTTCATTTTTGCTCCTGAATTTCATCCAAAGCTCTCCATAAAGCCAGTCTGATCTTCTTCCTGCCAGCTCATCTTTTGGGACATGGGGATGGCCTGTTCCTGTGCTTTCGAGATTTCATTCTTGAAGAGTGTCCAGCCTTCCTGGACTCCTTTACCTTTCAGGACTGAATCCCAAGGAATACTGCCAATCTGTCTCCTGAACAGACCAAAGTCTGCCCTATTGAAGTCCAAGGTGGCAATTCTGCTGATCCCCCTCCTTACTTCCCCAAGAATCAAAAACTATTATTTCATGATTGCTATGCCCAAGATAACCTCCAGCTGACACATCTACAGGTCCTTCTCTGTTATCAAGCAGCAGGTCCAGGAGGGCACCTTCTCTAGCTGGAGCTGTTTCAGGAAGTTATCTTTCACACACTCCAAGAACCTCAAGGACTGCTTCCTCTCTGCTGTATTATATTCCCAGCACACATCTGGGAAGCTGAAGTTCCCCATGAGAACAAGAGGTAGCAATCACAAAATCTCTCCCAGCTGCTTNCTCCAGTTCCTCCTGCTTGTTGTCCATGCTTCATGCATTGATGTAGGTGTACCTCAGCTGGGTTGATGGTCCTGTCACCTTCTTCGAGGCAGAAGCCCCAATTCCCCACAGCTGGTTGTCAGATGTCTCAGTATTTATTAGTCTATCAACTCTTGTGTCTTTGCTGCCAAGTGGATCTTCATCCCCCATATCCACTGAGAGAGCTTACTGGAAGAGCTCATTAACACGTGCTGGCCAGACACTCCTAAACACCTCTCTTGCAAGCCCAGTTTTATCCCCACCCCTCTTTGACTCTGGTTTAAAGACCTTTCAATAATACTTTGATGAAAGAAGGTATCAAGTAGATCTGTACTGCTATGCAGGATCAGTGTGGTACATGTGAATTTGAGTACAGATAAATAGCAACGCAATTAAAAGCTATTTGTCAAAGTCAGAATTAATAAATTATTTTGCAACAAGTAAATAAGTAACACTTTGCATAATTGGTTTTAGCAGATTTTTTCACTTATTTTGTTAATATTTGATTTTTGCAAATTGGAGATGAATGCTTTATATCAANACAAGAGGTAGCAATCACAAAATCTCTCCCAGCTGCTTATAGAGTATTTCATTAGTCTAATCATCCTGCTTGGGCAGTCTGTAACAAACTCCCACCATGATACTCCTTTATTGACCTTCTCCTTGATTCTTGCCCATTAACACTCAACTCGTGTCATCTCCATAATTCAGTTGTAGACATTCATATCCCTCCCTGACATAGAGGGCCACCCCACTGCCTCGCCTTCCTCTCCTGTCCCTTCTGAAAAGCTGGTAGTCATCAATTNCTGGTTTAAAGACCTTTCAATAATACTTTGATGAAAGAAGGTATCAAGTAGATCTGTACTGCTATGCAGGATCAGTGTGGTACATGTGAATTTGAGTACAGATAAATAGCAACGCAATTAAAAGCTATTTGTCAAAGTCAGAATTAATAAATTATTTTGCAACAAGTAAATAAGTAACACTTTGCATAATTGGTTTTAGCAGATTTTTTCACTTATTTTGTTAATATTTGATTTTTGCAAATTGGAGATGAATGCTTTATATCAATTGGGTAAGTTTCAGCTTTCAAAATTCAGATGCTTTCTGCATACGTAAACCAACTAAGTTCTTCATATAGAATGTTTTTTAATCTTCGCATAGGTAAAGGAAATGACCTGGTTTTGCTCACATTTACCAAAAAGAAAATAAATCAGAAATACTCATCTTCAGGCTGAGACCCATCTTAGAAAATCTGAGTCAAAAAGCAGAACTTCACAGCTAGTTGTGGAACAATGCAGAATTTCAATAAGAATATTAAAACAGTTTACTGCTACAGCCTGTCTGTGAAATTGAAAAGTGAAGTTTTTATTATCTTACAGCATAATAGAACATAAACTGTAAACCTTTTGCTATTAACAAGGTTTCTGGTTGACAAACAAGTAGCCGTCCTCAGGTCTCTGCCCACAAATACTGAACACCTACCTCAGACATTTACATTGTTTGTCCAATAGGAATTTCTGAAACATCACATGAAGCAAAGAAGTCATTACTGAGTAGAGAAGGAGCTTAGTAACACATCCCAGAAATGTATCACCAGGAATGATATTGAAATATTCTCCTGACAGTGACTTCGTCAACAGCCTGCTACCAGCTCTTGCAAACTGCCTTTTGGTCCAGTTCAGAGACTCCATTATTTAACCCAGACAGAGAGATTTGAACTTTATTTAGCAGGTTGGTAAATTAAACCTTGCTCTTCTTTCCACAGCAATTTCATTGCATTGTCTTGAATAAAAAAGTATCATGTAACTTTTTGTTGTTGAAAGCAGAGCAATAGCATACAGTTCCTCTATCCTTCCCATACTTAACATTTTACCTAAAGTTAGGGATGTTTTTCAATCCTCTCTTCTGACAACCGATTTGTTTCAGATCCCTGCCATCCTGGGTGTTCTGGGTAGACACTTCATGCACGTGTAACTTCTACTGTTTATCCATGGAGATGAACATGTCTTTTCCTCTGGAAGCTCTGTCCTCTGGACCTCTGGAGCACTGTCTTAAGCAAATGAAGCACCATCTTTTAATTTTGTCTTGTAACAATTTCTTTTTTTTTTTTTACCTTTTAGTGATTAGATGGTAGATTTACAAAGCGTTTGATCTGAACATGCAGAAAATGGATATCTGACAGACTATTCCTAACAAAGTTAAATAAAGAAGCTTTTTACATTAAATGAATCCTAATTCTTTATTGTCATGTGTTTTATACACATACTGTTACTTCCAGCTCTCAGAATATTGTAAACAACACTAACACTACACAAGATATTCAAGGTTAATCATGAAAACAGGGATTGTTCATAAAATGAGATGATGTGAACATTGGTCCACATCAATGCACTTTACTTGTCTAAAGACATCATCTATACAAACACGTAATTTAAATTAAAGCTTTAATGGTTTAATCAAAGATTTATTAATAATCTAAGTGCAATAGTATTAGCGCATGAATTATTTCATTACTATTGTCATTGATGTAGTCATACAGGCAAAACTAATATACACAAACTTCTTAATAGATACCTCTTTCTCTGGTGTTGTGCTTCCTGTGCTCCCGAACAAGAAGAAAAGAACGTTTCATGGTGAGTAATAAGTATTCGAAGTTCTTCAGCAGAACTAAGTTAATTGTTGAGGTTTCTTCCTCCTCTTTGCCTGGAGGAGAATGATGTTAGTGATTTCTTTTTATTCACACTGGGATCTGTTTGTATCTATTTTTATACATATTCCAACATACACTACTCCTTCTTTTGCAATTCCACATTTCAATCATATAATTAGTAATGATTACTTAATCATTAACAAAATTAACCATTACAATCATTAATAGCTTACTTTACCAAAACAACAATGTACTAGAAGACATATATGTACAAATGCATAGAGACATGATGTTCTGGTAACCATTTTCTAACATTTTCTATAGCATTTTCATTATGAAAATTGCAACAGTATGCCATACTCATCTCTGATTTTGGCATTGTACTTTTAAATAATGGGGTGATGGTTACTGAAGAAATGTAAAAATTGAAGATATTTAAGAGACTATTATGGTAATGTTTGAGGATATTTGCTGTTGTTTGTTGTTGTTGTTGTTGTTGTTTTTTAATGATTATTTAATATGCTTTTTGTTTTCTGTGGTTTTTTTGCTTTGTTTTGTTTTGTTGTTCTTGCTGTTTCTGTTTTGTTTTCCAGTCTTTTTAGTTTCTTTGTTTTTTGAAACTGTGTCTATTATCAGTGTTTTCTTTGTTACTGGGAAGATTAACTCTGGATCTACAAAAGCATTCAGATATGGAACTTGTTTTCAATAGAATTTAAGCACTTTATAAGAAATTAAACAGAGAACTGCAATTCTTTGCTTATACAAGCAAAGATATTAATTAGAGTACCAAATAATCTGAGACTGAATTTTCAGATGGTAACAGTGAATATTTAGTCATAAGTCTGGGTTTTAGAGGTTATGTACTCTCCTTGCACCTAAAAATATATAGCCTGAGTGCGTTAAGTGTACTTTGGTCATTTATCGGAGAATCTAGTTGTTTTTCAGGAGCAGTAACAGTAGCAAACAGTTCCTTTTTAAAATGTCATGTATTATTCACACCTTGCCTTAGGAAAGAATGGTGCTTTCTCAACAAATTAAAATGACAGATTTTTACCCTAAAGTACTTAAAATCAAAATTTATAGGTCTGACTAGGCTATTGCATGTCCGAGAGTCCAGGACAAATGGCCTCTTCACATGACTCATCAATTCTATGGGACACGCTTTCTGAATACATGTTGACTTTTGAGCATGAACTGTACACATGGTCTCTGCAACAAATCTAGTGCCTCTTAAATGGAAATATGGGAACTTTGTCTTGTCATGTTTTAAAAAAAAGTTTTTCTGGTGAAATATTGTTAGAAGAATGGGAAGAAAGTCTGAGAGAATGTTGATGCAGTGCTGAGTAAATGTATTTTAGCAGCTTGTTTTGAACGTAAGTCTGATAAAGAAGTACCTGAGGAATGTTTTAATACTCATCACATATTAACTGTGTAACCTTTTCTCCTCGCAAAAACAAGCAAAAGGATTTGGTACCATTCTATTGTTTCTGTTTTCTTTCCACTAGTTTAAATGTTTAAACCTACATTTGAGGTTAGATACTTCTATGAAGGATACAGTTGCTGGCATAGTTAGCCTACTTGTGCTTTACACAGCATTCATAAAGCGCACTGTAAGCTCAGAGGGTGCAGCCACCCTCCATCTCTTTGGAGGAAGTACTTTGCCAAGGGGCAGTGCTCTCATACCAGATACAAACAAAAACATCCTGGCTGCTAAAACAAGCTTTACTTAATGAAGGAAGGTCTTTTGAACTTTGCTTTCTTTTTAATTCACTGGCCTGCTGTCAAGTCCTCTGACTTGCAAATGCCTTCTTTATAAATTACTGTATATTAGTCATTCAATGCCTTAGGAAATAATGGTGCTTTATAGACAAATTATACTGACTTACTTGTGCCCCAAGGTGCTTACAATTTTTATAATACA
Organism: Chloroceryle aenea; assembly: GCA_013399075.1. Taxonomy (NCBI): domain Eukaryota; kingdom Metazoa; phylum Chordata; class Aves; order Coraciiformes; family Cerylidae; genus Chloroceryle; species Chloroceryle aenea. The sequence continues at coordinate 59,676 of VWZY01010334.1, forward strand.
CAAAAGTACAAGGGATTGCAATCAAAGGTGGAGAACTAGGTGATGGATGATGAAACTGCAGAAATCAGTGTTTTTCCCATGGTTGGCTGAAAGATTTTCCACAAAAAATATATGGGAAAAATTTTTGAGTCCCCTGTAAACTCTCACACAATGAATCATGGAAATAGATGGTATTTTACTCCAAAAATTAGCAAATTATTTCTCTTCTTTTCATTTTATTCATTAAATAAAAATATTTGCTCTTTTACAAATTATTATAGTTGGACAGGTACTTTTCTCTCTTGTATTTCAACACTTTCACAAATTATCTCAAATGGAGTAGAAGGCAGTGGATAAAAGCCTTGACAGAAGTCATTGGTGGGGAAGAAATAATAGGAAGAACTGCATCTCAAGTTTAGTGCAGATCAGGACCTTCCCTCTGTTGCACAGCTCTGCAGAAAGTCTGCTGTCTAACTGGGCTACATAAAGGGACAGCTTATCCAAGTACTGTTGGTTCAAGTATGCTACTGAATTTTTTAACCTGACACTCTCCCTTAATGTCAGTTCAAAAAGACGTTAATTAACTCTTGTGTTGCTAATGATCATGCTGAAATATTGCACAAATTCTTCTAGTGAAATTGTTTCTATTATTATAGAAATAAGTGGCAAATCATCTCTGGAGCTCTCTGGTATTCCCAACAATGTTTCTATCTAAATCCAGTGAGTCTTAATAACATGCTAAGACTATGTGTCAGAAAAACCTCAATGTGTAACTTCTATGTCAAAATAATTAGAGGCTCCCATATTCTGTTATAATGTCACCTAAGAAGGAAATTCAGCAAATGGAACTATAACTGTTTCCTTGTCCCAATGCAGAATAATTAAAAAACTGCAGTATTAAATTTAAATACAGGCACTAAAGTATTCCTACATCCTATAGTCTCAGATTGGAGATAATATTTACAGAATGTTCATCACAAGCACTTGAACAGTCACAGACATTCAAAATCTTATAGCTGCATTGCTTTAAGTTTCTTAGTGAGATCCTTCAGTTTTTTCAATTCAGGGTTGGTAGATGGAAGCTTTCTTACTCCATATTATACATATTTCACCCTGTTTTCCACGCTTCTGTGACATGCCCACTGTTTAGATATTCTGGTGATGTTCTGAATTTGCCGTGTCTTACCTATCTCTGACTTTTTGTAACCTCAAAGTAGAACCTGTCAAAGCCAGTATGGATGTGGCAGCCAGAGACTGAGTAACAGTTGCAAATGGCAAGAATAAATTAGGATGGTTATGTGCCTAGAGGTTATCAGTCATATTCCAATACTAAATTATGCACACTCAGAATATTGTAATATAGTTACTATAAAGTATTACCCACATGCAGTTTTATATACCATCATGAAAATACTGAGTTTTGATTCTTTTAAAGTATTTTAGCACTTGCATTTTAGGCAAGACTTTCTCCAGTGATCTACAATCCTCAATTAGGCCAGTATTTAGACAGATGTCATAGAGGAGAGATTCAAATATCAGCTCTAGACAAAGTGAATATTTATTCAGAAATGAGTGGTGATTCTTGAGCTCTTATCTTGAACAAAGAAAGGACAATGTTCACAAGCAGAAAGCATGAAACACAATTAAATGTATTATTACTATTGTCCTAAGCATCTGTTGAATCTTTTTTTAACCAAAAAAAGCAGCAAGTTAAAGACAATAGGATATTTATAGATGCTTGAATTCTTTTGTTAGTTCTACTAGTAGTGGACTGCTTTGAAATCACTGATCATTCCTAAGAGAAGATGCTTACACAAAATTAAACTATGATTACTTCTTGGTTTCCAATTAAGAAGGAAAACAGAAGTACCCTGGTGTAATGGGCATAATCTGTGGGTCTTCGACTAGATTTCAGGTGCATAGAGATGAAGACAAAGGTTGTTAATTTATCCATATGAGTGAACAGCAGGGTTTTTTTGTGGAAATGTCCTATCAGGCCTCTCAACTCTGGTAGAATATCTTTGTGTGGTAAAAGGTATTTCCTGCAATTAAACACTTGTTTTAGCTTTGATATTCAGAAAAATTCATCTTGGGACCTCAGTTAAGAAAGGTATTAGATTCGGCAGAGGAAGATGCCAGTCTGTGATGAAGAAGGAAAGAGAAGTTACACTAGACCTGCTGCGACCTGAAAGATTTGAAAGTCCAGAGGAAGTTGCCATCATGGAAGTTCTCTCCTGAACTGAGAGGAAAATCTGCATATGAAGGAAAAGGATGAAAAAGAGATATATTTCTTCTTGCCTCTACACCTTTTGTCCAATCACTGATAATTACTCCCATCTGGGAAAACACACCTCAGGTCCTACAAAATGGTCATCACTTCCTTTCATTACACCAATTATCTTTGGCTAATGTGAGTGCTTATATTTGTATCTGTATAACCTCTATGTATTCTCTAAAGAAATTATAGTCCAGAAGGAAGGATAATAAACAGAGGAGTGTGGAAATTTATAGAGAAAATTAATGAGGGAAGCTATAGTCATTGAAGAAATATCTTTGTTTTATGAAGTCACGAAGTTTAATGAACACAGAAGGCCTTAGCAATAGCAGGAAAGAAATAATTCAAGAGGAAGAAACAAATGTATCCTAGTCTTAACAGGAAATGACAAAATTACCAATAGAGAGACAGAGAAGACCTAAGTATTCAGTAAATATGTGTTAGCAAAGAAACAAGTATAATGCAGCAGGATGAGGTATTTTCCGGATAGTTAGTTACCAACAAATGCTGTAATGATGTCTGCACTTCTAGGGATGTCTCTGGACTGACAGTATTAATATCTATTAAATATTGGAGTCCTTGGGAGATACAAAATATATGAAGGTTGTTACTACTGTGTGAATGAAAAATTAATGTGTCACCAGGTGCAGAAGAATAATAAAAAATATGTCAGGATTCCATTCATAAAGTGTTTAAAGCTGAGGCCATAATTAATGGTTATGGACTTTGTTTTTTTACATAATAAGTCTCACTGAAGTAAACTTATTTGTGTGATAGCATCATAACTGTGTTTGAAAAAGCTAAATACAGAACTTTAGACTGAAAATGTGCATAAGTGAATATCTTCTTGTATCTAACCGAATAACTCTGCAGTAGTACACAGTGTCAATAATGTATGGATTTGAACAAGAAAGATAAGAGGTCTGATAAAAAAACAACTGTCAATGTGAAATATCTTTTTGGAAGTATTGTACTACTCTATTAGTGTTAATGGCACAGGGAAGAGTGGGATGAAAAATAATGGTAAGAGCAGGTCACTATCTTGGCTGGTAAACTGGCCATGTTACTATGTTGAACGTGACAAATGCAGAAATTTGTTTTTTAAATTAATATTGGAGGACAAAGAGTTGAGGTAAGTGTTGGAAAGTGATAATCTTGAAGTACACTGTGATTTCCCAATTCTCTAGGGCAGTGCCATGGTAAAGAGCTCTGGTATGGTTCCAAGGTATATATGCAGATTATTAATAGCTCACATGCACTGAAGAAGCCAAGACTGGATTCTCCTAGACAGATGGAAAAAACTTGCAAGGGCTTAGGAAAAGCCACAGAATTGATTTGAAAACAGGAAAACTACCCAACATTTAGTCATGAAGAGGTTGCACTTAACTGAGTTACCCCAGAAAAGACAGAGGATACTTTTAACTGCAGTGGATAACTCTCTTCCAATGGAAAAAACCACAACATTCAGCAAGGAGATGCGTAACAAGAACCAACGACTGGTAATTAGCACCAGGAAGATGCTAAAGAAAAGTAAAGCACTGACAAAGTGATTAATCATGCGAGGCACAGCCAAGCAGGTTCTCCATCCTCAGATGTCACTAAAATAAGACTGAGAGTACTTATTTTAGAAGATATGTTTTAGCCAGAAGTTAGATTTTAGCTAAATGCAAATTATTAAAGTCAATATATAAAAAAATACTCTATATAGAATGGATTTGATATGTTGTAGTTTTCTAGATGATCTTATTTTCCTTCTGGATTTAAATTCTTTAGCTGAATTTGAAAGGGAATGTAGAGAATGAAGTCTGGTACAGGGTTAGGTATTTGGTCTTTAAGTGCTATATGAGCTGCGACTGTGTGAGCTTCCTGAAGAAGATAGTTTGCATATAGGTAGTAAGTCTTTCTAAGTGGCAGTACCTAGAACTCTTGCTAGCATTTTGTGGTTAGAGTTTATATATATCCATGGTTATAGTTTATTTACTCTTCATTCACGAAAAATCTCGATTTCTGAATGTAATATTCTTGAAAAATCTGATTTCCAGAACCTCAAATTTTTGAGGTTCACTCAGAAGCTGTAAATATTAACTTGGACTGACTTCAAACTGAAACCGATCTTTTATCCTTGAGATGAAATTTCCATTTCTCATTATCAAACCCATGAATCACTCACTCTTCACAGATCTTACTTTCATCTGTGATGTCTGGCTCTGAAAAAAAAAAAAAAAAATTTTCAAGGCCTCATAAGTCTTTAAATTAGAAGTTATGTTTTCCAGGCTATCTGGGCTTATAGGAGTAGAGGAAGAAAAGTATAGCATAAAATCTAGGTAAATATGAAAAAACTTTTCTGGATTTCTATACATTGAAGAACTCCTTTAAGTGGTTGGCCACTGATGAAATTATAAAAATGTTTCCTTCACTAATTAGTCTTTGTCTATTTTTAGGAACCAATAAGTCTAAGTGGAATACTGTTTTGGGCTTGTTTTTTAAGGACTGATTTTACTGAGGTAGCAACAGTATTAATATAAATACCAATAACAGTGTAATGCTGTATTACCACAAAAAGCTGAAAACAAATGACAATTAGAAAAAAAAAAAGAGTAACATTCTGATCTGCAAAGTGTTCATTTACTCTTGTCCTTTACAATGAGTCTTCCCATACAATGGTACAAATTAGTGAGGTTCTATTGTACACATAAATAAAACCAAAAAGACATCTGTTTATTTCTTTCTAGCTGATACGATGACTCAGGGTTTTGAAATAGAAGAACCCATAAAAGCATCAAGAAAATTCCCTACTGTACATGGACTGTACACGGTCATGGTGTAGGGTCAGGGCAGTCCCTTAGACCAATAACAGATGCTCTCTGTTAACCCCCCTCCTTCCCAAAATGGGAAGAGAAAAGGAATAAGGGAGAGAAACTTAGTGATTAGAAAAGGAAACTAGAACATCTTTAATGTTAATAATAATAATAATGGATTATGTACAAATATATACTGCTGTCAAAGCAGTCCAAGAGCCCCAGAGTCCCTAGAGGGAGCTATAGACCCTCCAGGTCCCACAGCTTTATACCTAATATGACATGTATGAGATGGAATCCCTTGTTGGTCAGTTTGGGATCACCTGCCCTGTCCACACTTCCCTGCAGGTGCAGCCTTTCACTTTCCTGCACCCCGAGCATGGCACACAAGATCCAGCAGTCGACTTGGACTGCACACCACTCCTTGGTAGTAACTCTAAACACGGGGTGTCATCACTGCCAGCAGCAGACACTGCCTGTGAAAACAGGCTGCCAACTTCAGACAGTGCAGTTAGATGGAAGAACTGAGCTGAAAATTAAAATCACTGAACAGAATTAATTCTGTTCTCACTCAAACCAGGACATACACAAACATGTATTTTCTTCTCTTATTGCTTCTCCTCTTTTTTATCTTATTTCACAAAGGAAAAAAGTCAGATAAGTAGTGTGAAATAATGAACAGGAAACCATATCTACAATGGTGTTAACTAGAGTGGCCACAGTAATCCATTAGTGCTGCCAGGAAGATCCTTTCTTTCTGCAAAAGTCTCTTACAGCTGAGCCCACTGCAGCTGTTTGCCTGTGGACAGCTGTAGTTCTACAGCACAATATGCCACAACTGTAATAAAATAGTGGTTCATATTGCTGATGACATTGGATTTATTTTTGTCAGATTGTCATCTACTGTTTGAAAATGGAAGAATGACACTTTCCACTTTCTATCAGTCAGTCCTCAGATGGTAAATCTGACATGATTGGTATAGAGATGGTTTTGGTCATGAATGAAAGGGAATCTAACTTCAGTCTCTTTTTGCAACCTTTTCTTTTTTTTTTTTTTTTTTTCAAAAAGTTCTGTTAGAAAAACACAGGAAAATAAGAATAGTTTCTTAGCCACAAAAGGCTGAATCTCTTCATTCCTATGGCTAAGATTTTGTAATAGCAGGAGTTGAGAAGGAATTTTAAATGATGTTAATAAATATACTTGAATATACATCAAGCCTTTGGTATAGCTTTCTAAAGTCAAATGAAGTCAATGGATGTCTTCCCATTGACGCATCTCAGTTTTCGATCAGGCTGTAAAGACTTGTGACTCCATTTTCAATTAAACTGTCCGAACTCTCTGACTCAGCATTAACAGGGATGGATAGAAAAACTGATGAAAAAATGATAATTTTAAATCATGCAGTCAGATACTGTAAAAAAAAAAAAAAATCCATTAAATTTTAAACTGCAAAATCTATCTATATACCCTTGGTTAGTCTGAGATATCTACCAGCATAAACTGCACTGTGGAAAAAATTAGATTCACTGTCACTTTGTCCTGGTTTGAGTAAAGAGAGTGCCTATCCGTTGTCTGGTGGACAGCCCAGCCCTAACCCTTGACAGACTTATTTATAGATTACATTTTGATAGTTTGGGGATCCTCAGAGAACTGAAGAGCACATGAAAAATAAAATTAGAAAATTAGAAACTTCTGAAAACATCCAGATTCAGAGTTCTAAAACACATGGACCACCTTATAGAACACAGAAGCAAACACATTCAGTTTTTTATGTAAGAAGCAGGAAAAAAGAGTGATTGAAATGCTGTAGAAAGAAGAAAACATTTTTTCTTTTTTTAGGCTAAAGATCACACTGGATTTGAGAAAAATCTCAGTATCACTTCTATTGATTTAAACAAAATTAGTTAAAAGTTAGATGGCATTATCATTACACAGATATTTGTCAGAGATTTTCCAGTATGCAATGCATAAGGAGCTTTTAAAGTAGTCTGTAATGTGGGGTAACCGATGAGAACACATGAGCATCTTTTGAAGTTTCAGCAGATATTTCTGAAAAAAAAAATAAAATCTACCACTTATCCAGTGGATCTCTGATACATACTTTACTATTGTGTTACAATCTCTATTTTAGTTGCCTGACTTGACTCAGAAATTCATGCAAAAAGTGGACATTAGCCTCAAATTACTTTGAAGAGACTACAACCTAACCTGGAATATTGTCATAACGTTAATTGATCTGTAATTACTAGCAACCTTCTAAAATGCCAACAAAGGCTTTCAAGCATTCTCTTGTCCTCTTTCATCAGGTGAAAAAAACCCAACTTGTTAGAGATGAAGAAGTTTGCATTTATCAAGACACAGAACAGAAGTTTTGCAGCCAGGGATCCTGCAGGGAGGTTATTCTTCAAAAGGCCTTCTGTCTCACGGAGGTGTCCTTAAATGGGTGAGGGGAGACTCATTCACTCTTCCTGAAATTGCAGGAGAAAACTGACACAAAACTACAGGGAAATGAAGAATCTCTCCAATACAGAGATGTCGTCTTTCCTCGTTGAAGAATGTCCTTACCTGTGTCCCATCTTTTAATAACTGATTTCCAAACATTTTCTTAGCACTTCAAGAAACACTTATGCTTTTCTCCTCATTTTCTGTATTTGCAAAAATTTTTTGTTATGGTGGATATAACACTTCATAAACCATTGTACCACTTACAATAATTGCCAACTAATAAATAGCAAAAAATACTTTTTTCATATGCACATAGATGTAAAAATCAGTTCTTCACCAGCAATGAATTTCCCATATGAATTCTTCATATTTGCTTGTCTGGTAGGCAATCATAGAAGTTTCATGCATTTATATCCTTACTACAAGAAGAACAAGGCTAGGAAATTTCCTAATACTTACTAAAAATTTACCTTCAGCTTTGATCTGTGTGTGTATGTTCATACATCTGCCAGTATGGCAGCCCTGCACCAGGAATAGATGACAGAATTCTGTTCTGTACCCATTGGTGACTTATGTGGAATATTCAGAGATTACTGTTGAAATTTTAAGTGACAATTTTATATCCATTTTATCAGGCATGATGGGCAGCTCTTCACAACTGATCAGATTTTTGGAACACTCCCTTGGTGTACAGTGTGTTATTAAATTGTCATTTTGCATTGAAGTCATGTGAATTCCAAGCTTCGTTACTGAGTCCTGCAAGATGTAAGTAATGCGACTTTCTCGATAATTTTAACATCATGAATGAGGCAAAGGAATGTGATATTCTCTCAGCAATGGCATCTCTTTAAGGGGGTAGCTTTGGGAAAAAATGTGGCAGTAGTTGCCTCAAAAAACTTCCCAGAAAACTCTGATGCTAACTGCTTCATTATTCTGGCCTAATTTATGAAAATGCATAGAGAGAAAATCAGATTTTAAATATGAAGTTTCTAATGTGTTGCACATAAGAGTCAAATTTCCCTTGTGGATGAACTCAGTGGAAGTGGATGGCTGAAAGAGGCTCTTTACTTACTGTTCTAAATACTTTCCAAGCTCCTCCTTGTGGCACGGTGGAGGAGGGTACAAGTGTTCTGTCCTGAAGAGATGCACTGAGGCATTAGATGACAGTACAGGTATATTAGCAGCCCCAAGTCCTGAAGGCAACATACCCATATTTGCAGGTCTTGTGTTTCAGTTAGGAAGTCCTACCTCCGAGCAGAATTTACTGTCTCTTTTGTGGCATTATGACAACCTGCCTTGTTTGTCTCCAGTTTCAAAGACAATTTTCTTCACTTTGTGGTGTGAACATAACTTTAAATGTGGGAATAATAATAGAGGGTAGAGTAAAGCTTCCCTACCTTTCCTTCCTTTCTTTGACTAGAGCTTTTGATCAAGTCTAAAATGGAAAAGCATTTAAAAGGACATGTAAATTTATGTCCCTGCATAAATATTAGATGTATTAATGTTCTACTGGTATTATCTATTTATATTTAAAAGTTGCTATATGCAGGACAATAAATACCTTGACATTGTGTATGTGTAAAATAACCTAGCATGCCTTTATCATCCTGACTCATTTTGTGAAAAACACCATTAGAAACAATCATAATGATAGTCATATATATCCCGAGGAATTGGTGAGCACTAGCAGATGCTCACCTTTTACTTACTGACAGAAGTTGAAATGAAGGGAATTTTGCCATCCATCATATAAGTGCTGAGAGAATAAGGTGATAAGTTCAAAGAGCTGATGGTTAATAATTAAATATAATAAGCATCTGCTATTGTTGTTACCTAGGGGCTGAGATATGTTGTTTAGACACAGAGTTGGATTGCGGTCAGCATAACTGAATTGCCTCCGGAATGATCAGGCAAGAATTGCCACTGACCTGTACAAAATTAGAGCTTTCTCAAGGACTCCTCTGAAATAATTTTTTAATACTTCAGTCCAAGTTCCAGTCTTCTCACTCATTCTGACCAGTACCAGTACAATGTCAGTGCAATTATTGTTGGGAGTAAAGGGCTAATGGAGCAGGACATACTGTGATGACCCTCAGTCTATGTCTGTACCTGAATCACAGAATTACAGAATGTTAGAGGTTGGAAGGGACATCCAAAGATCATTGAATCCAACCCCCCTGCCAGATCAGGACAAAACTAGAGCAGATCACTCAGAAATGCATCCAGACAGGTCTTGAAATCTCTCCTGACTTTAACATTTACCAGGCTGAGTGTTAGTTTTGGCCAGCTGTTCAGGCTTTGTCTCTAGTCAATGAAAAAAGATCAGCGTCTTCACAGGATGTGAATCTGTCCCAAGATAATGTGGATTAACTGTTTGTTGAAGATCCCATCTCTTTTTCTCCACTGACTGGGAAGAAAGTATAGCTAACATTTAGACTTAGGTTAAGTGAATCCTGACCTATTACCTAAACTGAATTAAGCTGATAGTTAAGGCATTTCTGTACCTACTGACAAAGCTATATACTTCTGAATATAGACCTTGGGGGTCTTTTTGTTTGTTTTTCATTTTTCATTGAGATACAATGAACAGCTGAAAATATGTTTTGAACAAGTAAACCAGATTTCTCAGTAATCTGTAATAACGCAAATCTAGATATCTCAAGTAGGACCTTAGTTCTATTTTCAATACTTCTGAGGTATGTGCTTTTTATTTCTCCTTAATCACAGATATTGATTGAGCAGCCTAGGTAGAAATGCATACTAAATTGAGCAATTATTCCACTTACATTATTGACTCTGCCATTATTCAGGTCATTTCAGTTAGTCAATGTTTTTTAGAATCATTTGTTCTTAAAAATGTATGGCTACAATACATGGAAGCAGCAGAGGCAATGCAAAGTGATGGTGACTTTTATTTTTGCAAACTGGCTTCATATAATTTACCTACATGAGTTGTGAAAAAAAGCCCAGTAGCTATATTTGTAACAAAAAAAAAAAAAAAAAAAAAAGTGTTTTTTCTAGAAGAGTTTATTGATACAGGTAGAGTTACTTAGGGAATACATCTAAATCTGTCATTTTTAAATAAAGTGGGTATATGAAGGGTTTGACATCTTTTCACATGTATAACATTTTTTAAATTTCCTGTTATTCCTGTATTATGGCAGGGGGAGGGTAACCAAAAGCTGTTTTACTCAAGATAAATATTTCCCTCGAGTACTCATTATATATTCATTACATATTCATTCTTTTCTACTACAGACCTCCTGATCA
>VWZY01010340.1:0-14623 GCA_013399075.1 Chloroceryle aenea
AGGTAACTAGGGATAGGACAAGAAGAAATAGGATGTTACACCAGGGGAGGTTTAGGTTGAATATTAGGAAAAGTTTCTTTAGTCAAAGAGTGGTGAAGCATCAGCATAGGCTGCCCAGGGAAGTGGTGGAGTCATCATCCCTGGAGGTGTTCAAAAAACATGTAGATGTGGCCCTTGTTTAGTGGTCACGATAGTGTTGCGTTGACAGTTGGACTTGATGATCTTAGAGGTCTTTTCCAAAACCAATTATTCTATGATGCAATGTTTCTATAATTGAAACAGTAACACCTTAAGACTTTTCTTAGATTGACTATGTAGATACTTAGAATCAGTAGTTCTTTTATATTAATAAGTAGATAAATGTCTTTTGCAATCTCCATTAATTTAGGGTATTCCTGTTGTTACAACTGATTAAATGTGTATGTTTCATGCAAGAAATAATGAACTTGATGTTGTCCACAGAGCAGCAGCATAAACGGCTCCAGCATCTGCTACTGGGACTCCTGTGAGCATCTCCAAAGTAGTATCCACAGGCTTCAGCCTAGGTTCAGTGAAGGCTGAGCTTATGCTTCACAATGGTTCATCAGCATAGAATTGTCCATTAGAGTCTGGATATGTACCAAAAATAGCTGATGAATGCACTTTCTCCAAGAGAATTTAGTCTGAGGAGTCTCTGAAGATTCTATTTGGCACTTATATACCTGATATTCAAATTCACTAAGGAAGTTTTTTGTTGAATAGGCAAAGAGGGAAGAGATGGGCTGAATTAAACAAGAATTTGATGCTAAGTAACGTGAAGATGGTGGTCTATGTTAATAAAGAGCAGGTGGGAAGACTTCAGCTTGATATTCTAATGTGAATTTCTTTTCCTTCTCTGTTAGTGTCATTACCTCATGTTATGTTTATATAAAATACTTCATTATGATGGAAGGTGAGGACATACAGAACAGATAAAAATAGCACATGGTAAGGGCTGTTTTCTCTTGAGAAAATATTTAGAGTCTTCCTTAGAAAGCTTACCAACTGTGAGATCAGTTACATGGGCATAAATCTTCAGTAACAGTTTTGAAATCGATGTAATTATAATGGATTTATAGGGGTGCAATCTGCCTTTTACAGATTATTTACCTGATAAATGCTAATGACTCCTTGGAGGTGAAAGTGAATGGAATTTGAGATTCTACCCAAGGAATACAAAATGGGACTCTAGTGTATAAATCTTCCTTAATTCTTGAATTGCTGCCAGCAGATAAATTCTTTCCAAGGAAATACTAACAAAAGATCTTTTTTGAATTTACTGTGTTAGCAGTAACAATGAAGCAAAACTCCACATCTTCTCAAGTTGCACCAGAGACAATTCTCTTTTTAATATTTTGCCATTTCTTTGCAGCAGTGATGTGAAGGATTTGAGGAAGAAGAGTGCATGCACAATTTGCCTATAGCTGTGCTGCAATACAGCTTGGCATTCCTCTGACTTTGCTCAGGATTGAAGCAGTCTCAAGTCTCCTGCTTACCTCTGATGTACAAGAGTTGTTAACATTCATTCTATCATCATTTCCTGAGAATGGACAGAAATCAATTTTCCTCAACTGTTAATATGAGGCTGGGGAGGTTAGTGAGATTCCTACAAAGCATGCTTCATTTTGCAATGATCTTTGTGGGCTAGTCTTAGACATTCATGTGTTAATGACTGACACCAATGCCTAATCTTATTTTAGGTCAAAATCTATATCTATGAGTAAACTGAATGCAGAGTGGCAGGAAGGGTAAGGATAGCACATCCATTCTCCACATTCCTTTCTAGAACAAAACTCAGAAATTACTCTCTCCAGTTGAACTGCATAATAGAAAACACAACTGTATGTTTACCAATTAGTGTAATGAATGCACATTTTTGGTTTTTAATTGGTTACTTCTAAAAACACTTTAAGAAAAAAGAAAGGCGTCTCTATTAAAGAAGAGGAATCTGATAAATACAGAGGAAATAATAATACTCCAGAGAAAGGAAATGCAAAAAACATTGTCTGTTTTATTTCCTATAGTCTCAAACCACCAGGCCCTTACAAAAATAAAAAATCCCCTAAGATTAATTTTCAGCATGAAATAAATCCTGCCTAACCATTTTGCAGCTTTGTGGTAACAAAACAAACAACTAACTTCATCTCTTAAACACTTCCTTCCTTTCACACTCACAAATAAACAAAACAAAACAAAAGCACACAAAAACCCACAAACTACCGAAGCAAAACAACATCAGTGACAACAAAACCCCCACACATACAAAAAAAACCAAAGGAACCAACCAAAAAAACCCAGAAAAAAAAAACCAAACAAAAAAACTCACACACAAAAAAACCCCACAACCAACCAACCAAAAACATTAAAAAAAAAACCCAAACAAGCATGAAGCACTCCCTGAAGACATATTAAACCACCATTGGTTGGACAGGGAGATTTTTTTCAAGAGCTCCCTCTGTGTATGATGGTATCCTTATCTTGGATAAGGATAAGGACCTGCTTATAGCCTCTGGTACAACCCCAAACACCCACTGAGTGAGAAAAGGATGTGTTCAACCGTCAGCAGAAAGTGCCCCAAAGACATTAAAAGGATGCTGCACTGGCTATTCCTTGCATTTTCCTTTGAGTCTAATATTTTTAATTATTCCTTCAGTGAGGGTTAAAAGTCCATTTTAAATGTGAAAACAGCTGTTGGGGTAATGATGTGACTTTAGGAGCAGCAAGGGTAAGAATTATTAGGTTTTCTAACTAGCAATTAATTAACATGTTCAAAAAATACTCTTTAAGTACTGTCTTTGTTGGGCAAGGTTCCTGATGTAGTATCATGTAGGTTTTTTTTAAATAGTATCATGAAACTTTGATACTATTTTTTAAATAGTGTCATGTATCATTAAGTTTTTTTTTAAATAGTTTTTCCATCACAGCAAATATGCCTATATAGATGCAGAAAAAATGTCATAAAATATTACTCTGTTATTCTGTAACATGCCTATGTTTGTTGTTTGGCAATCACACCAGTAATATGCATGTGTCCATAACAGTACAGAAATTGTGACCATGGTAAGTGTTCAGGAATCACTGATATGCAGGGAGTTTAGAGCTCTGTTAGACACTGCCCTGAGTCTGAACCACCCACAAGAGCCTCTGCAACATGGCATGCTCCAGCTTGCACTTGCAAGAGACATGTTTCCCACAGCTACCTACACTGTCAGTAAATGGAAATTAGTCTCACTCCCCCAGTCTTTGATTTTACAGGCAGTGCTGTATTCTTCTGACACTTTTCCATCATAGAATCATAAAATGGTTTAGGTTGGAAGGGACCTTAAAGATCATCTAATTCCAACCCCCCTGCCATGAGCAGGGGACACATCCCCTAGACCAGGTTACTCAAAGCCCCATCCAATCTGTTTTTGAACACTTCCAGTGATTAAACATCTACAATAGTCTTAAACGTTAGAAAGTACTGAGTATTAGGGGTGATAAGCTAAAGTGAGTATCACAGAATCACAGAGTGGTAGGGGTTGGAACGGACCTCTAATGATAATTTAGTCCAACCCGCACCTCCAGACCAGGGCTGCCTAGAGAGTATGAAGTATATGGTTCACTGTTTTGCTGCTGTAACTTCTAGGACAGCCATGTTGGGGAAATAATAGTAACAATAGAAAAACCAATAACAATAATACCACCTTTTAATTATTATTAATGTAATAAATAACAATTACAGGAATATTTACACATACTTCTGTTTCTTTTGCCACCTTCATGAATTCTTTTGGAGGGGGTTGTCCTGTAATGCTGGCATGAGAAAAGTTTTTAAATATTATTCAATTGCTTTCATGTTACTGTTGATTTCTCAAAAGCCTCTGGTCTTTCTCTTAGAATTCTCATATCTTAATCGCTTTCATGTACCTGTTTTTGCTACACTCAAGATGATCCATTCAAGTTTCTTTAAAAATCTATAGATACTATTCAGACCACATTGCCAAGGTGTAATAAGGGCCTACAATATGGCACTTGACAGCTTTGTGACAAAGCCTGAATTGCTTTTGCTGTTATTTCAAACTCATTAATGACACTGGCAGTCAGCGTCCACATTTTGCCTGTAAGTGGAGAGGTTTGGCATAGCCATGACCAAAGTCTGGAAGTTTTGTAAAATGATCAGGAGTTTGCCTGCAATCACCAAATCTCACCCAGGCTTACTCAATTTGTAAAACATACATTTATAGCTGAAAAAAACAATCTATGTATTCTCCAGGAAGTATTTATCAGGCCTAGCTTGGCAATAGCAGTATGTGGTTTATGATTAGTTTCAGCTAACAGTGGTATCCCGTAAATAAAGGAATATTTTTTTTGCAGCTGTGGCTTAAGGCCAAAGCTTCCTTCATTCTTTCAGCATATTTATATTCAGTTTTGTTAGTGGCCATGATGCATTAGCCACTTGTCTCCAGATTCAACTGTGTTCTTGAAACAATATTGTGCCAATACTCTCCTGGGATAGTATCCATGAACAAGTTACTTTTGTGCATATTGTCATAGTATTTCAGGACTGGGGCATCTTTAATTAAATCCTTCAGTTTCTCAAGCACCCCCTTAAAGTCTGCATCTGTTGTTCTTTGAATGTGTTTTAGCAGTCATGCTCTAAGGCTGCTAGTTCAGACAACTACGTTAGTCATAAATTTTTCGCTGTAAAGCACAGCTCATCACACACACTCTTTCCTCCTTCATTCAAGCAATTACACAGTGATAGCCATAGAACTATTATTGCTGGGTTCCCTTCTCTCCCATGCACAACCTTTGCATGACACCCTCTTATCTATATTTGTCTAGTTTTATCCCTGCAAAACTTTCCAAAGTAACTCTTTCCAAAGCTGCTCAATACGTGTAAATATGGTCATCTGTTGTGTTATCAAAAGCTAAATCTGGGTCCTCTGTTAGCTTTGATTTGCATTGTCAGTCTTGCTCCTAATTACCATCTACTCTCTTTTGGGGGATGCAGCCCTGAATTCTAAGGAGATTTAGCCCTGAAATGTAGCCCTGCATGTAGGGATGAAGCCCTAGATTTGCAAAATTTTCGCTATGACCTCAAGGTCTTTTGTGCTTTTTTGACCCCAAGCAATTCCTGTGCTTCTGTTTAAAAACAACTTCTGCCTCTATTTCACTTTGGTACTTCTGAGATTTCTGGACTACAGTTTCATAGTTGCCTTTCTCTACTTGACATCAACAATATTGAAAACATCATGTGGCCTGGCCACCACTGTTGCCACCAACAAAGCCAGTGGTTGTCTGCTTTCCTCTTGTCTGCTACCCATCACCTGCAGATGCATGCACCAAGGTGGAGATTTTTGTACTTTCTGGTATGCTTTCCAGGACCTGTTGTTTACCACAGCTCAGATGTGGTGTGATAATTGGTTAAGCTTTGTTAAGCTAATGAAGTGACCAAACACACAAAATGAGAAGCCTATGGCTTGAAACAGCTTTCTATTCATCTTGAACTCTGGTAGGTCTTTCACCCACCCTGTCTTCTTCCCAGAGTTTCTTTATGTTGCTCAGCCTCTGGGACTGTGCTTCATTCATTGTTCATGTGAAGCTTGACATGGGATACTTAGTAAAAAATGAGTTTTCAATACTTTGACACTGGTCTCTGTGTAACAGTAATCTAACAAGCTCTTCTGAGGACATTCCAAGGATATATATGCTAGAGAAGTTTAGCTACATAGCTTCACCATGTAACTACCTCATCCTAGTGTAAACCCATCTTAGGACTCTGATAACGTTCATAGTAGTGGTTTACTTGTTGATAGTAGTGGTTTCATAAGATTGACATGGATATGCATTTACTTACTTTCAGACCTCATCTCTTGTGTCTCTGTTTTTCTTTTCTGAGCACTGTTAAGGTCTGGACTGAACTACACTCCAAGGGTAGAGAAATGCAAACAAAATTTGTAAACATGTTTTCTCTTAGCTGAAAAAGTGTTCTTGTTGCTGGAAAATACTTGTTCTATGAGATCAGAACATTGTAGCTCTGGGAGGGTTTTTGTTAGTTAATGGCAAAGGAGTCTAGCTCTGTATTAATAATCCTTTTCAGACAAAGTCATATAAGTGTTATCAGTTTTAAACTGCTCTCTGATTACTGGTAGAATACCTCCTGCAAAGAAATTCAGCTCAGTACCTGTAATTCAGACAGGCAGTCCTGCACATTGCACATTGCCATCTCCATCACAAGTCAGTAGGGCCTGGACCCCTTGATCGTCTCACCTATAAATCAAATACAATTACTTTATAGTGAAGTACCTATATACCCATGGCCAACAGGACATTAGGAAAATGTTAACAGATCTTCCCACTGGACCACACAAGTGCCCTGGTGTTGGCATCTAATCCCCAGCATCGGAAAGTCTGAACCTCCAGTTTTGAAGGAGCTGGTTGTGAAACACTGAACAACTGGAAGTCATTAACTTCCCTTCAGAACAAAAATTCAGCTTTGTTGTGTCTATGTGTCTTCAAGTTCTCACTCTAAACAGTGTTCATATTCTTAAGATGGGTTGCAGAAAATAGTTTATTCCAAGTAAATACAGGAAATTCCTTTTTGGTATTCCAATATGTCTTGGACAAACCTACTGCTGCTGTGGGTTGATATATTTGTGCTCAGATCAGTGATCTAATAACCTCCCTACATTAAAGAATAACAAAATACAGTTGTTTTGGTTGGGTTTGTTTGTTGCTGCTGTTGTTGTTTTTTCTGGAACCAGATGAGTGAAGCAACAGCAGAGTTACACTGAAAGCCCACACAACTGTCCCTGCTCAAAACCAGGGAAACTGCAACCCATATGTGGGCACTGTGGCTTTGCTAGGTATTTTACTGAAAGACAGGATTAGAGAGTCTGCTTATCAGCGTGAGAGTATCAGAAGAAACAGCTGGAATAGTCCTGGGCTGCTTCCAATTGGCCCATTATACTGTTGGACCAAAACCAAATGTAATAGGAGTAAGACACTTATGTGTACTGCAAACCCAGGTTGCAGTCAAAGACCAGGAGGGTTGAGAGAGTGAACTTTGGTCCGTGATGCTGACCACAACCATCTCCAGCTGCTCTGACAATGACCAAATGTCTGACTGGGGAAGAGAGAAAGAGGATGTTAAGATGAGTGTCATTCTGGTGTACACAGGAATTTAAATGCATTCAAATGCATTTTGGGAGGGCAATGTTTGATAGTTTGTGTCTACCCTACTACATTTTTGTTGGATGGTTTCAGCTTTTCCAGCCCAAATCTTGTTTTGAACTGTTATAAATTAGAAGCAGTAACCTGGAGGTTAATGAAGCTACACAAGCATATGATCCCAACAGAAAAATGGATTGGGGTCTTTTAAGCAATATACTTTAGGCTAGGGACCTCACCTTACTGTGAACTCAGATGGTGAAATACTGACATGTTTTTCTGTTCAGAAATTGAAAGTTTTTTTGTAAACCAGCTCTATTGTATATGAGGACTTTATTATGTATCAACCTGTATTTAATTTTCATGTTTGGAGTGGCTTGCATTAGTATTCCTCAGTATACATCCAATTTAGATTTAATAAGATAGCACCTGTCCATTAATAAGTAGCAATTATTAAAAACATATTTCTTGCCATTCAAATTCTATTCAATCAATATATTTGCCTCTTAAAGCATGTTTTTAATGATAACTGGACTTATTTTTATGCAGGAAAACTGTTTTTAATAAATGAAAATAAATGATACATTTGTAAACTTTAATTTTATAAGAGAACAAACCCCACATAGTTTGAGCACAAGCAACAAACTGCAAGCAGAATAAAAAATGTTAAGTAGGAAAAACAATTTACTGGCAAAAATAAAGGCGGTCCTTTTAAAATATCTCTATTTTAATCTATTTCAGTGTGTGAGATTAATTATTTCTCTTTCACATAGTCCAGTTAGACTTCTAAAACAGAGGGGTTTCTCCTCATTTAAAGGTCCTTTCCCAGCCCACAGAAAGAGAAGACCAAAACGTTTTGCTCTACACTTGGTGCTCTTCTCTGACTGTGCAGTGGGGCTATACAAAGCCCAATGTAGGACATTGCCCATTTTGGCCATCCATCCCACATCCTTGCTGGCATTTAGGAACCTGCTGCCATTGTCCATGGGGCATTACACCCCACCACAGGTTTCAAGCCGTATCAAAAACAGAACAGGGGAGTATGGAGGCAGCTCATTGGAAGCTCAATTTGGGATGAAAGATTCAACCAAGATACATAACTGTTGGAGGCAATTCCTGTTTGGTCTGACTAAGAACCTGTCCTGAAATGTATGGAGACTAATCATATCCCAGTTCATCAAGGGTCAGGAAGCCAAAAATAATGGACAGAAGTAGTGTATGGCCTCTTCCCTCCCTGCACAATAAACTTTTTTCTGTTCTCAGCAGAGTGAGAACTCAGAGTCTGAAGATCAAGACATTGTCTTGCAGATATTTTGAAACTAATTAGAAATGATGACTGTCAAGCAAAATATTTGCGAGGAGGTTTTGTTTGGGGATGTGGGGATCAAAGGATAGATGAAAGAAACTTTTATTTATAAACCACTTTTATTCTTTAACCCACTGGGGGCTGTCATAATATAAAAGACAACCTTTCACTGACCTTTCAGTGAAGCTTTATAAAAAATAAGCATGAGACAAGTTTATGAAAGCATTACTTGAATTCTAGAAATAAAAAAGTCATTGTACACATCACCATAAAGCTACAAGAATGATTAGCATCCTGTGCAAAATGTAAAAATAACTTGATGATTAGTTTGTCCTAAAACTATTAAGAGGTTCATTATATTGTAATCTGCTCACAGAAAGAATATAAAATGTGTAAATATATATATATCTCTTTTGCCCAAGATACATTTTAATGCAAGCTAGGGTTTTTTTTCCAGTGTTAAGTATTCAAGCTTTTTTTTTACTCTTCAAAAATACCCATATTTGTACTTTTGCTGATAGAATATGACCCTGTCTCACTCACAAGACATGCCTTTTGTATTGTTTCTCTAAACCATATGCTTTGGGTTTCCATCAATACTTAAAGTAGCATCACCAGTGTAATTAAAATATATTTCAAATTATATTTTCAGTCCATTAACATTTCTTTGACTATGCACAGTTGTTAAATCCTACTCTGAACTGAAAGAACCTTTCTTCTAGTGTATGTCTGATATGCAGATTTAAATTAATCTCTTGCTAGGCACCAGTAGCTACATTCACAGAGACTGACACTTTAATTGTCTGAGTCCAAAACTTTGATCCTTCAGCCTCCTGTTCAGCTGCTGCCTAACTTGAGGAGAAGCCAAATTTCCTCTGCGCTTTTGTGTCTCCCAGTAAATCTCCAGAGAGCTTAAATGTTTGCCACACAGTGGGTATATATGCAGTCATTCCTGCAGGGTAGCTCACAAGGTGTCTTGCTCTTGCCCTGCCTGCCAGACTTCCTCTCTGCCTTGGTCAGTGACTGAAACTTGCCTACTACACTGACTCTTACATGAAATAAGCATGCCACACTGCTCATACAGAACAGAAAATGCAGCTAAGAGTGGGAGACAGAAACTAGGGTTCGCAAACTTACTTTACACAGGCAGAGTAGGATTTCAACGGAGTTCTTCAGACCAAGAGCATTAAGCCACCAAGAAATCTAGTAGCAGGAGTGGCACTCCAGCCAAGTCTTTTCTTGTGTTTATTTGCTGAAAAGGACCAATCTGGTCTGGGCTCCAAACACAGGTCTCAGCTATGAATCCAAATGAAAGAGATGGGGTATCTACTGTTTTTGAGGGATCATTGTCAGGCTCTGTTCCTCACCGTGCTGTTTTCTGCTTAGTTTAGGTGCTCCCTGACCTCTGAGGCTATCGTTTTATGCATTACTTTATGTGGAGGTCAGGCTTCTAACTGAAGGCTGAGAAGTCTGCAAATGGTAAGTGGCAGGAATAGACACCAGCCTGCAGAAACCAGGTTCCTTGTGTAAGTATAGTACTATGTCTTGCTTGGGCTGTTGTAATAATTTCTCTCCGTTTTGTTAACTTGTATTCCTCTGCCTGAAATTCCCAGTCATGATTATCAGATGGGCTATTTTGTGTTTTAAGTCAGAAGCTAAGATGTTTAGCCTGGATGAACAATTGGAGCATTTATGCTCCAGTCTTGCATACAGCTTTTATGCAAATAATGCCTTGAGTTCAATGGGGTGTCTTGACTGTATAAAATAAAGACAGGCAAGAGTGCATACATTTCGTAATTTGGAGAACTGAGGTCAGCTCCTCCGTCTTAGCTTTTCTAGGCACCTTTTCCATTTTGGAGTTGGGAAGTAGAAATGCTGAACTGTCCCATGGTAGAAATTTATCTTCCTGTATTTCTTCCAAACTATTGCCAAAACATTCATGCAAACTTGCTCTCCTGAGATTTGCAGCCCAATTTGCAAATCTGTACATTCTGACAAAATCTGGAGAAATTTGCACTTTGCCTGCTTCTCTGAGCTAGACAAAACCTTCTGAGATACACACAGTTCTGTCTTCTGGCAATAAGTGTGGGTCACCATACCACACTCAGTTCATCTCACTGAATTGAACTAAAATTGCATTTAGGGTATATCTTGGGATGTGTTTGTTGACAAAGGCAAATATGACTGAAGAGTTTTGTACTGACAGGTCCATTAATTGAAGATGGGATTTAGTGAGGGATTACATGACAGCCATGGCTCACTTGATATTTCTGGGTTTAACTCTGACCAGAAGAGATATATGTAAAAACAGGGTTAAATTAAAGAAAGAAAGAAAGAATAAACTTAACATAGGATTCTGGATTCACCTTATTTCAGAGACATATGTTTCTTCTTAAACTTGAACTCTCCTTAATACCAGCACTTCAGATCTGAAGACAATTTGTGCTGATATCAACAGGAAATTCTGTTATCATGCCAACAAGTGTATCATGACTGAAATTTAACCTGATGTCTGCTCAACAGTATATGATTTTGCATATACTTAGAATTAAAGACTTTCTGCTTCAAGATAAAGTTCAGACAAAATTTCCACTGAAATTTACCTGAACAAGAGCTATAGGACTGGGTCAACATAACACACTGGGTCAACATAACACACAGATCTAAGATGAAATTTCATATAACTGGAACAGAAAAATATACTCAGTCTCAAATAAGACTAAAAATTATGTCAGGGTTCTGTGTTAATTTCCAATGTATATTTCATAACAGTGAAAGTGAACTAGTTCTACCATCCCTCCAAGCCTCACTCAGCCACCAGAGACAAAGATGATATATATCAGCATTCACAAGGACAGGTATTGCACTGGAAGACTCAGGTAACCCGTGGGACTGAAGTAGAATTTGTTCTTGTAAGTATGATCAAACACTATATTTCTGTAAATTGCATGCTGGTACCTTTATTCTATTTTGAATACAACTTTTATGCTTTCTTGCAATAAACAGGTTTGTTCACTTTATTTTGGAAAAGAAGAATCTGCAGATTTTTACAGTGAATGACTTGGGTATGAGTTAAGCAGTTGTAATGCATAGTAAGGGCAAAATCTTCCACTCACTTTCAATTCCATTGAGAAAGAACAATCCTATAAAAGGGATGGTGGCTCAAAATCTGTGATTTTTTTTTTCTCCGCTATATCTGCTAACTTGATAGAAATCATCACCTCTTCCCACAGGCTTTGAATGACAATAATATATAACATGCACTGGACAGGTCTCAGTGGTTCTTTACACGATAGGGTGGAATGGATGTCCACCAGTCAGTGAGGGGAAAAGGCAGGTCTCCTGCATGCAGGTCATTCCATGCAGTGGCTGTCCCCAGCCTACTCCAGTACTGCTCTAAACCACGTGATACTTCAGATGGTGGTCTCCTTACTGACTGATCAGAAGCAGACCCTTCTTGGTGGAACCCAGTGACAGGGTAAGAGAAACAGCCTAGCTGTATTTCAGTTAGTTAGGCTAACAGAAATTTCTGTTTCCAGTGTAAGGAGAAAAAGCCTTTCTTTAACTGTGAGAGTGTTCAAACACTGGAAAAGGTTATCCAGAGAGGTTGTAGAGTCTCCATCTTTAGAGACAGTCAAAACCCAACTGGATATGGCCATGGGCAACCTGCTCTAATTGACCCTCCTTTGAGCAGCTGGGTTGCACAACATGATCTCCAGAGGTCTTTCCCAATCTCAATGATTATGTGGTTCATAATCTGTCCCAGGCACTTACCTAAGTGAACAAGCTCTTATTATTAATGGTTGTGCATCTGAAGCCGTTTGTTTCAAGTTTTGCTTCCAGGGAAACTGCATGTTTAGGAGAGAGACATTTCATACAACTACTAGGTCCACATCCGATTTCAGGATAATTATAACCCAGAATCGACTCTTTAGCAATTAGGAGCACTTTAATCTATTGACTTTGCTTAGACAAAAACAAACCTAAATGGATGATTTCAGTCTTCTTGTACTCTCTGGGATGTATTCATAGAGTTTAGTCTGTGGTTAATTTTGCAAAGCTCCCACATCTGTTGTAACATGCACTGTTGCCTCAGCCAGGCTACCTTCTGTCTTCCTGGTGTAAATAGCTATATTTCTCAATAGTTTCCAAACAATTTTTCTTCCTGTTTAGATACATCCACCAAGCAGCTGTGGATTGTATTATTTTTTGATGGTGGACCCACATCGTTCTCGCTGCCTTGGAAGGAAACCAAATAGAAATCAACAAAGTGCTGGGAGTCCTATTCAATTTTCCTTTGTTACAAGCCTGGGGTAGAGGAGGAAAAGAAGGAACTGAACCTCACTGTGTAGCCCAGGGGGTCTGGCTCACTCTGACTATATACACCCATTAGCCATGCTGCCCGTGATACAGAGACACAGGCAGATGCAGATGTGTTAGATCATCTCCAGTTAAATTCCTCTGTTTAATCCAGAATAGGTGGTGAGTCAGAGCATCCACATCCGTGAGAGAATTTGAATCAGCCCGAACCAAGAACTAATCTGAACCATTGTTCTTCAAATTGAACCCAAACTGAAAACTACTTCAGCACAAACCCCAGCGTGACTTGTGTATTGGTATCATTTCAAAGAGTATCCATCTTGGCTTGAAAACTTCAGGCTGTGCCTGCATGGTGCAAAGCAGAGATGAGCAGAGAAGCACCCAGCACTGAGGACCACGTCAGGAGAAACCAGTTTGCTGAACCTTCATCCACTGACACACCAGTGCACTAAAGCACTTGAGGGAGGATCCTGTTCTGGCACTGAGACATATAAGTGTGCATGGAGCTCTCCTGGGAATGTTTGGCAGGCTCTGCAGTGAACCAGGCAAACCTGTATATAGAGGAGTGCTTCAGAGATAATCAGTCTCACTGTAAAAAATTTTTGTCTTTTGCAGACATGATGAACTTCCCACCCCAAAATCATGTTATGCCTTCTTTTGTTCACGAAAGAATAGTCTGCTATCAACAGACTTTCCCCTTTTGATTTCTTTTAGATAGAACAGATAGATTGAGTGTATGGAGTTTCCCAACACCAGGCATGTTTTATGGATCATTCATTCGCTGAGTCATGTAGGTCTTTTGAACTATTCCCCATTTTTCAACATCAGTTTTAAGTGGGAACACCAGATTTGGACTCACTACTGCATTTGTTCATGTCAAGTTACAACAATAACTGGGCTAGCTTGAGTGATTTAGAGATAAAATATCTGCTTTTTCCCTATGTTCATGTACAGCCTAATCAAACTAATGACCCTATCTGAAAGAATAAGACTGTTACTGATGTTTAATTCACTTATTTTTATTTACCAAAGAACTAGTCCAACTTCTAGGCACCTGTATAAATAAGACAAGAAAAAGATAAATGTTCTGGTTTCATTTGTTCTGGCTCAAAAAATCTCATTCTTCATTGAGAAAAAAAAATGTAAAAAATGTAAATGAGTGTTCTCATTTGTTCTACAAATCTGGAAATTTTAGCTGGAGAGTCAAGGTCAGGGACATTGGATCCTCCATGGTGACTTTTGCTTCTAGTGTTTCTTGAAGAATTCTCTTTTCAAATGGAAGGTATTATTGCCTTCAGAGCTTGCTTTCCTGCCCTCAGAGCTTGCTTTCATCCCAAACGCCAAGGCATCACAAATGAGAAAGTACATGACCTGTTGTGCATGCCTATTATGATCTGCAGAAGGGACTGTTGAGCATCAGAGAGTTCCCATATCACTGGAAGAAGACCAATTAATGTAGTTATTTGACTGACATCCTTGGAGAGAGACATACACTGAGACATTTGACTTAAGTTTCTGTTGCTATAGTGTCTCAAGGAACTTCAGTTTCACACAAACATACCACTCCTGGGACAGGGAACAAGTCAGTTCTGTTGCTTAGTGTCCAAGAAAGACAACATCCTATCATGTAGGTGGTTTCTATTCACTTTTTGCCAAAAAAAACCCACAACAAAAAANAATAAAATGTATTTCTGAAAGAAGTTCACAAAAGCATCTGTTATTTCATTTTGAGAAATGCCAAGTCTGTAGTACGAATGGCATCTGGCCTGATTCCAGCCTGGATAACTGCATTTTTCCTACCTGTGAATGTTTCTGCCATTTCAA
>VWZY01010344.1:10980-30570 GCA_013399075.1 Chloroceryle aenea
CCTGGACCCTGCGCTGCTGGGCCCCCTGCTCTGGGTGCCCCTGCTGGGTGGAGCAGGGGGGTGGCACCAGAGCATCCCCAGAGGGCCCTTCCCACCCCCACCGTGCTGGGATTCTGGGACTCTGTGGAGGTCTGTAGGTAGACCTTCATATTTGCAGATTGTGGATTGCTCCTGCTAATTTTGGCATTGCTGTTGTGGGGAGAAGGTGTTTCTGGGAGCGATGGGAGGGAGGTGAAGTGGAAGGACATGGCACAAAATCCATAGGGATTGGTCAATGGGAAGTACTCTTTCTCTACTTTGCTCTGTGATTCCACCTCCAGATAAGCCCATCCAGTTTCCCTAGAAACACCCCCTGTTCCTCTGGCTGCCAAGGTAGAAATCTTGGTAACATCTCGGCCTGGTTTGGTTTCTGGTTTTGCATTTGCCACGTCCTTCTTTGAGGGATGCTTCCATATTCACCAGCCTGATCCCCTTCTGCTTGCTCACTGCCCAAGTTTGAGAGCAGGATTGAAAGGTAGAAGCTGTCTGCCTAAATGCTTTGATTCCTAATAATAGAACCAAGCTATGAAAGCATCAATTATTAAGGTTAAAATTATTAATTGCATTAATAATTAAGATTGTATTTAATAAGAATGATCATCCTTGTCTGCTTCAGTATCTCATAAGAACATAATGAAAGCACAGCAGTTGTCTCTGCCTCTTCTGCCTTCAGGTTCCTTTGAAATCTCTCTCTATGAGCTTAAAAGAAACTTTGCCCCAGATGGTGCTTTTTACCCATTTTGAACGAGATGTGGGATCACCTTCACCCTTGTGCATGCTCTTAGCATCATGGAGTTTTTAATCAACTATCCCATGAAAGCCACTCTCGTCAGTGTCCTGTGTCAGTGCTATGTCCAGTGTGAACCAAGGTACCACTCGAGGATCTTGGTGTTCTGAATTATTCATTTTAAGAGGCTCAAGCTCATGGAAGATCACCTTGCATCAGATGTGAAGCCTTGTGCTCCTAGCCTGTAGCAAACATGGCTGGGGGGGGGGGATTTCTATTGTCATGGAGGTGTAACGATGTCATTTGTCCCCCTGTGTGACAGCTTGTGGTGGATGGTGACAAAAGTACAGTGCTGGTGACGGATCTGAAACCCAACACCAAGTATGTCTTCTCTGTGAGGGCCATCTACGCAGATGGCCTTGGGGAGTCGGCAGCTGTCAAGGGGAAAACAAGTGAGTGTCTCTTCTGCCATCACCCCCTTGTGTTCCTCACCTGTACAGGCACAGGAGAAAACCCACCCCAAAACCACCCATGTGAGGAGTGAGGGATGGAGAGGTAGGAATTGTGTAGGAGGAACATCTGTGCCTATGTCCATGGTGTGGGGTGCAGGGTTGTGAGTGGGGGCAGAGTAACCCGGGTGGTTAAGCCTCTTGGAAGCAGAGGGTGCAGCCTCCTGGGTAGTTCACATCATCTCCTTTCATAACCAGCAGGATTTAATGAATGGAGGCTGAGGTTCAGGTAATTTATCACTCGTGTACCTGGGGTGAGAGAGCTTTTGGAGACCACAGCTTGAGAAACACAGGCACCTCGTTTCAGAAGCAGGTGGTCCAACAGGTTTGGGTTGGCACTGTCTGTGCACTTAAGGCTTCATATCACTCAACAGCAAGGGGTGGTATGGTCAAGGCCTTTAGGAAATGTCCCAAGCTAGTGATCTCCGGTCTCATGAAGCAGTCTAGGCTTCCTCTGGCTTGCCACCTACCATGCCAAATTCCTTTGCTGTCACGTGACTGGCAACAATGACAAGGTTCTTGGAAACAAAGGAGCAAAATCACTCTTGGCCAAGCCCCGTTGTGCGAGACACTGGGTCTGATGTGATAGATGGAGCAGGTTTTGACCCAGAAGTCTCTGCATTGCTTTAAGGGGCTTAAGGGGTGCACTAATTCTGCTTCCCTCCCTGGTTTGCATGAACTGCCAAGTTGGTTTTGCCCAAGGGCTTTTGAAAAGAATTCTTTCTTTCTTCCGTGTCTTCTGTTTCTTCATCCACCCCCTGCAATGTCTTAAATTGTTTGTCTTCTTGAGGGAAGATCTCCGACAGGATGAATAAATAACGCGCCTCAATAAGGTTGACTCATATGTACTTGCCAGCAATAAGATGGAATGTCTTTATAGATGGAAATAAAGTCATTTGATCTCTTCTCTTATTATCCCCAACGTGAAGCTGGAGGCAGAAGCTATAAATCTGTCTGCCATGCTTGGCTGGATCAAAATGGGCTTCTCTTCATAAGAGTTGCATCCATAGGAGCAAGCAGCATTTGATTCATGTGTTCTTGCTCAGCCTGCACGAAACCACTGCAGAGATTTCTCTGCTCTGGAGGAAACTGGGCCTTTGTGGGTGGGTATTTCCCAGTTCCCAGCACCATTCAACGAGGAAACCCACAAGCATTTGGTCTTGAGGGTTTTCATTTCACTTTTTCAATCAGACAAGAGTTTGGTAGAAGGGGGGTGGTTTCTTCTGAGGATTCAGCTGGGGGAATAGGGAGAAGTAGTGCTGCTCACTTTTGTGTCTCTTCATCTTTGAAGTCAAGAAGATTTTTTTTTTCCCAAGGTTTTTTGTCATGGTGCTTTATTACAACAGTGTCACATGAATTTATGCAATATTTTTGTACCCCAAAGCACCTGTCCCTCCAGTCACAAATTTCCGTGTGATAGAAGAAGGACTTTTCAGCTTGAAGGTGGCTTGGACACCTCCACTGGGCAAACTGGAGGGCTACAAGATCTACATCCCCAGAGGTGAGCTCGGATATTTTTGATTTTTTGATTTTTTTTTTCCTCAGAGCTTGCTTTAAAAGGAGCAATAACCTGAGGACAGGAAAGGTGCCCTTTTGTGCAAGGAACAATGCACCACAGAGCTCCTGGCATTACTCTGGAAGGAGGCCAGGTTGGCTGCTTCCAGACAATTTGGTTCCTCCAGGACAGAGGAGGAGAGTACTTTGAAGGACTTCTGAAGAACAAGACAGGGATGATGTTGTGGATGCCTTGTACCCATTTGCACTGTCACATCCAGACCTACTGTGGATGTTTCTCATAATCAAGTGCCTGCTTTAGTGTGGATGTGGCATGAGCTCAAGCCTTTGTTGTGGCTCACAGTCCCCCCTGTGTGATTTGGAGGGCTGGGGCAGCATGCATATGTCAAGCCTTAACTACAGACATAACTCTGAGCAGCATCACATGGGTTGAGAGACTTCAACCATGCAACTGAAGCAGCTCCTATGCATGCTCTGCACCGGGTGGTGAAGATATCACCATGGGATGTAGACAGGCAGTGGGAAGGCTTCACTATCACTCTTCTCCTTGATTTTTGCAGCCAACAGACCAGGAATGACTTACGAGCAGGTTCTGCAGGGTGATGTCTCTTCCCACGTGTTGGAGAACTTGCAGGAGGATAGAGAATACAGCATCAGCATCTACGCGGTGTACCCCCAGGGGCCAAGCCAGCCTGTGGCTGCTCAGGGCAGAACATGTAAGAAGTTTGACTCTGTGGCTGGTTCCTTCTTGCCCTGGGTGCTGTGTTCACATCCTTCACTGTTGATAAGCACCTCACAGTTGGTTTGCAGTTGATAAGCACCTCACAGTTGGTGGGCACTGTAGCTACATGTGCTTCAAAGGGGCAGCGTTCAACTTCCTAACTCCAACCTTGAGCCCTGTCTGCTCTTCCCCCATGGCATGCATGGACATGGACACCCTTGAACACCACCAATGCTGTTTGGGAGGAAGGGTGGGAGATCTGCCAGAGCTTCTCTTGCCCTCCTGTTTTGCACCCAGGCTGCACAAGGCAGGTGAGGTTGGTGCATTAGATGTGCTGGTCCTGGAAGGTGATGGTAACGGGTTGTCACCACTATTATGAGATGCCTTCAGCCTGTCAAGCAGGGCAGGAGCTCTTGGAAATCCTTCTCATTCTGACAGATGAGCTGGAGGAACAGTGATGAGGGGAGGGCAGCCAGCAAAGTCCTCCACTAACAAGTGGGTTCTCTGAAAGGTTTGTTCCCTGTCCTCCTTCCAGTGAAGCTCCTGCCTGTGAAAAGCATCTTGCTGCAGAACAAAACCACTGACACTCTCCAGGCAAGGTGGAGCCCCGTCCGGGGAGCAACAGGGTACAGGCTCACCTGGACTTCAGCAGGTTAGAGACACAGGCATGGGGGTGCATGCATCAGTGGGCAGGGAGATGGAGACACAGGAGCTGTGAGGTTCCCAAGCATTGGGTGCAGTAATACCTTCTGTGTCCAGCCATGCTTTTTTTCTCTGGAGGGAACCAGGTTTTTTGGGGTCTGTGTATGGTGGATTTTTCTATACCTGGGGATAAATCATCAGCTTGCAACAGGGAGTGAGGCCGTGAACTCTGCCACGGATGTGGCTCTGGCTCTGCATAAAGCCAGCTAATGTGTATCCAGTGTATTTAATGTGGGATTAATGCTGGGTTTACTGGACCCCAGTAGCCTTGGAAAGGGTTAATAGCTGGAGAGAAGCTGGTAAAGCACTCCTTGCAGAGCTCCAGCCACAGCCCCTGAGCATCTGGGGTTCCCCCCTTTCTGGAGGGGGACACAGGTGCCGACCACATGACAGACTGGAAGTGCCTGTGCTTGTTGCTTTCCTTTCTGCAGCATTAAGACCTGTCTCCAGCCCCCCAGCATCCCATAATACATCCTCATTCTCAGACAAAGTTTGGTGTTTGAAGACAGCTCTGCATTTGCAGCTGGAGCTTATTGCCTGCCCTGAACCCAAACATATTTTCTTTACTGGTGGGGAGGGGAGCAGAAGTGAGAAATTCAGGTTAGGTGGCATATTTTGGCCTTGGGAGATGGATGTTTCTGCAGTTCCAAGAGGAGGTGGGATGTCGGGACACCTGGGCTCCATCACATACTTTGAATAAATATCACATGCTCCTCTGGCTCAGCTCCTCTGCTTAGGAAATAAGGGGACATCTCTCACCAGGGTAGAGGGGTGTTAGTTGGAGAACAGCTCTGAAGGTCCTTAGAAGAGAAAAATCTTTCCTGGGAAGATGTAAAATTGTTTTTATTGCTTTGTAATGAATGTCTCTGTAAAAAAATCACAGCCCAGCCCGAAACTCAGCTGTTTACCCAGTTCTTGCTTGATGCCCCAGTTAGAAATGGAGCCCTCCTTCCTGAGGGGACAGTGTGGGACAACTCCAGAGGTAGCAGCAAGGGCCCATCACCTCCACTCCAGATTTGTGCTTTCTAAGCAGCTCTTTCACCTGGTACCACTTCACCCCAAATCCAGGGGTGGCAAAAATCCCAAGGGGCAGCCCATTCTGACACCTGGGTCCTCCAGGGTCCTCCTCCCATGCTCCATCCTATCCCAGGTAGCTGGTGTGGTGATGTTGAGGTCCGAACACCTTCTGCCCATCCCTCTGCAGCCCTCCCAAGCACTGGGGCGGTTTGATTTTTCTTCTCTGATTTCTAAGACCGGGAACAGACAAACAGAAATGAGTGGCTGATTTGGAGACAAGGTCCGTGAGGTGGGAGAAGGGGGGAGGAATGGAGCTGAAGGTGCTGGTGGAGCAGAAGGTGGGGACGTGGCACCCTCCAGTGACCAAACTGCAAATGGCAGCTTCTCCCCCACACCTCAGAGCCACACCGTACTGCTGCCTGCACCTCTCTGCCCCTCTGAAACGGGGTGGGATCCTCTGGAATTGGGTTTTAACTCTTCCACGGCCGTGCCGAGAGGTTTAGCTGAGCAGTTGCGGGTCCACAACAAAGATATAGAAATGAGAACTTTTTGTTGGTGTTTTGTTTTGTTTTTTTTTCTTGTCTGGTTTTTGTTTTGTATGGGTTTCTGTTTGTTTGGTTTGTTTTTTTTTGTGGTGTCTTTATGGTGTTTGTTGGTGTTGGTTGGGTTGGGTTTTCTTGGTGTTTTGGTTTGGTTGTGTTGGGGTTGTTTTGTGGCATCAGTGGGCTCTCCTGTGCTTGCAGGGAAGGCAAGAGGACTCCAGCACTGAGTCACCCAGGGCTAGGCAGGGTGTGGACTCTCTTTTGGGACTGTTCTCTAGACCCCATACGTGACTTAATTAATGTTTAAAAATCTCTTCAGGGTGGGTGTCAAGTAGAAAGGGCCAGGCTCTTGTCAGTGGTGTCCTGGGATAGGACAAGAGGTAATGGTCCTGTCCCAGGGATAGGAAACCCAGGAAGTTCCAACTCAATGCGAGGAGAAAATTCTTCTCTGTGAGAGTGACAGAGCCTGGCCCAGGCTGCCCAGAGAGGCTGTGGAGTCTCCTGCTCTGGAGACTTTCCAGCCCCCCCTGGCTCTGTCCCTGTGTGGGCTGCCCTGGGTGACCCTGCTCTGGCAGGGGGGTTGGACTCGATCTCCAGAGCTCCCTTCCCACCCCTGCCATTCTCTGATTCTATGACCATTTGTGTGCTGCTACATTCTGTGATTCTGTGACTTATTTTCTCTGACCTGCAAAGCCCAGAGCTGCTTTGCTGTGTTGGTGATCGCTGAGGTCTGCCAAAGTGGCTGTGGGTTAGTTCCTCAACAAAGATAAGTTCTTGTGGTGTGAAGCCCTGCAGTACATGGCTTGAGGGCCTTGCTGGCACATGTGAAGCCAGGAGGATGACATTGCCATTTAGTCTCTGTAGTTCTCCAGGGGCTGTTTGCATGATTGCCCTCTGCCCTCCCAGGCGAGGAGACCACAGGAGGGTGGTCCTCCTTGGTCTGACCCAAGGGAACCCAGACATTGTTTCCATTTGCAGAGGGCAGCATCCAGGATGTGAACCTCAGCAACACCTACAGCTACTACATGATCCAGGGGCTTCATCCTGGCACAGAGTACACTGTGACCATCAACCCCATCTTTGGGGATGTTGAGGGACCGGTGGTGAGCGGCAAAGCAACGACGGGTGAGTGGCCTGCAGCAGGGGTGGGAGCCAGTCCAAGCAGATGGGGGTCAAGCCGTGCTGACCCATGGATGACACCATGGGTCACATGTGCTGCCATGGGTGTCACTTGTAGCTAGCACCCTGATCCTCATCTGCTGCAGAAAGCAGTCTGGGTCATTACAGTTTTGGGAGGCTACTTAGAAACTGCTGGGACCTTGATGCAACTGGGCAACTCTGTTCTCTTGCAGTGGCATCAAGCACTGTCCAGATGCTGAAAGTGAGTGAAATATCCATCAACAGTGCTCTGGTCTCCTGGGATTCAGTTGCTGGGGCCACCGGGTACCGAGTGGCTTGGGGTCCTACACCAGGTAAGGTCTCACTCTCCTCCAGCCTGCATCATCTCCACCTCCTTCTGTAGCCTAGGAGATAAAGCACAGGGAACCTCAGGACTGGTGCATGTAGGAGCAGGTCCAGCTCATATACTGTTCTGAGCACCTTCTCCCACAACTTCAAGGTATGATGTGAAACCAGAAATTACTCCTGGACCTGACCTGAGATGCCAACAGGCAGGGCTCCTACAGCACGTTCAGCCTGACCCCAGCCCAACACAGACTCCTATGCCACCTTACCTAGTTCTCAGGGAAGAGGAGGAGGCAGGTCATCTAACAGAGGAGCTTTGCAGCTCCCTGCAGATGCTGGGGAGGGAGAGAACACATGCTATGTTACTGTGGGCCCTGGATGTGGGTTCCTTCAGTTCCTCTCTCTTGCCCCAGCACACACATGTCCTATATGAGAGGGTCTGCTGGGTTGGAGATGGACTGCCAGGGAAAATATGGTTCCTATCCTAGTATTCAGTGGAGCTGCTCTCCAGGCTCTTCAGCCTTTATCCTCTTCTATCTTATTTTCTCTCTTCCAAAATGTTCTTTGGCAAAGACCGTCCTCGCCAGCTGGCCCTCAACAAGTCAACAACAGCTTATCAGCTCCACAACCTGGCCCATGACACCGAGTACGTGATTTCCCTCTACGTGCTCTTTGGCTCCATGGAGGGACCAGGGATCACGACTTCAGCCAGGACATGTGAGTACAGACAGGACATTTGAGTAGCTACCACAGCACACAACCCTTGCATCTCTAGTTTCACCCTGTGTATCCCTACAAAGGCCTTGCACTGTACCTCCTGCACCCCACTCCCACCATCTTCCCCTGGTGTCAGGTGCACCATGGTGGTGGTCCTCTTCCCTGCCAACCTGCTGTGCCTGGTGGGTGAGACCATGAAGCTGGAAGGCTCTAGTAGCCTTCAAATGCAAACTGGAGTCAATATGCTCTGCAGGGAATCTGTTCATAGCTTCAGCTGCCCAATCCATGCTCACTGAGCTTCCTGGAATCTCAAAATCTCAACCAATGGCCAAGGTCTTCAACATTGTCCAAAAATCCAGCTGAAAAGAGATGAGACCTGGGTAACTTCTACTGTAGGGAAAGGGAGATAATGGTTGAAGAACATCCTAATATAGAACTTGCTGCCTGGTGACAAGGGCTGTCCCTTGCCTCAAAGAAGGAGGAACTCCTAGGGGGAAGGTGGCAGTGCTGAGCATAGTGGTCAAAAAGCAGAGGCAATATTTGCATGGTGCCAGATGTATCCTCAGAGAGCTTTAGAAGTGGCCAAAGGTGATCAACAACCCTGGAATGCTGTATGGAGAGAATGGACTGACCCTTGTAAAGAAGAGCACAGGCAAACACAGATGTTCAGCACCCATGGGAGCTCTTGGTGGATGTTTCAACCTTCAGACAGTGTGAGGGCATGAGGATCTGGATCTCACAAATGCCTGGGTCCCTGTGATGCACATCCTGGGCTTGCAGAGATGATCCCACCTGGGTCTAGCACTCCTTCAGTGCCAAGAGAGGTAGAATGAACATGTGTCCCAGACCTCAAGCAATGCAAACTGGTGTCTCTCCTCATGAGGATGATGAGACACTGAAGATAAGCAGAGATACCACTTCTCAGACTTTTACAGAGTTCTGGCCTCATTATACTAACAAGGAGGAGCCCTGCTGGACAGTAGTCTAACACTGTTTTCACCTTGCAGCTCCTCTTGGCTACGTCTCCAATTTCAAGGTGATGTCCTACACCAGCACAAGCCTGTCTCTGACCTGGAGTGCCACAGCAGCTGCCACCAAGTTTAAGGTCACCTGGAGCCCTGTGGGAGCAGGAAAAGGTGAGCAGAGAACGGGTGCACGTGCTTGTTCCTGCTATGGACCCATGTATAGTCATGTCCATAGATATGACATGTCACCTTTCCAGACTCCTGACCTACTACTGCCTGGGGTAGGAAAGAGATCTCACTATTGAGAATTGTGGTCCTCAGCCAGCACCCACTGGTGACAGAACCATGGAATCATAAAATCATTTTGGTTGGAAGAGACCTTTAAGATCATCAATTCCAGCCATTAACCCAGCACTGCCAGGGCACCACTAAATAGCTCCCTCTCCCTTTGATTCATGCCCTTCTATTTATGAAAGTAACCTCCAAAGCTCTAAGACAACAGTACAGTGAGGAATGGCTATTTCCTTTGGAGGAGATGCCACCAGCATCACGGGTGAGCTACAGGCTCTGATGGATCTTTTTTCTTTTTCTTTTTTAACAGAAAAACAAGTTGCCAAGACCCAGTACCTGGGCAGCAGAGTGCTGGCTTATCACATCCCCCACTTGCTGCCCGACACCCTGTATGAAGTCAGTGTTCAGGCTGTCTTCAGCAAGGCTGAGGGGCCAGAGGTAACTCTGACTCACCGCACAGGTATGTTCTGGTGGAACAACCCTCTTTCTGTTGGGAGGCAAAGGCTGGATTTGTGGTCCTGTGCTTTGCACGTTGATGGCAGAGTGACATTGAGTGGGTCTCGTAGCCAGTAGCAATCATCTATGGCTGGAACATGGGTAGGAGTGGACACATCCTTGTGGCATCTGACACGGTTTAGGGTCAGGGCAGACCTGTGACAGATGGTCTCTGTTAACCCCCCTCACTCCCCAGAAGGGAAGAGAAAGGGAATAAGGGAGAGAGACTCAGCCAGTAGAAAAGGAACTAGGACAGCTGCAGTGGAAATGAAAATAATAATAATTAAAATAGAATATATACAAAACCAGTATGGAACCCAACTGGAAAAAGTATGGGAGCCAAAATGGCAATTATGTTGCTGTCACCAATGCTGTGGAGCAGGTGCTGGGAGAGTCCCAGTCTGGGCCCAGCAGCAGATGGGAGCTGTAGGCAGGAGCTGGATTCTGGTTCTGGATTCAGGAGCAAACAGATTGGGATTGAAGGCAGAATGGGCAGAGTCCTCTTCAGGTGCTGGCAGGTGAAGAAGCCAGGAAGAAACTGGAAGAAGACCTCAGCCAAGCCAAAATCATCACCCCTTATCCTGTCCAACAGGCCCTGCTCCAAAGTCTGTCCTCACCTTTCTGACGGGCCTCTTGAAGTCCTGAAAGGTCATTCAAAGGTCTTCTGGAGCCTTCTGTTCTCTGGGCTGAGCAACTTCAGACATCTCATCCTGTTTCATTTTTGCAGCATCTGTTGCAGACTCCAGCCCCATCCTCACCATCCAAGATCTGAGGATTACTGACACTGGTGTAAACAGTTTGGAGCTGGCCTGGAGGAGGCTTCCTGGGGCAACTCACTATAAGATATCCTGGGTGCCATTCAATGGTAAGCAACGTGATCTCTTAGGTGCAGTATGAGGACTGCACAAGGACCCCCAGAGAATAGGAGCTTAGCTCAGCTCAACCCTTTTCCCATAGGAGACTGGGGTAGAAGGGGACCATAATGTCTAGGGGGGCAGGCTGGAGCCCTGTAACTGGTCCAGGTTTTAGTCTCTAACAAAGATATTCTTTGGATATAGGCATAGCTGGGGGTTGGGAAGCCAGAGGAATGATTCCTGTCCAGAGGCATATGTGATGTCTTTGTGTTCAGATTTCTTACCATGCCCCAGCTTTTCCACAAGCAAAATGAGGCCCTAACACTCCTCCCTGACCATGTCCCATAAGATCTGTGTGAAGAAGCTGCTGTAACAATACTAATGGCAGTTCCCTTGACTATATACACTGAGGGGTTTTTTTGGATGGCTCCTCTTAGGTGGCTTGGAAAACTCCCAGCTGGTTTCAGCAGACACAGTCTCCTTCACAATTCCCAAACTGAAGGAGAGCACCACCTACACCATCTGTGTGTCTGCAATGATCGGGGAACAGGAGGGAAGCCCCACGCTCTTCACAGCCAAAACCTGTGAGTACAGGAAAGTTGGATGGGGACAATACAATACACCTGGTATCAAACCAGGCTGGTGGCTGAAAGGATGGAGAGCAACCCTGCGGAGAAGGACTTGGGGGTGCTGGGGGGGAGCAGCTGGAGCTGAGCCGGCCCCGTGCGCTGGCAGCACAGCAGCCACTGGCACCCTGGGCTGCACCCCCAGCAGCGTGGGCAGCAGGGCAAGGGAGGGGGGGGATCCTGCCCCTCTGCTGCCAGGGCTCTGCTCTGGGGAGACCCCCCTGCAGTGCTGGGGCAGCTCTGGAGTCCTCAGCACAGCAGAGCCAGGGAGCTGGGGGAGTGGGGCCGGCCAGAGGAGCCCCAGCAATGCTGGGAAGGCTGGGAGGCCAGGCTGGGAGAGCTGGGGGAGTTCAGCCTGGAGAAGATATCTGCCAACAGTTTTTAACAAAGAACTCCACAAATTCCCACCAGCTGAGGAGCTGATGAGATTCAGCTTTATGGAACCCCCCAAATGATGCATCAACCTCCTTTCAACTCCATCAAACTTTTGGCCGCAGCTTCCACCCTCCCTAAGCTTTGTTTCTTTTTCTTTTCCAACAGTGGATTTACCCAAAGTGAACGAGTTCACAGTACAGGAGGCTGAGGAGACCAGCATCCTGCTGACTTGGACAGCTGTTCCTGGCACGTCCACATACCTATTAACATGGCGCTTGTCCTCAGGTAATGAAGGTGGAGCATGGATGTACCTGCTTGTCCTGTGGTCTGTTTGATTCAGTGCTTGATCTTAGAGCCAGCTGATGCTGCAGAAGGTGCAAGTGGCAGGTATTAAAGGGGAGAGTTCTTTCCACCACCAGCCTTACATCATTGCTCTTTCCTTCAAGTGTCATGACTTGTGTCTTCAAGCTGCTGCCCAGTTTGACTTGGAGTAAATGCCATCACTGATGGCACCAAAATTGTTTCTACTTTTGAACCCATCTGGACCCTGTTGAGCAGGAGAACTAAGGCTTGACCCTGAGGACTTCCATATATCATGTCATCCATCTCAGCTTCTTCATTTTGGGTGAAAAAGAGGGGAGAAAATGGAAGCTGGAGCACTGAGGAGGCTCAGAATATGACCCATTTGGTCATTGAAAAATCCTCAAGGGGGAGGGAAAGGAGAGATAAAAAAGGCTTAGGAAACAGCCTGCTGGGTGGCATTCTCAGGATCTCTTCCTCTAGCATCCATCAGGGATAGTTACAGTGAACAACGAAAAAAAGATTGTTTTTTTTGTCATCCAACAACCTTAATTCTCCTCTGTTGAAAAGCCCTGCTCTATGCTAAAGAGCTTTGAAAGGCTTCTTAGTCCTTGCTCACTACTTCTAGTGTCTTACTTCTTTTTCCAATTGATTTGGCCTTACAGGGGTTCCCCTTTTCAAGCACCCATTCTATTATCTTTATTTTTTTTTCCCCCCAGAGAGGAATCTTTGAATATACCAAGTTTTCCCATCATCATCACTTCAGCCACAACCCCTTTGATAGGAATCAGTTCATCTTCAAAAGTCAGTAAAGAAAACAAATCTGACACAACTCCCCCACGTGGTCCCTGCAGTGCTTTTTGAGTTTGCAGGTTGTCAGCTTTAATATTTTTATTTTTTTTATTTGTAATTCCAAGGACATTTTAGTATTGGCAGCTTAAGACTTGGCAGTGGCTGTCACTCAGGATGAAGCCTCTGGTGGTAGCATCATTTCTTTGTTTATTTATTTCTTTCTGTTGCTGTACATGTTATGGATAAGTGATTAGGGAACTGAACGTTCTGTTCTCGAGGGTGATTTAAGTGATCTAATGCAACTGTTCCCCCTCGTGTGCAGTGTTGTTAAAATATTGACCTGTAAATATTCAAAAATCATTGGTTTTGGAGTTGTCAGGGGCTCAGAAATGGGTAATACCATGTCTGACAGTCCCCCCGTGCCCTCACTCCATCGATCCTTCTGAACTAGGTTTATAGCTATTGATTTAACATTCCACTCAGATGAATCTTGCCACCACGTTTCAATAGTGCCAATGAGATCAAATTTATGCTCATAGGTGAGTAATTCTAGTTTCTCTTGTTTAATTACCCAGGCTGCCAGCATTAGCATGTAAAGGCAATTAAGAATTTTATCTTTTATTTTTTTATTTTGGTCTCCTGGTACTTTGATTAATTTTCTTTTCCTCAACTTGTTTTGTTTTGGTTTTCCAAAATGAGTACTCAATTTCCTTGCCCCTGCTGGCCAGCCCTAGCCAGCCTGCTCTATAAAAGATGGGGTCCCCTTCTATGCATCCCAGATGCAGACCTCCTCTGTCCAGAGTTGCACCAAACCAAACCCCTGTATGTCCATCCAGAGCCAGCATTCCTCCCCCGTGCAACAGGAAGGACCTTGGAGGACTTCAGCTGGGCATTTGCCTTCTCTCCTTTCTACCTTCTCTTGACTGTTTCTGGAGTGCCAAAGTTGTGGGTTTCTTATCCACCTAATCAACAGAAGCTCGTTCAATCTTGCTTTTGCACCTTGAGCCTCATAGTTCCTTGCCTCTTGCTTCATTCTTTGTAGAAAATTGTCCCCAGACTCCTTCCTGCATGTGCTAGCTAGTCCTGTACTGGACATCCCCCCTGGATTTCCCTTTAAGAAAAAATAAAAATCCCTCTTGCAGTTTTACTCCAACTCTTCTGCCCCCCTATCCTTTTGGGTAGGCAAGTCAAAATAATAATCATAGACTGGTTTGGGCTGAAAGGGACCTTAAAGATCATCTTGTTCCAACCCCAGTTTTTCCATAAGCAGAATGAGGCCATAACACTCTTCCAGTTTGAAGCCGTTACTGCTCATCCGGTTACAGAGGCCAGAAAGTGCCTGGCAGAAAATGTCCCTCCCCAGCTTTCTTGTAGCCCCCTCCAGATACTGAAAGGCCACCAGAAAGTCTTCCTGGAGCCTTCTCCAGGCTATACAACCCCAAGCCTGTCCTTGTAGGAGAGGTATTGCAGCGCTCTGATCATCCTCGTCGTCCTCCTCTGGCCCTGCTCCAACAGGTCTATGTCCTTCTTGTGCTGAGGACTGAACACAGCACTACAGAGGTGTCTCACCAGAGCAGAGCAGAGGTCCAGAACACCCTCCTTGACCTGCCAGCCACACTTCTTTTGATGGAGCACAGGATATGGTTGGGACTTCCTGGGCTCCACTTGCACATTGTCAGCTCATGTTGAGCTTTCCATCAACCAGCACCCCCAAGTCTTTATCCTTTTGAAACTTCTGAGTTTCTCTGGCTCACAGTCAATGCATGTTTCTTCCTTTTTCACAGCTTCTGATCTTTCCCAGGAGATGTTACCAGCAGCTTCTAGATCATATCGAGTGACAGGACTAAGCACCAATGAAATGTATTTGTTTTCTATAAGACCAGTCTTTGGAGACGTGGAGGGGCCAGAGACAACACTCCTTGGGCAAACAGGTATGAAGGCTGGAGACTTGCAGTGCAGTTTTATCTCAGAAATTGCTACTGAGGCTGCTTTCTTGGCTTCTCTACCCTTCTGGCACTTTGCTAGTTAGTGGCATCATAATTAAAAGAGGTTTAAAAAGCACCTTTTCTGTTTGCTACTTCCAGTGGGACCTCCCAGAGAGTCACATGAACCAGTCACTCCAGTGACTTCTGCAAACTTGGGTACTGTGAGAACCCCATCCATACCTCCTAGCAATGTGAGGACCACTCCTCTTCCACTGACCACCACCACAGCACTGCTACCAACCCCAGAGGCTCAGCTATCACCCACTGTAGTGTCCACACTGCTGACAGCTCTCCCTGGGCCAAGTGAGTGTGTATCCCTGTGTGATTTGATGATGATGTAGCAGTAGGCCAAAGTCTACGAGGGACTGTGGTCTTCTCTGATTTCAGGGGCCAGAATGAGTCTTTAGTCATTGAGTAGTGAGAGTGGACAAAGTCGGGGATGGGGAAGACATGAACCCTGTGAAATCCTGCACTTTGGTCACAACAGCCCCTGACAATGCTGCGGGCTGGGGCAGACTGGCTGGAAAGTGCCTGTCAGAAAAGGACCTGGGGGTGCTGGTGGACACCCAGCTGAACATGAGCCAGCAGTGTGCCCAGGTGGCCAAGAAGGCCAGTGGCATCCTGGCCAGAAATAGTGTGTCCAGCAGGAGTAGAGAAGTGATGGGGCCCCTGTACTTGGCACTGGTGAGGCCACAGCTGGAGCACTGGGGTCAGTTCTGCGCGCTGCAGGATAAAAAAGACACTGAGGGGCTGGAACAAGTTCAGAGAAGGGCAACGAAGCTGGCGAAGGGTCTGGAGGAAATGTCTTATGGAGCACTTGAGGGACCTGGGGTTGTTTAGTCTGGAGAAGAGGAAGCTGAGGAGAGACCTTACTGCTCCCTACAGCTACCTGAAGGGAGGATGTAGTGAGGTGGGGGTTGGTCTCTTCTCCNGTCTCTTCTCCTGGTGACCAGTGACAGGACGAGAGGAAAAGGACTTAAGCTGCACCAGGGGAGGTTTAGGTTGGATAGTAGGAAACATTTCTTTACTGGGAGAATGCTGAGGGCTTGGAACAGGCTGCCCAGGGAGGGGGTGGAGTCACCAGCCCTGGAGGTGTTCAAAACGCATGTAAATGAGTCACTTTAGGACATGGTTTAGTGGTCCTGGTAATGTTTAGCATATGGTTGGACTTGGTGATCTTGAAGGTTGTGTCCAACCCTAATGATTCTATGAAATGCAGTGAAGCTCTTCACCCTGTGGGGTGAAGGTGCTGCCCGCTCACTCACCAATACTTGGCATCACAAGATGTATCATGTCTGCTTTGTCATTCTGAACACAAAGAAAAATGCTCCTGCTTTAGGACTTCTCCAGCTTATGGAGATCCTTTCTACCCTCTGCAGTCTGTGGCAAGTTCAAAGCAGATATTGGGTTCCTGGTGGATGAATCCTCAAGTATTGGCCAGAGCAATTTCAATAAAGTGAAGGATTTCCTCTTCCGGATCATTTCCTATTTCCCTAAGATTGGACCTGAAGGGACACAGGTAAGACTTATGTTTTCTATTTCCTGAAGGTGTTTTCCTTCCTGGTGCACACTTTTTGGTCATCCCTGTGATGAGAGTACTCTGCTTGCTCTCATGTTGTGGATCAGACAGGCAGTGCTCTGCCTAAAGGCATGTATGTCCAACAACATCTCAGTGACATCCAGCAACAAGACAAGGGGCAATGGGTGAAAGCTGGAACCCAGGGGTCTGCCAAGTGCATGTCCCCCTCTAGGACCCCATTTCTGCCCACATCCAGACTGCTAATGGTTAGAGACTCAGGTGGGAGCCCAGATGGGAGATGCAGCACATGGCAGCAGCTGCCTCCTCTAGACAAGGAGAGGACCAGACCTCCAGGCCATGCTCTGAAAGACCTCAAGGGCAAATGAAGCTCACAGCATTAAATGACAACTCAGCCAAGCCTATGGGAAGACTCAGTAGATAATTTATTTCAGGTAATTTATGTTTAATTATTGTAATATTTGAACTAGCCCTTTGAAAGGCAGACTTATGTGTCTTACTTTCAGCTGATCAGGAAATGGGAACTTCCTGCATACTTTGTAGGTAGTCATGAAGGTCTAGATATGTGATGAGGTTACCCTGGATTAAAAAATAATCCTGGGGAGATGAAGATATTTGACTTTAGGTGGCTATAGCATGAGTTGAGTAGCTGACCTCCTTTTGCACTTAACAGAGATCAAGGGTTTAATTCAGGAGGGATGGGAGCTGCTGCAGCAGGAGATGCTCCCACCCAGCCATATGTTGTCCAAAGCATGCTGGTCTCCCTCAGTCCTCTGCTGTATCCACCAGCCTGTGCAGAAATGTCTGATGCCCTAGAGAGTCTGAAATAGGCTTAAGGATAACCCAGGTACTATGAATTGTGCCCCATGTGCCTGGCAACCTGACAACCATTTTTGGTGCCTGTTTTGTCTTCTCTACAACTCCCTGACAGGAGATGGGAACTAGATGGGTTCAGTCTCTTCTCCCAAGGAACAAGTGACAGGACAAGAGAAACTGCCCTCAATTTTGCCAGAGGAGGTTTAAGTTGGAGCTGAGGAACAATTCCGTCCCTTCCAGGGCTGTCCCAAGATGCCCAGGGCAGTGATGGAGTCCACATGATCCCTGGAGGGGTTTCCAAGCCCCCCGTGGAGCTGTGGTGCTGAGGGCCAGGGGTCAGTGGTGCCCTGACAGTGCTGGGTTGACGGTTGGACTCGATGATCTAAAAGGTGTCTTCCAACCAAAACAATTCTGTGATTCATTCTTCAAGAAATGCAACCTCTTTCCACTCCTGTTCCACCCCAACTAACTGTGTTACCTAACTCAAGGCAGTTTACTGAGTAATGCCACATTTGCTGTGTGCCTGAGCCCTCCACATTTTTAACATCCTTTTCTCTGCAGGTTGCTGTTGCTCAATACAGTGAGGAGCCCCGGGCAGCCTTCCACTTCAACCAGTACCGTGACCGCAACAGTGCCCTGAAAGCCATCAAGGGGCTGCACTATGCTGGAGGCAACACAAAAACGGGTGTGTATGGGGGAGCTGCACATGTAGGATGGACCTTCTGGCCCAGGACAGAAACTGGAGGCCAGGAAAGCATTTGCCTGAGTGTTTCCAACCCATTTGCTTAGAAAGTTATGGTCTGAAGTTCTTTGAAACTGGAGAACAGAGTTTTATTTCCAGGGATGGTCTTTCCAACTGATGTCCTTTATCCATGTCCTAGTTTTACTACTGGTTTTCTCTTCATTTTATAACCTCGCCTACACTTGAGGGAGGA
The DNA here is from genome assembly GCA_013399075.1 of Chloroceryle aenea. Classification (NCBI taxonomy): domain Eukaryota; kingdom Metazoa; phylum Chordata; class Aves; order Coraciiformes; family Cerylidae; genus Chloroceryle; species Chloroceryle aenea. The sequence goes on from VWZY01010344.1 coordinate 28,905, forward strand.
TTTTATTATCTGGCTTGAAGAGAAGCCCATTAGGTGAGGACACTTCATGCTGGAGCATCCTTATTGCCCAATGTATGCACATTTTAATCAGCAAATTTCAACGGTTATTGCCTTGTTACCCTAACAACAAAACAATGTGCCCTGTCCTATTTTCATGGTGTGTCATCACATGATGCCCTTTGTTCACCTCTGGTGTACAGAGAACAGCTCTCCAGTAGCTCAATGTCTCAGAAATTCAGACACTTTTGTCTTATGTTATTAAGAAGCTCAGAGAGAGACATCACTTCCCACCTGCTCATTCCCAGCAGGACACTGGAAAATACCTGGTTGCCTGAAGCTACATGAGCACTAATATTAAATTGAAGGTTGTTTTAACTTTCCCATTTTAGAATGCCCCAATTAATGCCTTCCAGTCAGTCAGCATGAAGGGCAGCTATGAGGCACTCATGTATGTCCACTGGAGGCTCATACACCTCATCCTGGCTCAGTGGTATTGGTCAGGAACACAGAGAAATGGGGCTGCTCAAAATGCAAAGAATTTCGGTGGGACTGGTAACCATGCCTCTAATCCTTCCTTTCATGGAGATTGTGTCAACAGAGACATTTTACCCCTCCTAGGAGTCTTTCATACTGTTTTGGGGCTTCTTAAGCATTTCACTTTGGGGATAGAGTTCACTGTGAAACTTTCTCAGTCTTTCTCTGGAAATTGGAAGTTCTGTGAGTTTTTTCCTAAACTGTAGGGGGAAAAAAAATGCTTCAAATCTCCTGAATATTTTTTTTTTCCCTTCCAAAACTATCTTCTGAATTCAGCCTTTAGCCAATCTGATTTACTGCTGTCGTTCCTCAAAAGATGTTGCCCCATGCTAGGGACTACCATCCATTTATGGGTCCACACTTGAATGCCCTTTCTCCTCCATCTGTAGAAGGAGACCCAGAGTCCCCACCTTCACACCCAATTCTTGGGCAGATTTGCACCATGTCTCTCCATGTTTGCTCAGGTCGTGGTATCACCTACATGCTGAAGGAGTTATTTCAGTCCTCCAGAGGGATGAGACCAGATTCCCCTCACGTGATGGTGCTCGTGACTGATGGGCCATCCCAGGATGAGGTGTTGCCACCAGCCAGAGTGGCACATGCTTTGGGTAAGAGTTGTCCTACTGTGTTTTCTTGAGGCCCCAGCTCTCCGTGTGTTTCCAGGGGGTTGAGGGTGGGACATGATATGATGTGAGCACTTTGGGTACATTGTTGGCTTTTTTCATTCCCTTATCCTTTCTTCTTCCTATCTTGGGTGCCTTGGTTTGCTGTAGCTCATGCTTCTTTCCCTGAGTTCTCTGTGGTAAACTTAACCAGGCTGTTTACATGCCTAACAGTCACTTTTGCAGTCACCCACTTGGGAGCGGGTAAAACTGTCCTGGGGAGAGCTACCGCAGAAAAAACACTGAACAAAAACTCCTTGCTGGGCCTTTGGGAAGAGAACAGCAGCTGCTGGGGGTGGTGCTGGCATGGGCAGGCTCGGGGGGAGCCAGGACGGAGCCCACGCTCCTGCGGGGCTGCAGTGGCCTCAGGGAGGGCAGCGGCCTGGTCGGTGCCCGCGGGGTCCGCGGTGAGTGACCCTTTGTTCCTGCTTAGGGAGGGGGCTGTGGCGGCTGTTGACAGCTCGCTGGGC
>VWZY01010347.1:958-12454 GCA_013399075.1 Chloroceryle aenea
CTCTGCGGAGGCTGGCGGCGGGAACGCTCCCGGTGCCCCAGCAGCTCTGGCTCTGCCTCCTCGTTTCATCGCGTAGCAGGCAGATGCTCGCGTGGAGGCAGAATCTGCAGGCTGCGTTTCTCTGTAATTATCAGGAGACACAATCGGGGCAAAAGTAGCATAATCGTAGTGGCAAGTGCCAAACGGGGAGGGAGGGGTTGTTTTTCGGTGGGAAAACCACGTCTTTCTTGGGGAAAAAGCCTTTATTTCCCTCCCTCTCCCATCTTTGTAGATTGTCTTCAAATGTTGGAAGAAGGAATTGAGCCCAGGAAAGTGGAAGTTGCCCTGAGAGACTTCTCAGTGTGATTCAGGTAATGTGATCTATTCTGATGGCCTGTGTTGTTGAGCTTGAAAACTTGTCTTATGTAACTGATTTCAGTTGCCTGTTTGTTCACACTCAGGTAACCCATACTGAAATCTTCCACTTCTGACAAAAGCCTGTCACAAAGGAGTGATTTCTGTGTTTTATGTGGGATATTGGACACGTAAAAATATTGCTGTGTGAGGTGCAATCCCCTCTTTAAGAAAAGCCACCCCGTGCTTATGTTCTTGTGCAACAGATCCTTTAGCTGGGGAAGGTGAAGCTGATGGATGCTCTCGTGGAGCCCAGGAGCCCCTTGCTGGTGTGTAGAGCACCAGCACTGTCATCTCCTCTTTGAGAGGGCCTCTGAGAATGGGATGGGCAGCATGTGGATGCTTGGGAGGCTGTTTCTGTGCAGTCTGGAAATCCACATCCAACAGAATTGGAGTTAAAGTCAGAACTGAGTCAGGGGGTGTGTGGCTGCCCTTTGAAAACACTCTGTACTTCCAGCTTTCTTCCTCTGGTTCCTAAGCCTGGCTCTCTAGTCTCGCTCTGTGTGTGGCTGCCCAGGGACAAAACGTTCCACGTGCCTGAAGCAGTAGCTTAAAAAGTCAGAAGTCTCAGTTCCAGGTTTTAAAAGGTTGGAAATGCTGGACTTTGTCTGGGGTTTTCTCCCCCATTTCCCACTTTTCCCTGGTGTAGAGTCCTCTGCTGCTCGGCGGTATCGTAACACACTCCTGCAGAAAGGAGGTCACNTGTCTGGATTTTTTTCTCTCCTGTTTCCCTCTTTTCCCTGGTGTAGAGTCCTCCACTGCTCGGCGGTATCGTAAGGCACTCCTGCAGAAAGGAGGTCACCCCAAAGCATTGCTTTAAGACTGTGGCTTATTGTGCTTCCTCTTCTCCAAAGGATATTTTGGGTTAATGAGGCATTCAGGTAGAAGGGCCAACAGCTGCTGACCTGAAACTTTCTCTTTAGGGAAGAGGAGAATTGGGCATTCAGTGTAGGGCAGATAGAGGAGTGAAGTCTCTCAGCAGAACATGGACACTTGGTGGAGGCCGTGCATGGCCTGAGCTATCATCTTTTCAGAGTTCCAGCGTGGTGGGGTGGGCAGGGCCCTCTGGNCATTTCCAACAACCCTTACATTTGTGCTGTCCCTTCATCTGTCCAGGATGGTGCTGCAGAGTTGGTTTCTGCTGCTTATGGTTGTCCTACACTGGGTTCTTGTCTTTGCTGTGTAGCTGTTTGGTGCTTTATCCCCAGTCTGCCTCCGAGGTCCTGTTCCATGCCAGGAAGTGAGCTCCCCTCTCTGGTTTTTGGGACACCAGAGTTTGTTGCCTGCTCAGTACACGACCTCCCATTTAAGAGGGCACATCCCACAGACCTCTTTGGAAGTGCCTTGTGACACCCCCCTCCCTGTTCTGGTTTGGCTGTGCTGGGTCCAGAGGCCAGGACAGCGTTTGGAGCAGTGGCAGGCGGATCAGGGTTGTCTCAGCTCTCCTGTGTCTTTGTGTCAGGCCGCTGCTTCTCCGGGGCTCTAGGTTGTTCAGAACATGAGTTTGTTGTTGTTAACCTGGGAACGTTGGTTAGAAGGTGAGTTCCTGTATTGTCTGTGCTGCAGCTAATACCTTCAGGCTTCTGCTTTATCCCAGAACTCAAGGTTTCAGGAAGAATCCCAGTTTGAGTAAGCTGTTTGTGTAGGAAGCACAGGAAGAAGCTGTAATGCAAGAGCAAGGGCTTGTGTGAAGGGTGGTGCTTGCTGGGCAATTCCTGAGCAATTCCCTGACCATAAAGACATAATTTCTGTCAGTTTGTTATATTCCAGGCTCAGTACCACAGGGTGGCATTAGGAGTGACAACTTGCAGGCCTCTGTGGCTGTGGTTGGGTGTTACCTGTGGGCTGTTGTGCAAGCTGCTGGGCTTTGAGGGAGAAAATCAAGTCTTGAAGTTTAAACCAACAACTTAGGGCTTAGTCAGCGTGTTAACCAAGCCTGGCTTTGGGTGGCTGCTCCCTTACAGGAGCCTAAATGCTGAAAGGAGGGGTAAAGAATTCCCTAAGCTCTCCCAGGGTGGTCTGTAGAGGTGACACCGTCCTCCTGGTGACAGAATTCAACACCAGAGAGACCCGAGGGTGGTTCCCAGTAGGTGTGGAGGGCTGGCTACCAGCATTCCTCTCCCAGCACAGCCCCTTCTCCCCTCCCTGTCACTGCTGCACTCTTTGCTTTGTGGTTTCAGGGCTTTGGCAGCTGGGGAGAAGGGTTTGAAGTCATAATATCTGTATGAAGTTCATGGGGGGTTTTTTTGGTTTTGCTTTCTTTCCCACGTGTGTTTTGTTGGTTCTTTATTTGTTTGTTGGCTGGTTTGGGGGTTGTTTTGTTTTTCCCTTCAGAAGAAATCATTTCTGTATTGTCTAAGTTGGGTTCAGTGTTGAAATACCTTTCTAGTGATGCTTTGGCTGAAGTTAAATAGCTTCCTGGGTCTTCTCTAGTCCTGTGGGCTTCTGAGGGCTACCAGCATGAATGGAAGTATTTTAACTTCCCCTCTGTGTTAATTAATACAGAATTCTAAAAACACTTGCACTGATGAAGAGTTTTAGGCAGCCTAAATCTGGAGATGTTACGAGGTGGCATCTGCTTGTGTTTGGGCTTGTATTTGGCCAGTTGAATCTCTTTGGAGATGGAAATGGGTGAACTGTGCCAGCAGGTGCCACATCTGGAAGGAGAGGAAGTGTGAAGCCTGTGCTGTAGTTACAAAACACTTACATTCCTAACTGCTGGAAGTAGTTACTAAGTGGCTGTGAGTGTGAGGTATTTTTTTAGTCTTTACCTTGCTGCTTTCAAGTGCAGCTTTTAACTTTCTTCAAGAGGTGGAGGAGTGAAGAGGGTGTTTTGCCATAAAGCAAACACAGAGGGAGCCCAGGCCCTCATTCAGTTGTTATTTCTTAATGGAGCAGATATGACAGAGCCAAGGGATAAGAGCTCTTCATTTTACAGAGGGCAAGGCAAGGATGACCCACTTGGCTTATTTGGGGTTTCCTTTCTTAAACACCTTCACTCCTGCCCCCAGTTGGTGAGATCTTTGGGCTGCTGCTGGGTCACTGCTCCTTAGAAGAGATGCTGGCAGAGTGCTGCAGGTGGTAGAACAGCAGCAGAGACCACATAGAGCTGAATGTTAAGGGCTGAATATTCCAGAAGGGATTTTTCTGAACACCCTGCAGAGAGAAGTCGAGTGGGTGCAGGAGTCACCCGAGGGAGAGCGCTGCTCTGGGGACAGGCAGGATGCTGCTGAACAGCACAGCACTTTGGGCTTTGAGTTTGTTTCATTACAGTACTTGGTTTGGGGTTTTTTTTTAGTGCTTATGGAATATTTTAATTATTCTGCTATTCCTTTGTTTATATTTTAATAGAATGATCACTTCAAAGGATATCTGGAGGCAGCAGGGAGGCACTGCTGGTTTTGGCAGCTAGTTTGGGCACAGCCAAGTCTTTGCAGGAGGTTGGTGTGTGTTTCTGGCAGCTCAGGCAAAAACCCAAAGTGTTCTTGTGCCCAGGGCTCTGTGTGTGTCACTTTCCCTGTGACTGTGGCAAGGGCAGATGGACTTTTACACTTAGATTCAGGTAAATTCCTTACTCTATCCTCTTACAGCCTTCTAATAACCTCTAATGCTTTAAAAAACCCAACAACTTACAGACTTGTGAAGTTGGTGAGAATGTTTTTATATTTTAAATTAAGGTAGGAGATGAAATTAGGGGCTGGAGTGTGGCCAGAGTAGGGTAATGAAGCCAGGGAAGGGGCTGGAGAACAGGTCTGGTGAGGAGCAGCTGAGGGCCCTGGGCTTGTGGAGCCTGGAGAGCAGGAGGCTCAGGGGAGCCCTTNTCTTTATGTAAAGAATGAAGCTTTCCTAAGGTTTTTTTTCTTCCTGTTTCAGCTGTGATAACAAAAGTTGTTCTTTCTGGGTGTTTTTCACTCCTCTGTGACTGCCACTTCCCATCCCCAGAGATGTCCCACAGCAGCAGGCTGTGCACTCCTCCTCTCAGTGCCACTGAGGTGGGAAGGAAGGGGAGGGTGTGGGGGGATTGCTCTGACTGCTGAAGTGGTCGCACCCGAGGAGACATCTGCAGGTGATGGCAGGCACTGGAATGCTGGGGTCTTCTGCAGGTGTGGACAGAGTGGGAGGAGAGGAGGGTTTGTGTCTGTGCTGTCATCTGCCAGCCCAGGCCCAGGCCCAGTGCATTCTGCTGGGGGTCCAGTCCTTGTCCTCTGCACGCTCCGCCTTTTAACCGGGGGCAGGAGAGACAAGGGCAGAAATGGAGCTCCAGACACTTCCCAGCACCTATTCCCTTTTGGGGAAGAGGTGAGTTTGGAACTCACTCTTGTGCTGCAGTAGGCAGAGCTGGGAGCCTGTGGGATAAAGTGGGTAGACAGGGGTTTGTAGGATTGGCTTTGGAAAAGCTGGGAAGCCCAGATTGCACGGAAATTCCCTCCTGGCTTCTGGAGAAGATGAGCCAGCCCTCCTGAGAGGGAGAGGCAAGCTGGTAATTAGGATGTTTCCAGCCTCTTACTGCTTGAAAAGATTAGTGTGGTGTTCCATTGATCCCAGGTAACCCTGACACTGCTGTCTTGTAAGGAAAGAGCCGAGGAATCTGCCGGTGTTTCCAGGCTCGCAGTGAATCTTGGCTGTAGATGTCACCTTTCACTTCAGCCTCAGAAGCAGCAGGGCAGGTTGTAAAATCCCACTGCTATTCTTCAGGCTTTGGGGCAATAAAAAAAAGCTCTCAGTTAGTCAAGAAAAGCAGTTTTGTGTTCTGGGTGTCCTCTCTTCTATGGAACCTCTCTTCGGGTTGCTGGAAAACACATTTCAGAGCTGCTTTTAATACCAGCCCTGAAAGCTTTGGAAGGTCCTTAAAGAAGCCCATGACTCAGTGTTGCTGTTCCCTCCACCTCCATACCCAGCAAAGCCTTTATCAGTTCCTTGCCAGGTGGGCAGACCAGATGCTGGCCTGCCCCTGGGGCTCAGGCCAGTGCTTTGGTGGCTCTTGGTGGCTCTTGGTGGCTCTTGGTGGCTCTTGGTGGCCCTTGGTGGCAGGAAATGCAAGCAGGGAGGACAGGCCGAGGATGTGCTGGCGCTGGCAGTGGGTGCTGCAAGCAAACCAGCTGGCACTTGATGCCTTGGATAAAACCTAACCCCTCAAACAGGAGTGGCACGGAGGGGAGGAGGGGCTCAGGGAGTTCTTGGTACTGAATTTCATTTCCCAAACTGCTTGATTGCCCATTTATTGTCAAGAAGAGATACTGTATAATAAGTTCAGGGTTTTGGTGAAGTCTTTAAGAGAAGCTTTTGATCCCCTGTATTTTTTTATTATCATTTGTTAAAGGATCCAGGAATTTGTGTAGATAAGTTATAATCCATTCTCTTGGTCTTCATCCAGGGGTTTGTCCTCCGAGGCTGAGGTCAGTTTTGGCTCATAAAGATCTTACACAAGCATCCGAGTCCAGTACTGGTTAAAAAACCCTTTATCTTAAAAATCTGAGAGATTCAGACCTTTTAGTTTTGTTACTCCCCTGGCTGAGGATTCAGAATTGACATTTTAAAGTATTCCTGGTGCTTTTGTGCTCAGCTGCTGGTGCTTCAGTTACTTAACCCGGACAGTGATGGGAACAGAGTTTGAGATGCTGAGTGAAATTGGGAGACTTCTCAGAAGTGGTTAAAATACCCTTGAAAGAAGATGTTGCCAGGCCACTGGCTCATCTGGTGTCCTCCTGGGTTTTGGGGGGTGTAGGAGATGTGTCCCCTGGAGAGAACTCCCAGATTGCTTTCTTCTTCCTACTTACAGCAACGAAAGGATGTTTTGAAGTCATTACCTCTGTTAATGTTTGGCTGCTCGTAAAAGGGAGATAGGAGTTTGGAAAGAGGAGGAAGGCTGAAGAAATGACAGCATCAGATGTTTTGGACAGGGAGGGAGGCGAGGGGAGGGAGACAATCTTTGTGGGGTTCTTGTTCAAATTTTACCTAGAGAAAGAGTAAAAATCCTTCAGCACCCTCCTCCTAAAGTCAGTCTAAGATGAACAAATGTAAGCACCTTTATAGCATAAATTTATTTTCTACTCCCACAAACGCTCTTTGCCACTTTGGAAGTTCACTAAGATTATTTCAGCCCGCTGCCAGCTGAAGCCATGCAAGTCCAGGAGCCCAAACTGAAGAGCTAAACCAGATGCGACAGCAGGAACTTCTTCCTGCAAGTCCAGATACGCCCTGGAGTTTTATTCCCTATCTTCATCTCGCTGCCAGGCTCACTCTCAAGCTTTGAAAGTGAATGAACTGACAAGGGGTGAAAGCTCTTCTTCAACCCACCCGTGAAGCAGAACATGACTAAACTTCCTTCACTGCCTTTCCAGTGCACTGAAGAGCAACACGTGCCCCAGACTGGATTCTGGATTGTTTTCTCTTAAATTCAAGTCACTTCTGGACATGGAGAGGGATGAGCACAATGTTAGCCTCACACAGCAGCTGCAGTTGTCTCGTGGAGGTACCAGATGTTATTTCTGCTAGTGAAATGCAGCAGCAGTGAGAACCCCAACAGACTGAGACCCAATAACTCGTGACTTGTGTTTGTGTGCTGTCTGAGGAGCTGCAGTTCAGTGCACACTGGTGCTGGAGCTGGGTAGCCAGTCATGGAGATCAGAATTCCCTTTGGACAGTATCCTAGGGGTGCAAATACAAAGGAAACCAAAACGGACTTTAAAGCACAAAAAACCCCACCAACCCCAACCCCAAAACTTAATTAACTGGTGTAGGGACTGAGAGTGGTGAAAAAGCACCTGGAACTGCACCTGGAACTGCACTTTAAACTGCACCCGTGGGAGCCAGGGGATGGAGTCAGAGTCTGGTCTCTGCTCCAGGAGGCAGTGGATCCAGCAGCAGCTAGGGGAGAGCAGAAGGGCGGCTTCTAAGGGGGCTGTACTAGCTGGGGTTAATTAGGTTAATGACAGCATCCCTCCCTCCCTGCCCTGGGAGGGGAAAGGCTGCTCCCTTAGGCGGTTACCTACAGCTGATGAGCTCCAAGAAGAGCGAAACCTCTTAAGATAGGTCCTGTAGTATTGGCCTAAGGACCTGCAGCAGCACTTGCCTGCTTGTGCTGAAGCTGCAGAGCCCCAGAAAGGAGCAGCCCCAGGGCAGCAGGGGTGGAACCTGCTGGAGCAAGGCGAGGGGAAACAGTCGTGAGGTTTTCCTTTGGATTTCTGTGTCGGTTTTCACCCAGGCAGGTGTCGGGTGGGCGTACGTAATGCAGTGTGTGGTGCAGAGAGAGCTTTGAAGGGAGGAGAACAGAGAAACAAGCATGGGGTAGAAACAGGAGGAGGTTAAAAAAGAGAAGGATGATTGTTTGTGTTTGTGGTGCTGCTGAAGATGTTTGATGGAATCACTTCGGTTGGAAAAGACCTTTAAAATCCTCCAGCTTTAGCTGGTGACTGAGTGAGTCTCCACATGTATTACTCTGGAGTTTATAAATCAGCTTTTGTATGAACTCTGCCAGGGAGCTACTGACAGAGGGAGGAGGTGAGGGGCAAAACTGTCAAAGGTTTGCATCAAACCAGCTTGGTCAGGTACTGTACCCTACACAATTCTTGTGCTCTGTGGCGTGCCTCACTCTGAACAAGTACAGACCAATACCTGCTGGTTTGAATGAGTTTGTTTTCAAATATTCTGTAATAAGAATTATGTTCTTTAGGGGATCTCTTGCTGCAGTGCAGCTAATTCCTTGCTGATTCTCAACGTGAGGAATTTAATCCCAGAATCCCAGCATGGTGGGGCTGGGAGATGCTCTGGTGCCACCCCCCTGCTCCAGCCAGCAGGGTCACCCAGAGCAGGCTGCAGAGGAGCACATCCAGGCAGGTTTCCATGGTCTCCAGGGAAGGGAGTTTCTAGATAAGATAATAAGCACTAGGCAGCTCGAACTAAAATCTCCCCCAGGACCCGAGGCCAGTCTGCCCGCTGCGGTGTAAAGACTCACAGGTAGAGATGCACACTTACCTGGAAGGAAAACCAAATCTTCCTTACAATGTCTCGTTAATTTTCAACAGCCCCAGCCCTAATCTGAACCCTTAGAGGTGTGTATTCCAACAGAGCTGGATGAGATTGGAGTGCTCTCCTCTTCCTTCTGCTGCCTGTAGGTTCAGCGGGACGCGCTCCGCACCGCGTCGGCCGCTGGCTGTGGCTCCAGCTCCAGCTCCAAGCTGTTGTTGTTTCTGCTTTCAGCTCGAGTGCTTGGCTCCAGTTCTAAGCTGCAGTTGGTGGTGGTCCCCACACTGACATCCCTGGCATGCACAAGATAAACTCCTTGCTGGTACTGGGTTCATCTTGCTGATTTCAGATTTTCTTAACCAAAGTTGCTGCTTGACACAAAGCAGAGAGCCCTGTCCTGTGGAGCCAGCACCATTTTTACCTCAAATTCAAGCCCTGTCGTAGCACTGCAGGGAGGAAATTCTCTACTTCCCCAAGTCAGGCTTGAGCAGAGCCCTCCTGCTCTCTTGCAGGGTTTCTGTACTTGCCCCTTAGGTGCTGAGTGTGCATTTTTAGCCCGTGCTGTCAGAGCAAGGCCTGCCTGGAGGACCCAGACCTGTGGAATGAACTTTTAACCTCCAGCTCTCCATGCTTGTCAGAATCCTTGACGCTGTGGGAGATGTCCAGCTGAGAAGAGCTTGGCTCTGGCTTGCAAACTGAACTGGTTGGAAAAAACCCACTAGGGTGAACCTGCTCCTGGGCCTGGATTTTGCTAAAGGCTACAGCAGGCTTTCTGGGGAAGAAACACCCATGGAAATGATCCCGGGCAGACCCACTGTCACATCACCATGACTGGAAGCAGAGTAAGCAGGCTGCTGCTGCTGCTGGAGCAGCACAGGGTGCTCAGCATGGAACTCCTGTGCGTGCAGAATTCAGCTCCTCAGTGCAGTTTGGGTTTTCCCCTCCACAGAGCCTGCTGGGTACACGTGGCTTGTGTCCAGGCCAAGAGCTGAAGGTTCAGCCTTGGAATTGATTGCTGAAGGAATGAAATTCCAGTGGTATCCTCCTTTCTGAGCGCCAGTTCTGTGTTGACAATCTGATGCTTTCACTTGGCACTCGGAGCAATCTGTAGGCCTCAGATTTTTCTTCTGGTTCGGTTGTTTTTACTTTCAGTGTCTTTTTAGCAGCAAGAGAGAAAATAGGTTTGGTTTTTATCACACGTATCAGACCAAGAGTCAGTCCTGGTCCAGAAAACCCCAGCAGTTTAATAAACACACGTTAGATAATAGTCTTAAAAGGATAGTAAGAGTCTTTAAAAATGAACTGGAGAATGTTGTGCTTGGTGTAAAGCAGTGGAGGTTTTACCCCCTGAGAACTCTGCTCTGTTTCTCCTTCACCTCTGAAAGCAGATGATGGGGCAAGAAGAGAGTTGGTAGAAGATGATAAAGATCCATCATAACTATGAATGATTTCTGGGCAGAAAACCAGCTAGTCCAGTGCAGTGAGGGGTAGACCTCCTGGGGAACAGCTCCATGGAGAAGGGCTTTGGAGTCCTGGGGACAGCCAGTTCTCCATGGGACAGCAGTGGGCCCTTGGGGACAGGAAGGCCAATGGTCTCCTGGGGGGCACGCAGAGGAGTGTGGGCAGCAGGGCCAGGGAGGGTCTCCTGCGCATCTACTCTGCACTGGGGAGTCCACAGCTGGAGTGTTGTGTCCAGTGCTGGGCGCCCCAGTTCAAGAGGGACAGGGAAAGACTGGAGAGAGTCCAGGGGAGGCTGGGAGGATGCTGAAGGGACTGGAGCATCTCTGTGCTGAGGAAAGGCTGAGAGCCCTGGGGCTGTTCAGCCTGGAGCAGAGCAGCCTGAGAGGGGAGCTGAGCAATGGTTCCAAATCTCTGCAGGGTGGGGGGCAAGGAGAAGGGGCCAGGCTCTTGTCAGTGCTGCCCTGGGACAGGATGAGAGGTGATAGCAGCACGGGGAGACATGGGAAGTTCCACCTCAACAGGAGGAGAAACTTCCCTGTTCCAGTGACAGAGCCTGGCCCAGGCTGCCCAGAGAGGCTGTGGAGTCTCCTGCTCTGGAGACTTTCCAGCCCCCCTGGCTCTGTTCCTGTGTGGGTTGCCCGGGCCTTCAGAGGATTTTGATTCCTAGCTGTATAGAAACAGGCAGAAGTAGTGTCTGGGTCTCAGAGTGCTTGGCTTCCAAGAAGCTGAGGTATCACTGCTGGCAAGAGAGACTTCTTCCTGCGAGGACCTTGCTTTTTGGGGTGATTATTCTGGGGTTCAGGGCTTAGAGTGGGGAAGGAAGAAAGATTCTGTGATTAAACACCATTAATCCCAAGTCTTGGTATTTCACAGTCAATATCTCCTGCTCTTTTCATAGAATAGCAGAACAGTTTTGCTTGGAAAAGAGCTTTAAGGCCATCGAGTCAAACCATAGTTTTGCTGAACTTCACCTCAGGCTCTCAGTGTAGGTGGCAGGACACGTAGGGGGAGAAATAAATCATTGGGCCTGGCCTACAGAAAGCAGTTGTGCTGCCTGGCATTAGGAGGTCCCAGACTGGCTGTGGGTTGGGTGTTTTGTACCCTGGCCAAACCCTCCAGAGCTCTCGGGTGCCTGCAGTATCTGTCTGTGCACTTTAAGATGATTTGTCTGTGCTCAAAGAAACGCTGAACTTGGGGTTTAATGTTTCCAGTTCTGTCTTGGGCATTCCCCTCCAAATACCTGCACTGAGATACAGCATTTGCTGATGTAATCTGATTAATGCTTAGAGCAGTCTTCTATTAGCACCCCCATGGGTAGAGGAAAACTGAAATTCACAGAACCCCAGCACAATGGGGCTGGAAGGGCCCTCTGGGGATGCTCTGGGGCCACCCCCCTGCTCCACCCAGCAGGGGCACCCAGAGCAGGGGGCCCAGCAGCGCAGTGTGCAGGGAGGAACAAATCCCAGCACCAGTACAGGGGAGGGGGGATCTGCTGGGAAACAGCTCTGCAGAGGACCTGNCCAAACCTGAAACCAAACAGAAACAGCCAGCCCCAGAAAGCACTGCACTGTGCCTGGTCTGTGCTGTGGTGTTGCAGGCTGGATCTGCATCCACAGCAGAACTGCTCTGCCCTTGGCTCATTCCTGCTCTGAGCTCGGGACAGATCTGAGGTGAGGA
>VWZY01010349.1:2347-18643 GCA_013399075.1 Chloroceryle aenea
AAAAAAAAAGACAGGATAGTGCAGTTTTTTACATATGATCTTATACTGATGAGTCAAATATAACATGGCAGTCAAGTTCTTTCCCAGATTTGAAAATCTGAGTAATTGAGAATACATTTAGTGTAACCAAATGAAATTTTGAATGATGGTGCACAAAACCTACTCTTTTTTCCAAAAACTGTAGATACACGCATGTACGTATATTCAGAATTAAAAGAATGAGAACTTCTTTAAGCTGTTTTTCGTTCTTAAAATTTCCATATGATTAACAAAATAGAGGTCAGTACAAGAAATGTCTGTTTAGTATCTACCATCCCATTTTTAGTTGATAGCTATAAAAAATGACAGCACTGCAAGTAAAGGCTATACTGAAATTTGGCCCATTAACTCAGCATTTTAGAAATCAAAGAGATATATATTGCATTAATGACTTCTTGGTGCTGTCTACTGGAATATTATGATTATAATAACTATCACACTAAAACTGCTCTTTTACACTTTTATCTTGAACTGGAACAAAGGCAGAAACCCTTCAGCCATCATATTTTCTTAAAACGGTTCATTATATGCTGTATGCCCTGGTCTGAAAATAAGAAAGAACATGGTATGACAATTTTTGCAATTTATATTTTTAAATAGACTGGAAGGATTGGTGGTAGCTTTTGAGCCTTGTCTGTCTTTGGTAGTCAGACTGCAGTTCTGTGTAGATCTTCTTATCTATCCTTAGGTTTGATTAAGATATCCCAAAACAAAGCCCTAGAGTGCTGTTGCTTTGGGCACAAACACACAGAAATGCAACTGATGTTTGCTTAATATCATTTTTTCAGATGTGGAAAGAAGAGAAGTTAAAGCTCTCATTACATAAGAAGGATTAAATTCTGTTGCAGTTTATTTGTACTTTTTCATATGATGTGGTGCAGCTTTCAAAATGGCTTTGATTTTATATTTTCTCAAACAATAATGTCTTAAATTGAAGTGTAGAACTTTTGCAACTTGCTTTCTCACAAATTTTTCTGTTCTTTACGTTTCAAAAAATAATCCTTTAGTAAGCAGATTTGTATTAAGATATAGCTGCTGTGTTATGGGAAACACTGGAACTGCTTTGACAGGCTAAAATGGAATGGAAATTTTTCTTTGAAATGTCATGTAGCTTTGTTTTAGCAAAATGTCGCTTTTTTGTAGCCTTAGTTTAAAAGATATAATTATTTATATCCTTTTTATTAGGAGGCTATGTGTTTATGGCTGTCTAAAGAATTTCCTGAAAAATCTTGGTATAAGTTGGACTAATTATTAGCAAGATACTACAGAAGAATAGAAAAGAGATGGTTCTACTGTAAATCACTAGAACAGTATAACACTATCAGTGGCCTACTTCCCCCAAATTAGTTTTCTCCTAAACATCTAATAAAGCTAAGCAGTCTCACTTTTACAACTCAGGAGACTATCTAAACAGAATGAACAGATTTATAGAGTTATTTTTAGTACGTGTCACTTGCATTACAGTTTACATTTGCTTTTGAAGCTTATTTGACATTCTTGGTAAAAAAATATAGTCAGAAATCTCATTAAAGTCCTTCATAAAGTAATCTCAGTAGGGTTGTTACCTCTCCTCAAAATAATGGGTAAAAGAACCCAAAATGTGCATGTGTGCATCATGTGGTTTGGATCTGGTGTGATTTTTTTTTTACTACTATTTAAAAAACAAATTGAAACACCTGCAGATGAATGTGTAAAGAATGTTTATATAAATAATTGCTCAACTCACAACTAGGTTAAGTAACATAGCATTTTGTCACTGCAGCATTTCACAGAGCAACAGGTAAATGCTGACATGTCTAAGATGGTAATTATTTTATTCCATCACTGTAAGAAATGATTGTTTATTGAGGTAAAATAGGTATTAAGCTCCCGAAATGTAGAATGTGTTTTCTGAACATCATTCTGAGAATTACCTTTATATGAGGTTATGTAACAGATGCTGACATGTGATGCTGAGAATCTTTTCTGAAAATACAATGTTGTGCTCTTTCATGAAATACACAGTTATACAGGTTAAAAGCAGCTGGGGAAAAATGCCTCTGTGTGTGTGTGTGTTTAAGAGCATAGAGCTTTTGCATTTATTTTTCACCAATATTTTTATGAACTGCAGAATATTGAGTAGATAAAACTGAATCCATATTTAACCAATTTATGTATTCTCTCATACTTATGGAAATAGTTTGATGATGTTAAACTGTAAAGGAAACCTAAACTGACACTGCTAATTTTTGCCTTCTGGACCTGTCATATTAATGAGGTTAGTGTAAAACTGTGGAATAAGGAAATGCCTTAACTATAGATATCACTCAACTGTAGAATTCAAGTAGATCTTAAATTTCAAGATATGACAACAAACAGGAATTTTAGATAGACAACTCTGATAAGATTATGTTTTAGAATAAGCTTTCTTGAAACTGATAAGAGTACTAGTGTTAGGTGAATTGTGAGAAAATTGTGTGTCCTTGCAGACTAAATTCTTTTCATATGCACACACGTGCACGCAATTCTATAGGCTTTTAAAAATCAGTTTGCTGTAACCGTTTTTAAGTATTAAAAGTCAATGTTCAGCACTTAAACATTGAAACAAATCATTTCTGTAAATGTATCTCTTGACAGATTGCTTTCTACAAGGCTGGCGTGGAATTGAAAAAATAAAATGACACGGTCAGGCTAATAGTGTAATATTAATCATATCTATGGTGAAGAGGAAACTCAGGTAACTTGGAAGGGTTAAAAGTGGGCTGATTTCTTTCCAGACATGTATTTAGGAGATTGTTGTTGTAACTGGCTGAATATTAAGTCAGCAAAGTAAAAGTAGCAAATGGTTACTGTAGCCTGCCAGCAAATTGTGTATGAAACAAAGAATTACTAGGTTCATACAAGCTGATAAAGGATTGCTACACAGACAAAGCTATTTAAAATTTGCAGCTCCAACCAGACAATTTTTTATGTTTTACAAAGAAGTACAATTACATTTTGAATGACCTTATGCCACAATGATGATATAAAGAAGAGATTTGTCTCTGCTCCTGGGTCTTGCTTTTATATCCTGTATACATTAGTGCATTTCAGTTGGTATAGCTGTGATTGTTTATCTTTGTCAATTTTAAGATATGAGCTAAACTCAAATGTCTTTCAAATGTGATACTGTACTTACTCTGTTCAAATAATAAAAATAATTTATTGCAGTAATCTGGATTTATGTCTTGGTTAGTTAGAGTAAATATATGGCCTCTAAGGGATTCCCTTTTGCCCCTTAAATTCCACAGTGCTTTAAAATATACTTGTGAGTTAGCGAAAGTTCAGTATGTTTTGCGTAAAAATACTTTAAAATTTACACTAATGAGAAATTAAACTTGAAAATAATGGTGACAAGCTGCACAAATTATATCAAGTATCCATTGCAATATTGGCTTCAGCAGAGTTAAGATCAACTGATAAGACATCAGAAAGCTAAAAGGTTGACAATCTGTATGTTATTTATATTATATATATACTATTATAATCAAAACATTAAAAATGTTGAAAAGATTGTATCTACTTGGCATGGCTTTTATTATTTAGTTCTAAAATACTAATTTCTGTTTGTATTTGCAGTGTTAAAATCTTTTCATGGTTATAGTATTGTATAATTTTTCCTTCCTTCTTTCTGTCATATTCATGATAAACCCACACCTATTCATCTGTCTATAGTAATGAACCAGTACAAAAGTAGAGATATTAAAGAAAGATTATCTCATTAATTGAAGACAGTCTTGTCTTTTATTGCAAAAGGAAATCTAAATACTGCTCCACACTTCTTTAGGGAAGACTGCTTATTTTTTTTTAAATAACAAAATCAAATGCATATAAAAACTAACTAAATCACACATTGCTTTTTACAGATAAGATTTTTCAAAGCTGTAAGTAAGAAAAAAGTGATGAGGGAATTTCCTTTAATAGAAGACAACTAGATTGCTATACCTTACAAAATAATTATGGCTTTCATTGTGGTTTAGTGCATTCTGTAACATGAGTTAAATTTATAAAATTATTAAAAAGAGTATATGAGTAAATAATAATAATTAACCTTAGTTTCTAAGCTGGTGATATAGCTGCAAACAGTGCTTTTGAATTGGGAACAGAGATTTTAACTGTTTTGAGCCAGACACCTTCAGTTATACTTATATATGTATAAATAAATATATATCCTGAAGAAAAATATATATTCTGAAAATGATTCTTTCATTTTTTGGGATAAATTGTACCTTTCATCCTGTTAGTTGAAGCTAAGATAAAGACAATGTTTTGTTCTGGCATTCTTGCACTACCCATTTGTACCTAAACCATCAGTATTGTGTCTACCACAACGTGTAGATAGTTTAAACACAAGTTGATCCCCTAAATAATATGTATTAAGTGAGAAAGCATTTTTAATAAATTTATTGTGCGGTTCTGTATCTAGGTATGCTTTTAATTAAAGACTAGTCCATAAATAAGCAAATAATGGAAGTTAGCAGAGAACTAGTTGATCTAAATCATGACAGTACCTCATTTATCTTTGTCCTAACAAGACAATAGGAAATGACACTAAGCCGTTGTTTTCTATGCATTAAGATTTCCTTCTTAAACAAATGCAATTGAGGCAGTTTGTTTTTCAGCGACAGCCCAGCACGCAATGCCAGTGGCCAGAGTTTTGTCTTGTCTTCATCCAGGGAAGGATTAATCTTTGTGATGGTGCAAACAAAATGTATGTCTGAGGTCAAAGTGCGGGGTGCCTTTTGGGATCTGCATTACATTAATGTCATTTTTGGGTTCCTGACGTTAATCAAAACCAACACCATAAAGCGTCACTTAGCTAATTTGTGTATTATTGTCAATGTTACCATTAATTATGCGTTTGTGAGGAAAAAGAGGATTAATGAGATGTCACAGGTAATTTACAATGATCGGGCTCCCCAGGACATTAAGAAAACACTAGCTGTGTAAGATTACCATTCAAACATAATAGTGGTCATGCAGTAAAGTCTTTGTTAAGTCTCTGAACCAAGTTTTTTTTTTAGTATGAAGTGTATTTTATATTGGATGTAGAATATTTTAAATTAAAAGCAGTATCAGAGTTTTGTTTTGTTTTTTACCGAGCTCTCTATTGAATGCATTGGTAAAAATCTGGTGTCATGTTTTAATTGGGAAATCCTTGGAAAAATGGACTATGTTGTTGAATTGCTGTGAAATATGCTTTTCACTGAAAAATTTCTACAGGCAACATTAATGAGCATAAAGCCTCATTAAAAGTGCAAGATTATCAAGTGATAATGCCATCACTGGCAGAGTAACTATAGTATAATGCTCTATGTATATGGTATTGAAGCCAAAATAATGAATAGTATGGTTGCATATTTACAGTATATGTATCAAGTATCACTTGCAGGTGGTAAAGACAAACCTTAAATGAGATAAGCTTGTCCATACATTAACTAATGACCCTATTTATTCCATTATGCATTGATTAGTTTTAAAATTCTGTTACTGATTTATTAATAAATTTTAATACAGAGTTTATATAAAAGTTGCTTTTAGGACAATAAGTTAAATTTTCATCCCAATTAACTGTATTTCACCAAGATAAGGGTTTGATTTTACTTGATTTCATAATTCTCTGTGTAGGGCTCATTTCTGCTTGAAAACTGAATTTGTATTGATTTCAATTATCTTACTGAATTTGAATCCCTTTGAACAAGGTTTTCTAGTATATCCAATGTTGCTGTCTGTTTATGACAATTGTTCCTTATTACTTTAAAGGTCATATGGAAATAAGAATATCCGAGATGAAAATTGGTTAAAAGAAAATATTTTTTTTTAATCTCTCCCAATTAATCCCTCATAATTTCCCCCAGAATTGCCCTGCAATGTGGAGGACAATTGTCAATGGTAATTCAGATCAGAAGTTGTTTTCAGATATAAATTATTTAATTTGGAGATTTTTTTCCCACTCTTCCATATTCTCAGAGGTTGTAATTATACAAGGTCTTAATAGTGCTTTTCTTTCAGTAGATAAACTTATTTGGTGTAAAATGGCCTTGGTATTTCCGTGTATACTTTATTCTGTATATAACCTAATATCTTTGAACTCTTAGAGTAAATTATATCAGATAGCTTTATAACCTAATGTAAGCACTCGAAAACTAGCTACAGTATAATTTCAAGAGATGTTATTGTTGGTCAAAAGCTGATGCTTTGAAATCTTGCTATGATTTTCATCCTTCTTTGACTTTAAATTGTGAAAAGTTTAACAGTCTTCTCATTGTCTTAATCTTCCGAAAAGATCAGCTGTGGATACCAGGAGCTACTTGTATCTCTATACTCAACTGGCTCTTTGCTTCTCTGTTAAAGGTGCCAGAAGGAAAAGATTTTTTAATGGTAGACAACCGATTGCTGTTAATATTGGGATATAACCCATTCATGGTTTCAGTCATAATTAGGACCCCACAGGCCAACAGACTCTGCACATATAAAGCACTGCTTCCAACATGAAGCCCTAAGGATGTACCACACTGGGAAGTAGAAATTGGTAAGACTCAAGTCAGCTCCATCCTGCTACTGCCGAGCAAGAGCTGTAAACAGCAGGAGGCAAGGACTAGATCTGGAGGTTGCAGACATATGAAAAAAATTAAGTCAACTCTGTATTTTGTTTGGTACACATTTATGAGTGCGGACTAGTTTCTAAATAAAACTCTGAAGACAAGGACATGTTTTTATTTAGCTTTCCAATCCGGGGCATAAAGTAGGTCTAGAAACAGAGCATGTTACCTACAGCTGCTACTAACCACCTAACACAGTATATTAGCTACACTAAAAAGTTTGAAATAGAACTCAGAAGATAGCTCATTAAACACTATTTTAAAATAATCAGCATGATATTGCACAACAGCTAGAGCAAAGATAAAGAGTGATTAAACAAGACTTTAATGTTATCAGCTAGATTGGAGGGATTTATGTATAAACTGCATAAAAGCTTGTAGCTGGATATGTAATATATCATGTAAAACTGTCACTTCATGTAATTATTGATGATCAAGATACTAAGAAGGAAGTGCATGCTTGAGAATATAGTTCTGCTGGATATTAGAGCTGGGCAAGAGTATTGTAATGCATGACAGATCTACTGAAAATTACTAAAAAGTTATTTCTAGCAATATCAAAAATACTCACTGAACTTAGTTTAAATGTGTTATGTAACTCGGGTGGGGGTGTGGATGTTTCCCTTTTCCCTTTGGCAGCTGAGGCTAGATAGATGATACCACATCATTCAACTAAAATCCTGAACTTGCAGACTTCATTCTCTGTTGAGGAATTTCAGCTCACCTCCCAGGTTGACACCAATTAGAGATAACTTTGTGTGCGAATAATCCGTAAGTTTTGTACAACTGCAACAAAAACTGAAGGGATGTCAGCATGCTTTTTACAAAAGAAGTGAACACTTGAATGTATGCAGTAAAATGAGGTCTCAGATCCCTCTCATTTTTGCTCATAATCCTGTTCCCCAAAAAATTTGTGTACAACCTGGTCTCCCCATGGGCCACTGCTTGAGGCAGTTTAACTTTATATAGACATATGCATAATGAAAACTGCAAATAAGAGATCCAGTGGTTATGTACTGCCTTAGAGAGTGAGACTCCTTCATTAGCATTTGTGTGAAAACAGGATCGAGTCAGTATAAATTGAGAATTTTGTATTCCCCAGAGCTCTCCATCACCCTGTAGAGGTCTGGGACAATCTTGAGGATGTTAGGTGGTGTGGATCCCATCCCCATCTCCCTTGCCGAGGAGAGAATTAGAATCAAATCTCCAACATCTGGGGTAAATACTGTACCCATTGAGTAAGTCTGGAAGAGTTTATAATCTCTTCCCAATGTCTTTCAAATACTGTGCTCTAAATGGAAGATGGACCAATTTTGTTTTGTGACTCTGTAAAGAACAACAAGAATTTATCTGTTGAATTCAAAAACTCTACACTTGGCCAAACTAAAAATGAATAGTTGATTCAGCTTTACTAGGGTAGCAAAGATTTTGCTGTATTTGGAGATCTCTGTGGGTATTATTAAAGAATTTCTTGGGTATTCTCTTCCTGATGTCATTAATTGCTCTTAGCTAAAATCATCCGTCTGTTTTGGTTTCAGTGACACATTTTAAAAGCAAAGGCTGGTATATTTCTGATACCTGTCATTTGGGTTAGTGTAATGATTGCTTGGCAGAACTTAAGTTCAACTGTCACCTCATCAGGGGTCTATTTAGATGTTTTTTTGCTTGTGATCCAGATGCCTATCAGGTATGGCAAAACCAGAATGAAAGCTAGAAAAAAATCAGTTTGCTTGAGTTTGGTAGAAAATTCCATAATATGCAAGTCACAGATTTTTCTCCTTCTAACTTCAGAAGGAACTAAGTTAAGAAAAATAGGTTAAAGAAAGAGAGTAACATGTCAAACAGCTTCAGGGGAAATCTACATATTTTTCTCAGCACTCTAGCTAAATACTAATGAGCTTATTAAAATAAAGTGACAAAAAAGAGATGCTTTACTTTCTCTATTTGACCTTTGTGCAGTGAAGGTAAACATATTGCATCTTTTGAATAATACATGCAAGACTATTTATTGGATGCATTTATAATCAGTAAAATGGCACCTACATGATTAGATGTTTGATATAACTTCTGCTTATGAAAAATCCCTACTATTCTGCTAGAACCTAATTCCGGATTTGGAAATAAAATAGGATATTATAAAATATAAAGCTCCATATGAGAGCCACCACATTTTTCTGTACTTACTTTCATGAAAGAGATGAGTAATATGTTTGTTTTCAAATTTCTGTTTAAAAAAGCAATGAACAGTATTTAGAGAGAAACTAATATCTGAAGACTAATTTTATTTGAATTTTTTTTTATCTGACGAAATAGAATTTGTGAGATTACAAACCATCAATTGAAATACTTATGTTATTAAACAATGGAACAAAACAGTGTTGCCATTCTATAGTATGCATTTGACAGGTGAAAGCAGATTTTCTTAGCAAACATGTCATCTGATGGGACTTGTCTGTCAACTTAGGAGCTGACTGGGTGAATATAATATATTGACATAATGTCCAAGAAACACTGAGAAGATATAAATACTTTGGATACATTCAAATAAATATTTACAAGACTTCTCATGTATATTCTATACATAAAAGAACCTGGATATTCAGGTGACAGGTGCTTAGTACTGTTTGACGGAAAGCATTAACAGATGTTCATAACCAGTATGAAAATAAAAGCTTATAAGGAGATTTGGAGGAAAGGAAGGTACAAAAAAGGACTGATTCTTTCTTTTCTGGCCCTGCTATTAGTGTATTTTATTATGAAGCAGTTGATAGGCCCAAACTTGCAGAGGGAGTAGAAAGCTGACTTTTGAAATTAAGATAAATAATTAGTTTATCAGGTGAATTACTTGTTTTTACCAAAGATCTGTTAATAAAGCAGTTTGCAGATTGATTGCAACTATTTAGTAAATGGTAAAATTGCTATTACATTACCCTTTATTGTGTTTCACAACACTGATTATTTTGTCAGATGATTTTTTTGCTGTTTTTTGGTGTAACACAACTACAAAAGTCACATTCCAAAATAAAACACAGCACCAAAGTCGACTCTTGATTATGAAATTATATGCAGTTTCTTTTAACTTTGTAACACAGACATCATCAGCATGTGAAAGTTGTTTTAATGTTTGGTTAGTTACAAATTGAATGCAGCAAAGACTCATAATATAGAGAGGCAAATAAAACAGACTGATCTGCAAACTCAGGAATCAAACAAACAGTAGCAGGCAATTATTTCTGACATTAATATCCTCCTGGAGTATGCTCAGTAGGATATTAATCCTATTATGGAAGTTTTTCTGCTTAGTAAAACAGAATATAGTCAGGCAGATCACAACCTGCATGGTTTGGTGTGGAGATTTTTTGAGCTGAACTTTTTGGAAAATTTTGTTAAAACAAGATTCTTAACAGCAAATTTACTGAATATTGTTAGACCTTCAGTCTTGGACCCTTATTCTTACATCTTTTCCATTAGCTTTGAACATCTTGCTGCTTTAAATCTCTCTTACAAGTTCCTACATTTTGCTTTGAACAGCAAATCATTTTCACTGTTGCTTAGGGAAGCTGTTAGTGTTAAAATGAAGATCAAATGTTTCTTCAGGCTAGTTGTTTAGCAAATGTGATTAGACTAGTAAGTATTTGGGATAAACCCACCAGCTTTTTATGTGATTTCTTACTGTCCTTTACAATATTAGACCTTTATGCTTTGTTGAGTCAGTCAGTACTCTTACTGGTCCTTTTGGCTAATGTGGATGTGCATTCACACCTACGTTTACCAAAGGGAATCATAATTATTGCTCTGGATGAAGTTAGTGTTCTCACACTTCTCTATTCTCTTTCCTGTATTCAGTCACTTTCTAGTAATTATCTTAATGTCAAGGTTTTGGGCTGTTTTGATTTTAACATAGGCAAGAATGAATTCTAAGGTAAGGTCAAACTTTTGCTCTCCAGCAGGAAGCCAAAACCTTTGTGATAATTTTCTACTATTATGTCTTTGTTTCTCTGGAGTTCAGTTTTTGAGATAACTAAATTGTTTTTCTCAAGTTTTTAGTCTACCTTCCCTTTATGTTCTCTCAGACAAGCTTGAGATCAGTATTATAAAAATGACACTTGTTTCTCATAGAGTATGGTTTGTTCTTTTTCCTCTTCATTCCTACTTGCTAGTAGGAACTGCTCTTTATCAGGTACGGTCAGATAATGTGCAATACCTTCTGTAGATAGGGATATGTAAACACCTGAAGTCTTCTAATCACCTGCCTTTTTTTTTATATTATGTAATCTCTCATTATAAATGTTTTGCATTTTTAGATGTTGTTTATGTTTATGAGGAGCTATGTTTTATGTAAAGGAATCTCTTATATCAAAACAGATGCACTTTGAGATTGCTTTACAGAAGTCTTAAATTCTGTCCTTTTTTACACATGGTACTAAATGCTTAAACAAAAGGAATCACATTCTGTGTGTAATTCTACAGTGATTTCTTCTATTAATTACTAGGTATATTATTTTAACTTTAGCTACAAGGTAGTCTAAATTTATTTTAATCTTTACCTGAGCTCTGAGATTTGAACCATGACAGTAGAAGCAGAATAATTACTCCCTAACCATCATTAGAAAACTACCCAAGGTAGACATTTTATTTTTACTGTACGTTAGCCAGACGTAAGTGGTAGTTAAAATCTCACAATTAATTATTAACAGAATCAGGTTTTTTTTATGTAGCTCAGGTGCAGAAAAAGCAGTATCACTCGACAGGTGTAAAATTTTAAATGGCATGTTCTTATGAATATGTTTATTTTTAAAAGTATACTTTGAATATTTAAAGTTTTCCTATCTCTCAGCTAATTCTATAAATTGAATTGTTCTGATTTTTTTGTCACTGCCATCTTTTCAATTTGTATTGGCACACCCGATTTCCATCACCATCCAGTTACCACAGGTACTGTAGACCTCACCAAGGGCCTTGTGATAATATTCCTGATAATATTCCTGAAGACTCTTTAGAAGTTTTGCAGGTGACAGAATCTAAAGTAGACCAGGTCTTCAGTGAAGTGAGGATATAAAATTTCAAGGAAAATAATATGAACAGCAGTTCTACAGCAGCTGAAGGTGAGCTGTGTCACCTCTTTCATGGTCCTGCCCACCTTGGTCCTGAGACTGCAAAAAAAAACAACCCTTTCCTTTCATCTTTTTTTTGACACTGATGCTCAACTCATGATGAACTAGCTCAGGCAAATTAAAGCAGCAAATGGTTTTGACTTGGCTTGTTTTCTTTTATAAGGACAGTTTCTTGCTAGTTTATGTCCTGAAACGGAGCAGGGGAGAGGGTCTCCAAGGGTGACATTTCAGGTTGATGTAGACTGTTGTGGAATCACAGCCTGAGGCTGTTGTTCAGCTAAAATTTTGAGCTGGAATGAACTGCCATAGTTGCCAAAAGAAGAAGCAGTGTGACCCTATTGTTGGTCACTTTTTTGAGCAACATGCTGCTTTGTCTCTTCAACACAACTGTATAAAATCAAAAATCAACCTGTTTAGGAACTGGTTTTTTTAGCTGATGATTTCCTTTTTTTTGTTTTTTCTTTCCAGGACTATTTTCAGTCAGACGCTTTCTCTCACAGCATCACAGAGGGAGGGACAAGAGCAGATAGTGAGCAAAAAATGGGGAAGGGCTAACATGGACTTTTTCTTTGTCACAGGGCTTAATTTAATTACATGTTGTGAAAGGCTGCTGTAGTTGCTAAGAGAGGTTCACTGGAGTCCAACAAGAGCATAGCAGCCAATGGAAGGAGTTGATAGTCACGGATATGTACGGAGACTCACAGCAGCTGATGAGAAAAGCCTACACCAGATGTGTGGAAAGTTTCAGGCAGCTTATGGAAAACGTCCAGTCTGTCTAATGTGGGAGATACATGGCAGCTACTACAGTGGCCTAGGGGTTCTAAGGAATAGCTATGGGACAAAATTTTCTCAGGAACTTGAAAGTGCATGTTTTTTTCTCTCCTAAACAAAACCAGGTTTGTGATAATCTGCAGAGTCCGAAATCATTCTCACATACCAGACACTCCCTACCTAACTGTGAATTTGCATTGTTCTTTCCTTCAGTTTTGCCTATGGCCTTTGGCAGCAGCTTTACTGATGCCACCCTGCTCTGGACCCCAGTAACAAGAACGTGCTTGGACATCTGTCATCAGTCATTATGGGAATGTGATGCTTACTACATTCAAGTAGCATTTGATATATAATTGCAGGCAGGTAGTGCAATAGAAGACCTTGAAGGGATAGAAGAAGGGAATTGGTGTTTATTTTCTTAGCTTTCTAGTGTTTTTGTGTACTTTTTCAATTTAAGGCTGTAGGTTGGATATTAATTTCATCTAATTTAGGCACTGACTGTTCTTTTCTACCCTAGAGTTGTTAGATTTTGTACACTTGTGTAGACACTTTGCTAGATGTCTAGTTCTTATCTGCTGTGAAATCAGATAGTACTTAAACTGTTCACTGTAAGAGAGCAATGCAGGTAGACTGGAGGCAACACTGTCCTTTAAATAATTTTACATGTGTTTACAGTGCTCCTTGAATAATAGTTGTTAAGCACATTCACACACTTGTTTTCACAGTCATATTAAGAATGTTTATTTTACAAGTGTTTACGTCTTTACAGATGGTTAGTTTGGAAACCAACAAAAGATGCTTCTGAATTTGAGTACAGTGAAAATAGAATAACTTCTAATAAACATCTTCACCTTAACATCAACTGTATGTTCAAGTGCTGAAATTGAAGCTGCAAAAGTTGGTTCTCATCTCAATGCTAGCTGGGCTCCAGTTTCTGTTAGACTTAGTAGGATCTGGCAGTCAAAAACATCTGCCTCCACATGGCTTAGGCTATAGGATTTTAGTAGTTCTAAGATTAGTGAAGACCAAGGCTTATACTTGTTGTTAATGTGGTATCTGCCAGGTGTCAGAGTCAGTGGAAGCTGTGCTTCAGGACCCTCAGCTAGTCAACATATACAGGTCCTGTTGAGTGCCAGCAATGTTCTGACTGTCCTTACCAAAAGTGCATCTCTGTCCTTAAGTAAAAATAATAGCTAGCTATGTGAAGAGATGCCACATCAAACTGGCACAGTACACAAGGAGTTAATTCAGTTCCCAAAACTTGGCTTTGTAGAGGTGCTACTTTTAGAACAGAATAGAAGGGTTTCAGTTGGAAGGGAAGTACAACAGGTCCAACTGCCTGACCACTTCAGGGCTGACAGAAAGTTAAAAGAAAAAATAACATTAAGGACATTGTCCAAATGCCTCTTGAACACTGACAGGCTTGGGACATCAACCACCTTGCTAGGAAGCTTGCTCCCATATTCACCCTTCTGCAAAATGATGCTTCTAGTATCATATTTAATTTGCATGGGACCATTGATTTTCATTTTGCTTTCAATTCTAGGATTAGGTTGCTGATATCAATATAAATCTCAGCATGCCCTAAACATCATTTTCTTGTGTGAGAGCTTTAAGTTTAGAAGAATATGGGAAACGTATAAGCTAGAATTGCTCTGTCTTTGGATTTTGTAATGTACTTGTCACCATAAATTATCCTATGATTTTAATTGATTTTGGCAGTTAAATAACTCAATAAGAGATCGGAGAGGCAGTTTTGATTTGTTTGGTTGTTGGTTTTTTTTTTCCCCTAAATGTAATTATCTTTTGCTATAACTGTTTTGGACAAAATTCCCAGTTCTTTTATAGTATACCAAAACCAGCTGTTACTGTGGTTCAATCTTATGCAGGTCCTGCCTTCACTTTTCTATTTTATCAGGTGTTCACTATAGCTTCTCTTTTAAACATTTGAATATATGCATAGAGTGAATGCTGCTTTTAATTTTGTTTAGTGCAATAATCTTCAGATGTATGTAGAGTTCCTTTTTCCGTGTGACTTTAATTCATTGTATTCTGAATCTCTCTTCTGAGTGTTCAGATTAAATGCAAAATAACCTTCCTTAATTGAAGCAGCCTCAGTTATTTTTTACAGATACTTATTGATGGTTGCTGGTTAATGTATAAATTAACAGCTAAGTGCAAAGCTTTTGTTATAAATTGTCAGAAGTCTGAAATTGTGCCACTGATAGTTGATATTTAAAGGGAGAAAAGTCTGTAAGAGGCTGTAAGAAGTGGTGAGTTAAAAAAGGTGCAGTTTCATGAATTCTCAAAGGTCCTAGGACCCGTGGGAGTTTACCTCTGTATAACAGCAAAGCAGGTTGCTGACAAATGACATAAAACTGGAAGATGTTTTTCTATGGTGCTGTTTAATTGTGTGTTATAGTTCTTAGTATTCTTCTCCCTGTGTTTGAAACACTATTATTTTGGAAAACAATAAAATGCAGAGTGCAATTGGGCTGTCTTGACAATTCCTCTCAGAACTGCTTTTGGAAGTCAGATTAAATGTTGAAGTCAAATGAAGATAAATGTGCTGAAATCCACCTATTGCCTGTAGACTATTAAATCTACATACTTCCCACAGTGTTTTCTGCTCTTCTCTCCTTTTTTTTTTAATCTTGTCAATAATGACTTAAGGTGTTAGGTCTTAATAAACTGCAGGATTAATATTTTATTTGTCCAAACTTAGAAATAGTAAGAAAGAGACAATGCTTTTGACTCAGAGAAGTTAGGAATAAAATAATGTAGGGAAGAGCTGATTTTACTAAACAAATTTAGAATATGGGGTGTCTGTAGGAAATAGAGTGTTCTAATAAATTAAAAATCACTGGTTAGTAATTGTAATTCTGTACAACTGCTTAGAAAAAAAGCTGGAGTATGTGACCATACTCTGATAGCCTTCAATGGGAGTTGGAGCAAATCCTGATTATTAAAATGTTCCTTTTTTTTTGGCTTTTTTTTCTTCCTGTTTGTTTGTTTGTTTTCTGTTATTCTTATGGATCTTTTTAACATGCTAAATATATTTGTTTTGATCTGTTTTTAAAATAACTGAAGATTAACTCAAAATGCAATCTAAATTTGGATTGCACATCTTCTGATCTAGTGTACAACTGCAGTAATGCTTTTTCTCATACTATTTCAGTTGTAAAGCTCCCTAATAATTTGTTCTACTTACTCTGTGTGTGTGTAGGGGAATTTCCTGTAGGTTAAAGTGACAATAAACTGATTTTAAAAGACACATGTTGCTGACATGCGGAGAAACAAAAATCTTTGTGAGGGAAACTTTGTTTAAACTGATCTCAGAATACTGTAACTTTCCAACTGATAGCATACCTCTTTTTTATAGTTTATAAACAAAACCTTTTTTCCTAACCATGTACAATTCTAACTTGTTCTCTGCTGTTCTTAATTTAGACTATTGTGAAGTACTAAAGCCAGATCCCTTACCTTGTTATGCTGAGAAAATCTGTGTTCCATCATTTTCTTTATTGTGAAAGACTTTTGTTTATTCACTGTTTAATTTACTATTCACTAGGTGACCTAAGAGTCATCTAATTTTTTTTTTTTTTTTTAAATAAAAACTGTGTGCAGAGAAAAGTCAACGTAATCTGTATGTGACTATTTTTGTCCTGTGTTTAGTTTGCCGATGACACCAAGCTGTGTGGGGCGGCTGACATGCTGGAGGGAAGGGATGCCATCCAGAGGGATCTCGACAG
>VWZY01010349.1:20185-99528 GCA_013399075.1 Chloroceryle aenea
GACTCGGGGAACTGGACTTCTTCAGCTGGGAGAGATGACTTCAGGGGACGTAACAGCAGCTGACATTACCTATGGGAAGGTTATCAAGACAAAGAACCAGTCTCTTTAATGAGAGACAACAGGCATAACTTGGAAAAATAAGAATGTTCAGTCTGGATGTAAGGAGAAATTTTTTCACCACAAAGACAGACAAGCAGTGTAGCAGATTGTCCAGGGTGGTCATGTTGCATCCTACCTTGAAAATTTTCAAGACCTGACTGGATAAAGACCTGAGGTCTGATCTTATATCTGGTCTTGCTTTGAGCACAAGGTTGGACTGGTAGCCCTTCTAATCTGAAATTTCCTATTATCCTGTCATCCTGTCACAGCCTCTTACACCTTTACACAGCCTTATTTGTATATGTGTATATCTACATACCTTTGTATTTAACTGTGCTTGGCCACTGTATAATGGCCTCACCTCCTAAAGGAGGTTGTAGCAATAGAAAATACTGGACTTAAATGATTTGGTACAAACTGAAGTGATACACTTAATGCATAATTGGGAACCCAAGATTTTTTTATTGTTATTATCATTGCCAGAATATATGGATAACATAGTTTTTACTGTCCACATAACATCTGACTGCATTAACTATCAACATACTGGCCCTTCTTTACTGAAGAAAACCAGCCAATTATACCTGAACCAGATGAAGACAGAAGTAGTAAATTAAGGGCACTTTTAGAATTCCCAGTCCCGTCGTCCCGTCCCGTCCCCCCCCTCTTTTTTTTTCTTTTAAATTTCCTCGACTGGTCATTCCACCCTGTGATTGCTTGATGTAAAACATATGCAGTGCTTTCATATTGTAGCATCTTGGAACACTGCTTTCTATTAATATTCGTTAACTTGGCCTTTCTTTTCAACTTCGTCGCATCTCAACCAGATTATGTCACTGCACAGTTAGGTGTGCTTCCATGACAAGGCTGAAAGATTGGGAAAGGACTAGAAGAAGAAATATTTGAGAGAATAATTGTGTTACACTGACAGATGTGCAATGTCCTTAACTACTGTTGGTAATAATGATGAATGTTATATAATCTAGTACTCCAAATTGGTGCACAAATCAATTAGAACAGGTCCACAGTCATTAGAACTGATTTATGTAATGAAATAGGTCAGACTTTACTGATTCCTGCCTCCCCTCCAAAGTTTAAGATGCCTAAAACAGTGATTTTTTTTTTTGTTTTCATCAGATTGACACTGACTGATGAAATTTCAGAGAACTCAATTTACTGGTTGGCCCTTGTTACTTGCACTAGCTGTGCACTGCACATGTTGAAATACTAAATATCTATTAATTAAACAAAAATAAAGGCTGAAGTCTTTAAGAAAGTGTCAGAATAGTCCGAATATGATTTTTCTATTTTCAATACCTTAATTTGCAAGTAATGCTCTTGATAGCAACTTAAAATAATCCAACAAACACAACACACAAGCAAGCTCAAATAACAAAAAGAGACTGGAGCACTAGAAAAAAACCACTGAATACTGCTCAGAAAATAACATGGCTTACTGTCATACTTGGAATTTTTCTAGATCTTTATATCTCTTAGTTTCCTTAGCACTTTCTAACAATTTCTTCCTACCAACATTTATTCTGGGAATCTGCTATTGATTATATTATATGTAACCAAGAAATATGCCATTATTTGTTCAGTTACTCAGATACACAAGCTGTGGTATAACTCAGTTGTAAGATGCAAGTTAGACACCGATCTGCTTGATTCATAACTGCCTTATTCTAATTTTATGCTGATGTACCTTCACTGACTTTAGCATGATGAATTAGATTCATAGTGCGAGGGATATTTCCACATTTTATTTAAAGATTTACTCTGCCTTCCCTGTCATGTATGAAAACTGTGCTAAATTTAGTGACCCTTTTTTAATATTCAGGAGATAGGAAAGAACTTGTTCAGCTGGTTCTAAGTAGGACATTTTTGTGCCCATCTGATTTGTACTTCTTCCGACAATGATGGCTGATTTTGATGTGATTAGCCACCAAATAACATTTGTGAAGAACAGGACCCTTTGTGAGCCACGAATGCTTAAGCTGTTTCAAATCTCTTTTCTGTCTATTGGACACACGTGTTTACCTGATACATAGATCTGAAAACTTTGGGAAAGTACTTGAATCTGAAAGTACTGAACGTCTTGAAAGAAATGAGAAGTTTTGACTGCCAGAATGATGGTATTTCTGTGCTGATTACTACTCCATGTTGATTTACTGGACATTATTCCCGGAAATGGTTTCCCCAGAAGTGAGATAATGGCCATGACAGCCAATATGGATCAACTAATACTGTTACATCAGCCTCCACATTAATTTTACACATTTCCAACAGTTTCTGAAAAACATCCTTGCCCTCTAGCTCTTCATAAGTCATGTATCTTTACTGATTTGTAATTATGGGCTCTCTGGAAAAAAAAAGATACTACTGTACATCTTTCTTAGCTCTTTATCCCATTGCAATACATCATTAAACTCTTTTATAGCATGTTATTTATTATGCTATGCAAAGTCTGTGGCTCTTAGGAACAGCCTTAAAGGATTTATATTTAATTTATATATGTTTTTACTTTTATTCTTTTTTTTTTCAGTTGGTTATGCCCTATTTTAAATGATTTGAGGAAAAAAATATTTCTCGTTATAAAACAGATACCCTCGGGAATTCTAGACCATTTAGCCTTTTTCCCCTGTTATGTTTCATCAGATTTTAGTTATCTCCCAGAGAGCAAGGATTTCATAGATTAAACCAGCAATTGATTTTTTTTTTAATCTTTTTTTTTTTAATTTATCCATTCCACTGAAATACATTATGTGTCTCCAAAGAAACTAATAAATTATAGACAAAGCAAAAGTTAAAATTAGATCTGAATGTGGTGTAATGCCCAAAGGAAACTGTTTGGAAAGGTTACAAGCTGTCAAAAAACAATTTGTATGGTTAAAAGCCACACGATTAGATGCTGTTAATGGAGTATCTGTAATGATTATTTAGGCATTGGTTGCTTATTATGTCTTTGAGGCAGCTATTCACTGTGCTACTTTGGAGGCCATAAAGACCTGTAATTCAGCACCTATTATACGGAAGAAGTGTGTGCAAGAATGCACTGTACCACATCAAACAAACCTCTCCTCTCTATTCTCTAGATTTTTAATCATCTTTCCCTCTTGGAATTATGGTTGATGCTGATTGTGAGAATAAAGACTAGTTACTGTAGTGAAAGGATCATAAAGTCAATCATGTGGATAAAATTACTTAGCAATTCAGCCAGCTGGTCTCTATTTGGCTTCACTTCAGTTCATTAGTTTATGGGGAGAATTTGCTCCACATTTAAAGAAAGCAAAAACTGCATAAAAACTGGTTTGTAATTAATTGCAGCTTTTTATATAGAAATAAAATTGCCAGGTGAATGTGCCCATCGGGCACTCATTTTTGCGTACGTTTTTTATCCATCGTAAAATAACTTCATTTTGTACTTACAACCTGTTCTGGATACAGGTTGTTCACCCAGAATCCATCTCCTTTTCTTGAAAATGATTCTTTGTATGGTGTAACACTTGAAGAGTTTTCAAATCACAATATTTGCTAGAGGAGCGGACAACTTTAAACAACTTAGAGGCCATTTGGAAGCATGGTTGTGTAATTTTGGCATTCTGTGCCAGTGCTCTCATGCAGGTGATTAGGTGGCATTGAATAACCATAAACATATGTTTAAAGTGCTGTACATCATAAGCATGTTGTGGTTTGCATGCTTTATAAGAGTTAAATAGCTAATGTTAATTACTATTGTGTTTAACGGAGCCAGAAATAACAAATGTACCATTCTGGTGGTTTTGAGACCTTTTATGAAGAGCCCATAAAAGCAGCAATGCAACTGGGTAGTTTGTACATTTCTAATCTCTTAACAGGATATCCAAAATGAACCCAAATTACTCCCAGATCCTTTCATGTCTAACCATAGAAGCTAAAGAGGTCATTGCCTGTACATTTGTACTAGCAGTTACACTGCACTGCTAAAGAAAAATGGTATAAAAAGGTTGTCAGAAATATATTTGTAACAAAAATTTATACCTACTGAAAGGAATTTATTCTTTATAAGGCCAGATAGAATGCCCATGCAGTAACTTACCACAGAGTAATAGCCTTCCTTCAAAGCAGTCTGTACACAGAAAATACTCTCTGAATATACTTTGATGGATAAAGAGAAAAAGAGAGTATTGAGGTGGAGTTATGACTCTTGGTTACTCTCCTACTCTTGAAATGTGGAATTGTAAGAAATTACAGTGTTTCAATCTGTTTTCAGTGTACAATTAGGTCAAAGCAGGTTTTTAAAACACTGAAATTTCTGAATTTTCCACATTTCTCCCATTTCCATGTTTCCACAAGAAATTGTCCTACAAAACAAACCATCCATATTGTTATTATCTTGAGATATGGATACATGCTGTCTTCATCTTAAGGGATGAATATTATTTAATGGATTAGCACTTCCCAGTGGAAGATACTCCTCTGGCAATTTTACAGCTGGCTATTGAGTTCATGTTGTGCCTCCTGTGAGCGTATTAAGCTGGCAGAACTGATTGATATTCAGGAAGGTATAGGGCATCTTCTGAGCTCTAGGAAGGTTTCTGTATAATTCAGGAACTCTGAAATTCCTGAGGCAGTATAGCTGTGTCCTTTAGACTTGTATAATCATTAAATGCATTATTTGCTTATACAAAGGATTACTTAACATAATTTAGCCATGGAAAAGATAACACTGAAGTTCATACTCCCGTTCTTCTGTTTATTACCAGGAATGCATTTCTTTAGTTAATTCACATTTCTTTCAGCTTTGTGTAGTAAATATTACTCACATAAATGTCAAGTTTTGACATTGTTAATAGTTATAATTTTATTTGTTTTCTTTTTCTCTTCTTTGATAGGTAGATATCAGAGCAGAAAGGAATAAAAGAATTGGTGAAGCCAATATTATCTAGAGAATACTGGAATCTTAAAAGGCTTTCCTAAGCCTTGCTTAATTCTGCAAAGTGAGAATAGTCGATGGAAAGCTTAGGATTGGTCCTACTGCAAATACATTATATTATGAATGAAATTGTTTGTTTTAATGTCAAGCAACTGCACAAAACACTGAGATGTCATTAGCATAGAGAACATGAAAACACAAGTGCCTATTCAAATTTTTATTGTTATTTGCCAGAGTAGATATCATGAGAAAATGGAATTGGTCCCAGGCTGAAATCTGGACTAGCACATATAAGAGCTTGTGTGACGTGTTTATTCCTAAATAGCTGCTTGTCTAAAGCATGTTCTTTCCAGATATTTATATTTGTTTGGTTGATGACATTTCATGGAAATGCCTGGGAGACCTGGAGTACTTGCCTTGTGTTCCACTCATGTTTTTCTTTCGTCATGTTTTTCTTTCGTCTTTTTCCACTTCCATACTTTATGTGGTCTACAGAAAATCCTTCAGGACAGGGCTTCAGTAGCCCTGTTTTGTTTTTCTCGGGGAGGGATGTGGATGGTGACAGCGATTTAGGAGGAGAATGTTCCTAGTACAGCTCATCATTGCCTATGTTTATGAGTAGTATGAGCAGGGAAGTGTCCAATAGTAGCAGAAAAGAAATTCTGTAGTTACAACTACATCCCAAATCTGGTTTAGCCTACCAAGAACTAGAGAGGCCCAAAATACAGTTTCTTTTATGGACCTATTCATCCTTGACACATTATAGATGCTCACTATATTAGAAGACAGAGGCTGCAAAGGCATACTATTAGTGCATGGGAATTTTTAACTCCCCATACAGTAGTTAACTACTGTCATCTATTCCAGTTATTGACTGTTCAATTTCCTTAAGTTTATTACACATCTTCATTTCCTGAATCATCAGAGAACACTTAATTACAGAAAATGATTAAGTAAAACATTTAGCAAGCAAGCCATCTCCTTCTATTTTACTAAATACAGAAAATAGAAATCAGCAATGGTTAAAATGCATGCATTCACATATAGAATTTTTAAAAACCTTTTATTGACAGAAATGTAATAAAAGAATCAATAATGAACCCTGATAACTGATTGTATGATCATCTAGGTGTAGTTTAAGTCAGAGTTGCAAAGAAAAATTGGTGAACGTGCTGATAGGATTGAAATGATATTGTAGCTAACCATAACAAGTTCCCAATGCAACACTGAGAGTTAAATTTTTTTGAAGTACAACATGTTAGTCTTCTATGCAATACTGAGGCATGTTTACTTCAAATAATACTCCAAACAAGCATGTTTTTATTGTCATACTTAATAATATTATGAAGGTTAATACTAAAGAGATCTTAATGAGATTGAGATTATTTATTTCACTAGCTTAATACCCATAACAGCACAGCATGCTGTAAGTATATACGGCCAAAATTAAGACTATTTGGAGGGTTTGTAAAAGTTTACATGACATCTTCTTTTGCAAAACTTGGCATTAGTTAGGTCTAGACTCTATCTGATGTGAACTTTATATTTTGGTAAAATATGTGGAATTAAAGATCTACTGGTAATCAGAATAGGCAAAAATGTTGAGTAGAAGGCCCTACAATTTGTTTAATAAATGAAAAATATATGGTATCATATATTCATGCTTTACTTCTATATCATTAAAAAAAATAGATTTGGTGGATAAGAAAGGTCTGAAAACAGATTTCTTGATTAAGCTACAAAACTAGTGAGTACTTCTGAATTAATTTTAGGCTGAACTTCAAGTGTTGTGTTGAACTAGATCTTCTAGAATTAGGAAAAATTACAATGTATATAAGAGAAACCTAACTACTTTAACAAATAATGTTAATTACATGTAATGTTAATTAACATTATTAATTACATGTTAATTCAATGAAATTACACATACTTATTACTGTAATGTAATACAGTGTATTTGTTACCAGTGTGTTTCAGTGATTTGGAACTAGGGCTGAAATGGATTTTTTTTTGTTTAATTAAGAAATTTTACACAGCAAGTATAAAAAATTATCTCAATAGGGTTTCAATTTGTCTGGTAGTCAGTCAGTACCAGTCATCAGTACCAAACATAACCCTCTCGGAAACAGCAGTATTGAAATAACATGTTTTTACTCACACTTCCATCCGTACTCAGTGGTTGCTTTGAGCACTGAAGCAAGACTATCAGTATTCCTCATAGCAGGAGATGTCTGCAGTGTCTAGCACTTGATTCAACTAGTTGCCACATTAATGGACAGTAATTTAGAGGTAAAAAACAAGTCACTTGCAAGACAGAGCCTGTAGTCCTAATAATAACCTAGGCTGAGAAGTCTTTTTTTTGTTTTGTTTTGTTTTTGTTTTCATATAAATTTGTTGCTGAGAATTTTAATTCTAGATGCTTTATCTTTGTGGAGACAAAATATAGAAAATATACCTGAGGCTCTTTTCTTTATAATACTGATCAAATACATTATGTCAACTTCTATTGCTTATTTATTTATTGCTTTCTGAAACAAGTGAAAATGTCAGCAGAATCCAGTGGAGAAGTACACTGCTCAAGAAGCATGCATAAAGCACTTAGGGTATAGGAAGCCATTTATTAATGCACCAATATAAGTAACAGCTATGAGATAAAAGAGTTTGACAGCGTTAGGAACATTTCACTTTGAGATGGAACACAGAGAGTGATAACTAGGCAGCATGAACTTAGGCACCTGAGCAGAAATTTGTAGACTTTTAATTTTTTTTCTTATTTTTCTGTATTTACAGAAAAGTGCATATTTGAACAAAGAACGTAAGTACTGAACAAGTCAGACTGAAGTCTTACACAGTCTACTTGTGTAGATCTGGGGGAACTTCTGGTTTTACTGCTTTTTCTACTACTGTAGCAAATATGTTCACAAGTTAATGTAAGACTGTAATGTAAAGTTTATGCAATTAAAGACCATAAGAGAGTTTATAGACCATTTGTCATTGGATATGGATCATAAACTATGAGTTTCAGAAAATAAGGAAGGAATTCATTTGTAGCTCACTGTTGCCTGAAGCCTACCTAATGAAATCTTTCTTAGTCCTAGAATTAACTGAGTAGCTAGCTGAAAAGCATTGAATATTCACTGTGCATATTAAACTTAAAAAGGTAGAATAAAATTTTGTATACTCACAGGGGTTCAGTTCAACCAAAATTAGATAGCTCTCATTCATTAGTATATTCAAAAGGAGTTGAAACCTTTAAATTCCAAACTGTCAGCTCCCATCATTTCTTATGACAGCTGACTGACTGTAATACACACAAGCCATACTAACTGAAAAACTGTTAATGAATACAATTGCTTTTTTTTTAAACCAAGGGAAGAGAACACATTAGCCAGTGCCTTGTGGATATGTGTGCTGGGATGCAAAATGGATTCTCTACTGATCTTGCTTGGTCTTACCTGTGTAGCACAACACTGGGATGAAGAAATTTTTTTTGTTGTTGAAGAGACAAAATTTTTTATGCTATTTGTGCTTTCTGACTTTGATATGCTGTATGATATTGCTTCAAAAAATAAATACAACTCAGAGAGAAGTATTTTTTTAAGAATAAACAATTATTCCCAATGTTCTGTATGTAAATAGTGTTCTCTTTGGATCTCATTTTCTCAAGGGTTATCTTCATCATTCACTGAAGTCAACTGGGGAAGTATTCAGCATACTAGAAATCAGTCACACAGTAGTTGTAAACCCTAATTAATCCAAGTTAATTTCCTGTATTTGTTTTCTCCCCTTTTGTTTTTATGGTAGAGCTCTAGGAACTTTATTTTCCTTTACCAAAGGTAATTGGTGTTTGTAAAGTGGAAGAAACATTGTGTTTCTTTAAGTTGGCTTTTGTAGTTAGAAGAGAGAGCTCTTGAAACTTCAGAAAGTCGAGAAGATAGTTTCCAAAATGGTAGGTCTCTGTTACGAGTAGCCTTTTTGACTCTGAAGGCAGCATGGCTTTCCCTGGGCTGGATCTTCAAGCAGCCTGCATACTGTCAGTCAGTGACACCATAAGCTAAACTGTCTTTCCGTGTACCGGAAATTGCTTTTAAAATTTATTGGAATTTTTTTTTATAATAGTAAAAAGAACTATTTTTGTAAATTCTGCCAGTAAGATAAAATTGTATTTGGTGTCTGTCTCTCTAAAAGAAGGGCTGTCATACACAGGTCATGCAATGGTCTTCAGTGCTTGTGACATGAAACAGATACAGCAGAAGAGGAGGCAGAAATGGTTTGTTTTCTGAAAATCAGAGGATTGAAATATGGTAAAATCTAGATTCTGGTTTATCCTATGCCTCTGGTTTAGTGTAAGAGTCTAGCATGCTTACCTATTGGCTTTATTCCTTCATTTGTGGAGTGGGCAAGCCTTATCAAGTCTTGCAATCCTTAACTGATTTTGGCTTTTAAAGCACTTTGAAATGCTTGGACAAATAAAAGCTTGTAGTGGTGCAAGTTATTATTTATTGGAGATAAAACCGCCAAATTATGATCTGATCTCTATTTCATACCAAAGTCCTTTCAGGACTTCGGGAAGAAGGGATACTTAAAATCGCAGTGAGAGAGGCTGGTGCTATTTATGGACAGGTGACATATTTTAAGATACTGAGATACTGCCTGCATCAGGATTTTAGAATTTGTTAACTGACAAGCAAACCAGTACAATAGGATCTCATTATCTTTAAACATGCTTTATGATTTCAGTCAGAATTAGAGTTAGGGTTCAGATTCAAGACCAGCAAAACTAGAAAGTTTTCTTGAGAAATTTCAGGCTTACTAGCTGTTGACTTCAAGTTTAATTCTCTTTCACTGTAAAGTGTCGTTGAACTTCATAATCTCAAACACTTTCAAGAATATTTGAATTTGAACCGATGAATAAATTTGCGTTGTTCATTTGATGTAGCACAAAAAATTGTAAGAATAGGTTTAAATCTGTGCGTTGAGCTGGAAATGTCTCAAACCCCTGAAAATTCAAAGTGGTTTACATAGGTCCAACTTCTGATAATTGGCGTTAGCTGAAACAAATGCTGCTTAATTTATACATAATTTTTTCACTCCATCCATTCATGTTACGTGGTTTACTGGGTGACAGCTGGCTTATCATTCTGTAAATTATAACAATAACTTCTGGTTACTGATAAAAACCTCTAAAAAAGGAATCTTCAAAGGGAAAGAGCCCTCTCTTTTTTGTTGTTATTCAAAGACGTGGCAAGACTTGGAAGTAATCTGGAAACTGCCTATTACATTTACTTTGAAATCTCCGTGATTTCACTTTCTTGGATTGAAGAAGTCACCACTGTTAGTACTGTGGAAAAACTCAATTTACGTTAAACTCTAAAATTACATGGTGGAAAAAAACAATTCAGCTATGAGCTTTGAAGCTTGCTTGTTCTTTTTTTTTTGTGTTGGTGCCTCTCTGCACAATTGTTCCAAAAGCTTTTCTAAAAAAGCAATTCAAATAGCATCTAGAATCAATTTTTCTAAAATGCTTGTTAGCATAGAGGGCAGAAAGTTTAATGTTGAATTTTATTTTCAGACTTCATTTCAAAAAATGTCAGTAGTAGGCTTTGTTTTCCTTATTTATAATCACTAAGAACATCACAAAAACTAAATACTTTTTGAAAGTTCAAACCAGAGTTTGTAGTCTGAATGTGTATAGCTATCTCATGGATACAAGCTTATCCTGTTCTTTTATTTGGCTTTCCTAGATATGCTTAAAGATCAAAACCATATGCTTTTCCAGGTGTGCTTGTGAGCAGGCACCACTGATGGGGTTTTATGTAAAGAGATAAAAATTCTGTGCATGAGCTGTCACAAACTGTTTGGCTGAACAAAGTCACTGTTACTAAAACACTGCTGATATTCTTAAATGGAAATGCAATGAGAAACACCTGTATGAAAACTAGATTAGTAGAATAGAAAATCATCATGGTTTCAAGGTCAGAAGTAAGTAAATAAGATGGTTCAGGGAAGGTCAAATAGTATCCATGTTCTCAAGTGGTGATGAAAACTTCAGTTGCAAAGAGTGTAGAAACAGGTGTGATTGTTGTAAGGCAGTAGAGTGGTGACCTTTGCTTTAAACACAACATTTAAAATTCTGAAATCAAGAATGTTGTACCGGAAAAGCATAATATTATGGTTACTCCTGCTACTTTATCAGCCTGGATAGGTGGCAGAGTGCCTGTATAAACACAAAGGAAACACTTTCCTGCTTTGCCTTAACATGTAAAAGCCATACAGCTCTCAATGGAGTATGGTATAGAGCTACATCATCCAAACAGGTGCCCTGGATGGCACTGGCCCTTTTATTCACTGCTTTTTTGTGAGCCCATGTAGAAAACTCATGCAAAACAAACAATGGAGTTTGGACTCATATGGCATTGTATGACTGAAAGTGAATTTATCACATAGTGCAATGGATCTCTTCACCCCCCTGCTTTCATGCTTCCACAAGTGTAACACTTCCTTTGTGTGACAGATTAATGCTGATAGGCTTTATGGAAAGCTGTTCAGCAGTGCTATTTAAATGAAGAGGATGAGTGATGGCCACATGAAAACAGAACACAAGGAATATTTCTAGCAAAATTAATAGTCAATTTTGTTCAAGGGATAATTCTGTGTTGGTTTTTTTTTTCTGTATAATTTTGTGATGACTGATCTAGCAGGAAAAAAAATAGATTAAAAAAAGTAAAGACCACTGGAAAACAGAATACTGAGGTCCTTAATTGAGGGAGGCAGAGATTCTCTATTC
This sequence comes from Chloroceryle aenea, assembly GCA_013399075.1. Lineage (NCBI taxonomy): Eukaryota > Metazoa > Chordata > Aves > Coraciiformes > Cerylidae > Chloroceryle > Chloroceryle aenea. The sequence goes on from VWZY01010349.1 coordinate 31,987, forward strand.
ACTTTAAAGTTTAAACAGAGGCATATGGCAAAGATTGGTTCACTACTGAGACTAACAAGTGGGCACTGTTCTGTTACCTTCAGCAGCAGTGGGAAGAGAGAGGAAATAACAAATGCAGACATGCCATAAACAAACCCAGGGGATTACAGGGGAGTAATCTGTAAGAGTAGTCTAAAACACATCTATACATTAACCTTCTTTGTTTCCTTGCTGCAAAGGAGGACATCTAATTATAAATTACAAACATGGGAAAATGGCAGACCAACAGTACTGCTAGAATGAAGAATCTTTTTTTTTGTTTGTTTGTTTTTCATCTGGAAGCTCCTCATAGCTTGATTCCTTGCTTATATCAATTGAAATTTTAAATTAAATACCAATATGCTGTCATTTGTTTGTTTGGGTTGCTTTAAATAGTAATTATGTGAGATTTATGTAGTAAGAGAACCAGTGAAAGGAAACAAAACTCAACTTGCTTTCTATTTAAAGGAATTTATTTCTTGATCTCTCAAAGTTTTCCATTAATGTCCCATCCATACTGCCCCCCCCACACCTTCCCATGTATTTCCCGATTTCATATGATAATGGAACAGAAAGTAATTTCAGACATATAGATCAAGATAAGCACAACCAACAGGTTGAAGGAGGTGATTCTTCCCCTCCACTATTGTGAGATCTCATCTGGAGTACTGTGTCCAGCTCTAGGGCTCCTAACAGAGGAAGGACATGGACCTGTGAGTGAGTCCAGAGGAGGACCATGAAGATGATCGGAGGGCTGGAACACCTCTTCTCTGAAGACAGGCTGAGAGAGTTGGGGTTGTTCAGCCTAGAGAAGAGAAGGCTCCAGGGAGGCTTTATAGCAGCCTGCCTGTACTTAAAGGGGGCCACAAGAAAGATAAGGAGGGACTCTTTTATCAGGGTGTATAGTGATAGGATGAGGGGTAATGGCTTTAAACTGAAAGGGGGTAGGTTTAGATTTAGATAAGGAAGAAATGCTTCAGTCTGAGGCTGCTGAGATATTGGCCAGGTTGCCCAGAGAGGCTGTGGATGTCTCCTCCCTGGACTTGTTCAAGGCCAGGTTGGATGGGGCTTTGAGCATTCCTGATATAGTGCAGGGTGTCCCTGCCCATGTCAGAGGGCTTGGAACTAGATGATATTTAAGGTCTGTTTCTACCCAAACCATTCTATGTTCTAGACAGCCTGTTCTCTTTTCCTTTGAATTAATAAAAATCAGGAACTATAGTACTTGCATCAACAAGCTCATCCCACTGTCACACACTACTGTGAGAATGTAAAGAATGAAGGAATTATGAAGGAATTTTTTTCACTGATGAGTTTGGAAGAACTCTTACAGTTAGTTGTACCTTCAAGTATTTTCATGGCCTGTTACATACTAGTAACCATTGCTCTGAATCCAGAATCTGATGCAGAAGTGTTTGGTAGAAAGGTGTAGGTAAAACCTAAAACTTTGGATCTAATCCTGCTCAAATGATCTCAATGAAAATCTGAATTGTAGGAACAGTAAATAAGGCATTGAAGTTTATAATTTCTATATGTAAAATAGATGGAAGGCAGTTTATATTGTGAGTTTGCTCACAATATAACTGACACCAAAAACATTGCTGGAGTTCAGAGACAGAAGCTCAGAGGAATGCTCAAGACGTTCACAATTTGCCCAACTAAAGTTTTTGAAGAGAGTACCAAAAATTTGGGAGAGAGGTTATTACTTCTTGGTCTATAAAAACCTAAACAACCAAAGAAGAAAATCAGTTGAGGGCTGCTTATTCTATTATTTTGTATTACATTCTTATTTTCTCCTTTTGAGACCCGTGGAACAGGACATTTTATCTTACACGGTACTGCAAGACAGATCCTGAAATGGGAAGTATAGCCGTGCTTCCACAAGTGAACCAGAAGCATATCACAAAGAAATGCTGCAGTTGCTATTAAGCATTTACCAGAGACATTATTTGACTGTAATACATTGTTTCAGCAGTTCTGAAGAAAATTGTTTCTGGCATGAAGAGCTGGATGTCACATCAGAAACAAATATTTGACATTTTCTTGTTTCCATCATGCCTTGTCAGTATAGTTTTATAAACATCCATGAAGTTTTGCACACAGAAAGGATAAGAAGGAACACTAATGATAGAGTATTCACTGAATGGATGTCACATGCTAGAGTTTGTACTGCAGTAGAATTTGGAGACTCTTGCCAATGAGAAATGGTGTTACAAAATTAAGTTTTAGCTCAGTACTGTTAATGGTAAAATTATACTGTGTCAATATACATAGCATCACGATATAACAACTTCAGTAATGAAACTTATATCTTTTTCTGCTGGCAAGTAATTTCAGATACATTTATGACACAAATTTGAAGTTTCTTTCATTATTTAATGCCACATATTTTGTTAAAATTTTGTTGTTGCAGTTATAACTGCATTTTTTTGCATGTACATTCAGTGAGAAAGCTTGTGCTTTTATCCTGGAAGATAATTAATTATTGTGTCATATTTCATGGGTATGACAACATAAAATTGTGAAGAAAGGAGAAAAAGAGTACAATCTGTTAGCCTTTTCTGGTATGAGCAGATCTTATTCCAGCATGTCCAGGAAAAAAAGCCCAACCAAACAAAGCATATTCTCACACATTCATTAGAAAATAATTCATTCAGCCTGTCTCAGCTTACTGTAAAGACCTCTGTAATGTTTTCCTGGAAATCTCAAGGCTATACTCAAGAAAAGCAGTATTACCATTTCACTAGCGTAATACTTGCTCTTTCAGCGTGTGGTGGAAAGCATGTTCATTTTGTTTTCATCAGGTTTTTAAGTTTCTCTGGTAGTAGACTTGATTACTTGTGTGCCTGTGTGCGTGTGTTATATAAAAATATTTTAAAAATAATTTTACGGATTATTCAGAATCTGCATAGATTACCAGTGACATGCATGACCAGTGGAGAGTCACTGCACTGTACTTTCTGTTTCCTAGGGGAATGGAACTCAGTGGTCCTTAGTCATAACATTTTTCTGCTTTTATTGAATATCTCTCAAAGCCACTTCACTTCTTTCTACTGCTGTTTTGTATGAGAGATGTTAACCTATCATTATCATCCACTACTCTTAGGCAACATGTATGGGAATTCTAAAGATGTAGACTATGCTAATGAAAGGGTTAAATGACAGAACTTAAGAGTACGATTTAATATATCCAAGAAGTTAAGAAATGACAGATTAGATTACATAAGAAAGCTTCAATTAAGTCATGTTACAGATCTTAAATTATAGGTTATTTCACCATGGCTAGCATGGATCTGTTGTGTGAAAGAAGTAAGGCTATGTAGTGAAGGATAGAACTGTTTGAAGGACCCTTGATTCACCTGTTCATGAGTAAAAAAGCATATAATTAATCAGTCAGGATAGCACATAAATAAAAAGGTAGTTTCTGTTGTCAAGGCAATTTGATGCTTCTATAGAGATGTAGAGTTTAATCCTGGCTTTAATATGTAATAAGCAATGGGCTGTTTAATAAATCATTAACAGACCTTTAGCAGTGTTGGTTTATGATTTTTTGTACTAACAGTTATCCCCAATTTTTCTATGCTTATTTTGAAACCTTTGAAACTGACTTGTCAGTACATGAAGGCTGTGCTTTGAGCCTATCAAGTTCTATCATATGCTCAATACTTTGAAAAAATCATGTCCTACCACTGAAAATTATTGCTTTTGTCTTGCTCAGTTCAATTTGTAAAATGGTATTCTTACCTCTCTTTATTTATTAAGAAAAAAAAAAAAAAAAAGGAAATTATTAGACTTTGTAGTACTAAACAAATAGTAAAACAAATAATTTTATCTTGAATTAGAACTTAATTGTGTGCTGTATGCAAGGCCTCCGTGAGACATGGAATGATAAGAGCAGCAGAAAATAAGGAATTTTTATTATTATTAAGCAAACATTATACTTTCTCTGCAGTTGGCCTTCTTTAAAAAATGCATAAGGGATTATCATAGTGGGTATGTATATGCAATTTATGCACACTGAATCAAAGCTGAAATCAGTGCTTAGTGGTTTAGGGTGAAAAAGCTTGAAAGTGTGGGTCATGAAGGGAAGTGTAAGTAGAATCCCAGCTCACAGACAGGGATAGTATTTAAGGGAAGTAACACTGCCAAGATGTACTGAAAGCAGAAGGTAATTTTACTATTTTTCTTTTCTTTCATAGAAAAAAAGAACCCTTTTGGTTTGTCTCAGTTTCACAGTTTTATGGCTTGAACCACTTCTGTTTATGAAAGAGAATAGAAATGCCTTTGGATGAAGTTCAAACAAGGCAGCTCACTAACAAGCCCTTCTGTTAGTTGACATGGGTTGTCTATGAAACAGGTTTTTTTGTACGATTGCATTTTTGTTAATTTCATGCTTTATGAGGAGCGTTCACTAGGGAGAGACATAGAAAAAGTCTGCTCCTGGGTAAGATAAAGTTTGTGGAAAAATGAATCACCTGGATCTACGACATGGTTATGTAGAGACTCAAGTTTTGACCCATATATATGTTACTATTTTTAAGGCTCCAAAGAGCAGATGGTATTGGTTGACAGTCAGCAAAGACAAGTAAACATGTTTATAATGTTGCAAGGTTATGGAGGTGAATTAAAATCCAAAGGATTTAGAAGTGATAAAAAGTACAGAAAATAGTTGGGCTGGTAATAAAGCTGCTTCTTTCCTGGGGCAATATCTTTTTATATTTTGTCTGATTGCAAATTAAGGTGAAAAAAATTAACCCCAGGCATAAAAGAATATTCATTCCCTACCTCCCTGGTTTCCAGAACAAAAAAACCCCATAGTCTTTGATTTTATATTTGATTTTTTTCCCCTGCTGGTTGCCATACAAAGAGATATAGCTCAATAAAATGAAAGATCCAGTGCACTGCAGTTCATATTATTGGCCTGAAGGAATTCTTAGTCAGGTTAATGGATCTGATGGTTTTCCCTTCATTGATTTTTAAGATGATTATATTTTATTTATAGGTGAGAAAATAATAGTTAATCTTAAATTTATTGAAAACTTATTGTGAGACTGCAGGAATTGATAATGATAACAATACATTCAAGGGAGCCAAACTATTCCTGTCTTTAATCCTGTAAGTGCTGATGTGAGGCAAACCCATTGACTTGAAATTAAGTGTGTTTTTATGTATACCTGTGTTCTGAATAAAAGAATTATATTTTTCTTGCTCTTATGAAAGATTTAATTACATGAAGCATTGATACACCTCAGGTGTTTCTTTTGTGAAAACTGTACGTGAAATTTCCAAGAGCTGAAATCTCATGGATAAGAGTATGTTGTCCTCTGGAGGCTATAAAATCTGATTTCGAAGTCAGCCAAGTCATTTGTCAGACAAAAAGCCTACTGGTCAACCGTAATTGTGTCCACAGGTTTGAATCTTAAACTATAACATGTGGGTTGCAAATTTCCTGTGGAATTCAGAGGACAGCATTAACAGCAGCTCATTTTAACTCAGCACGCCTTCCCTCAGTGCTGTTATAATTCGGCTTTATGTTCTAAATAGGCTTAGAGACCTTTTTTATTTTTTTTTTTGCAAGATAATAGATGATAACAAAAGATGTAATAATTTTACAATATAAAGCTATAAAATGACATTCATCTCTCAGTAGCACTGAATTTCAGTATTCAGCTCATCTTACAACAAGGCATTGAACTAGGTGGCTAAAGATGGAGAGATGCTGAATCAAAGTTACGCCTCAGGCAACCATAAGCCCTTGTTACACAATCCTAATGTGTGGTGAAAGTTCTAGAGTGGCATTATATTTTGATAAAAAAAATTGCTTCTCAGCAATTTCATTAGTCATAATGATCCAGATCCAGTGCATTTCTGTGGGGTAAACTAGCAGAAAGACCAGTTTGGGAATGTGCAGCAGATTCTGTAGAAAACAAAGTAAGAAAAAGGGAGAGAGATCAGAACACAGCAATTACTGTTGAATTTTTCATGCTTATAATGCATTATCTCAAGCTGGCAGTGCTGTTAATGGCTGTATAAGGCCTCTGACTGGACACCTACATTAATTTTAGAGCTCCTCTATTGTTTTGCTTGAAGCAAAATTTGACATCAACACGATGTTTCACCTTAGATTGAACTTAGTGGGGAAGCAACATGAAAGTAAATTAAAATCCCTGCTCACTTCCCACCACTTTTGCAATAACATCTTTTTATTTTACACCAAAAGCTAAAACCTTTGGAAGATATTTCCAAAAGGAAAAGCCTGGGCTTTTTTTAACTTCCTTTCACTGACTCCAAGATGTACCCAAGGTAATACATTAAAAGTTTTAAGCAACATACAAAAATAATTAAATACATTTCTGTCTTCAGTTTGTTTATGGAGCAATGAGTGTATGTGCTGTGTATAATTAAAAGGGGAATAAAATTAAGTATGGAGGGGTCAGAGACTTTCCTAGGTTTAGCCTGTAGAAGCAAAACTGTGTAGAAGGGGAGGCATGGGAGGGAGCTGCATGTACTTGCTCTGAAATCACCACGTATGTGTAAAGTATTTTCCTGTTGGGAAAATACAGCTGTCAAAATAGATTCACAGGTAGTGTGTGAACTGGGGACTGTGGGACAGGAAGAAAGGGCAGAGGTTGAACAAAAGTGGCAGAGGATTGGCCTCCAGATTTGGCTAAAATAAGAGATGATCTGAACCATTGCCCAGAATTCAAACCAAAAGAGAAGTGAACTTGTCAAAAGCTTAAAAAATATTTCCTATTTTCTTCTTCCTCAGCACTTCCTGGTTCTCCTTGGTTCTCTGAGTCAAGGGCCAAGGTAAAATTAAAAGTGCTGATCTTGCACTCTCATATGTACACTGGCTCAAAGACCACCAGAAATCTCACATGAAGTCTGTTCCCATGAAGTTGCTAGGTAAATACTGCAGTTAATTAAATTGTTTGAATAAGACCTGGAAGATTCATCAAAATCAACTCTGTTTTATCTTTCCTATAATTAGACATAAAGCAATTCTGCTAATTTTCTTCCAACAACCAAAAAAAAAAATTATAACTTGAGTAACTATGAGTGACAGGTTTCAAACTAGTATGGACTCTATAGACCAAGATTAAGTGAGCCTCTCTTTTCTTCAAGGTATTACATGGAAGGGAACCATGCAGTGTTTGTACAAACAGTACAAACAAAAGCCTTGTGACTACTGAGATTGCATAAACTTGAGCATAAACATAAAACTCAAGACAATAAAGATCTCAATTTTTGTCCACTTGTTGGACAATACAGATTTAATACAGGTTACTGGTGGGAAACTTAAAACCACACAATTTCTAGGAAATTGCTCTATTTATTAATTAAAATAATAATAATAATAAAATTGATTGTAATAAACAACTAGAAAATGAGAAAATTATTTTAAAAAATAATTTAGAAAATAACTCTCATGTCTCTTTTGGGGAGGACAATGTAAGAATCCTTAGGTGGGTTTCCTGTATTGCTTACATTCCCAAAATAAATGAAGTTTTGGAGACAACCTTATTAAATTTTTCCAGAAGAATTTAGTAAGAAGAGTTTTCATTTTCTAGCTTAAGTGAACTGAAATTTTCCAAGTTTATAAATTTCAATAAAAATTCATAGCTATATGCAGTCTCTTCAAGACTGAAATACAAAACTGATGAAAATAAGAAATACAAAGTAAATTATTGTATCATAACTCACATAAACAAAATTAAGGATGTTACATACATATTAAACTTCCCCAGGCAAAAAAAGAGAATGAATTTATTTTACTTTATGCTCACTAGTGCCATTAAAAAGGCAGATCTTTGCTTTAGAAGATACTACTATTTTCTTTCTTAAAGGGCAGAGATGGAAGGATTAGTATTATGCATGAAAAAGGTAATCTACCTTGAAAAGAATGAATGTCACAACATAGTTTTGTATATTGAGATTTTAAGGATTACACAGTGGAAAGTGATTGAATTACAGGCAAGCAGATTCATAAATCTACATAGATTTTTGAAGAAAGTGAATAATTTTATATCAAGGTCTAGAAAGTGATCCTTTCAAAGGTACGCATGAGAGGTTGTCCTTAGTGAAATACGTGGAAAGGGGTTTAATGCCCACAAAGAAAAAAAAATAAAAATTAAACCTCAGCAGTTGTGGTTCATTCAGGCCAAATGCTCAAATAACTAACCTAAGAATTTAATAAGAGAGTAGGCAAATAAAAAGAAACAAACAAACAAAAAAATCACATGGAAAATACCTGATTACACACTTTTCTTACACAAACTGAACAACAAAAAAAGTCCAAGTAACGTTTATTTCTCCTGTGTAAATTGTCAGCTAGGTTTACAGTATTTTCACAGATTTAGAATGTACGATGTGTTTCTTTTGCTTATATTCTTCTACTGAATGAAAATAATAATAGTAATAGTGCTTGTAATAAACCCTTAAATTCTACTCCTGCCTTTGCTACAAGTTATTTAAGCAGTTGGTGATAAAAATGGTGTTTACTGCATCTTCTATCACTGTGACTCCCCCACTTGTTTCCATTCACTTTCAGTGTTTTCCTCTCCTCAGCAAGTATGCAATCATTTATCAAATAAGCCAATTTTTGCTAACACTAGCTACTTCTTTTACAAACACTTTTGTATATTGGTATGAATATATTTTTTTCCTAAATTTGCTGTTAAATATGAGACATGTACCTACTAAAATAAACATGGTGTCAATGCTGTATAATATTCCTGAATCTTCTATGATAATTGATGCACATAGTTTTCTTCTCAGCATTTTGTGGTTTATTCTACAATAGGAAGGTCATGCAGAGGTGTTTCTTGACTTCTATTTGCCCTTATTTTGGAAACCAGGGCTACGGTTTTTATTGTAGATAGGCAGTCCGATTGCACCAGCTTTTCAGCTTTGGTGTAGGTCTAAAGGGCACATCCAAGTAAAAGAATGGAAATGCAGGGGCAGAGTATTCTTTACACAGAATATGGCTTACTGGGTGGAACAGTGTAGATAAAGAAGAGAAACCCACTTAATGCCAAACTAGACTTCTCTGGTAGTGTATAATATATCTTGTGATTTCTATACATTGTTTCAAAATAATTGAGCAAACAGGATCATGGAGAAATGCTGTGTAGTAGTAACTTTTTTTGTGCAGTATCTTCCACAGAAAGAATCCTGTAAGCATTTGGGTTTGATCTGGGTGTTGAGTCTGTGTCTTGAGAAACTGGCCATTTATGTCATCTTATAATTCCTGTTAAAAAATAGTCTAAACACTCTGAGTGCATCTCTGTTCCAGGACAGATGGTTATGTGTAAACAAAGCAAACTGCACTTAGCATATACGCATAACCACTTTACTGTCTTTTTTTCCTTGAGAGAACTGAGACAAAGAATGATACTTCCCAGGATAAGAGAAAAAATGGTTACTGCTTGCAAGTGCAGAGATACATATCCACATTCATTACCTCTACTGATGAGTACTGGTTCATTCAGAGAACTATTTAGACAAGTTCTCTTCATGCTTAATTACGCCCTTTTTGGAGGTTTATTGCATAATTTAATGTATAAGTAATTTTTTAAAGTGTGATCCTCAGCACTGAGGATCAACCACAGAGTTATAGCAATCGTTTTGTTTTAAAATGTGATGCTTTACATATTTTTTTTCTAAGATATGGTTTACATCATGCTTTTATTTTTTTCTTTTTTTTTTGTCTGAAAGGATTTTCTAATGTATGCATATGTAACATGTACATTTTTTTTCTCTGTTTTTGACAGCATTGTAGCCTAAAGAACACTTGGAATTTCCTTTTATTAATAAATTCTACTTTTCAGATAAAATTCTTGCAACAGATATTTTTACAAGGGAAGGAGATTAATTAAATTATACCAGTTGTAAAGGCTTTGTTGCCTTTGGTTTGTCACATTAATAATGCTGATGGATAGAGATTTGGATTGTATTAAATCACAGGCCACTCCTAATCCTTTCCTCTTTCTTTGAAACTCTATATAAACACAGCATTCCAAACCACTCTTCAATCAGACAGGTGTTCATAATCTTCTCTTAAAATGCAAGGGTTAGAGACTACAATGCTGCAGAAAAATACTGAGTCAACAAGCCAAAAAAAAAAAATTATATTCCCCACCCAACAACTGAACTCATAATACTTGGTTAGTATTTAGATTCTTACAAAACTATTGAGGTTTACCTTATCTTTGTTCATCTTTTTCAGTAGGAACTCTTGTTCTTGTATTTCTCCTAACAAGATATGAATTAAACATTTTCTTTACATGTAGTTTAGTCTGTAATATAAATGCTGTTTAGTCTTTTCCTAAAAGCTGTTCCTAAAGCCAAAACCCACAATAAAAACTGTCTAGTTGAAGGGGAACATGGCAACTGTCTTTCTTTTTAAAAACAGGAAAGGAGGAGAAGACAAGGTGCACAACTGTCCTTTAGCTTTCTTGTAGCTTGATTTTTTTCCAGTGTAGTTTCTGTGTGGAGTAATAGGATAGTGGATAATGGTTAGCACAAAATGAATGGCTGCACATAAAGTTATCTCCTGGGATTTACATGAAATTCCCTAAAAATTAAGAAAATCAAGACTCTTTAGAATCTTTCCCATTCAGGAAGCAGCTCCTATTTGTCTCAGTGTATTACTAATATAAAATTATCTTCCAGGTGTTTGATGACTTCTAAGTTGGTTGTCTCCTTACATGGGGGTAAATTACATTGTAGATAAAGTAGCAGAAGAACAGTTATTCTTCCCTATGACAGTGTTGGTTTAAAATAGTTAATCGATTACTATGGCTGCTGAATAGCTGGATTGTCAATTTTCTGTGCAAAAGTGGTGATCTCTTGGAGTTGGGAGAATCCCATCCACAAGAAAAATAGACATTACCCATGTCTTTCAGGTTTTAGAAGTATACTTGAAAGTTGTAATTCTTCATAATAAAATCTTCTGAATAAATATTTTCTTAATCATCTTAATGTAGTTTCATGCTGGTTTTGAAGAATGCCATGTGTATTTTCAATTGTGTGTTAAAGGTAAGAATGCAGTGTTTATGCTTGCTTGAGAAAATATTTTGGACCAAGGAGTTGCAGTAGAGGAATATGATATTTTTAACATAATGTAAGGGCATAACAGTACCACCCTGAATAGGGCTCTTCTTCAGTGACAGCAGAATGACATTTTTGAATGGCAGCTTGCACTAAGGATCTTTGAGTTAGAGAGGATATTTATCTTCTATCATTTGTGACACTTATTAATAAGCTCTCTTGATGAGATCTAATTAAATCAATGGCTTCTTATGTTGATATAATTGAAAATGTTGTCCTTCCTACTCTAAAATCTACATTAAATTCTTTATGCACACAAGTTCCAGTCATTATTTCAAGTTAGACTGAAATTAATTTCAAGTCCTCTTAAATTCAAGAAATGTAGACAAATAAGCAAGTCTTTATTTTGTTATTCATCACTTAATTCAAACTTAGGTGTTGCCTTAAGTACAGCAGAACGTAGCTCCAAATATTGGGTTCATAATCCCTGATGCTCTTTTTTATTCTGCTCTAATTGTGACTTTTTATAACTGCCTTTGACTTTCTAGATGCTTAATTTGTGGGGAAGAAGATGGGTAGTGCCTAATATGGAATAAATACTACAGGAGTTCCACAGCAGTGTGAAAAAAAATCAATATATTTAATTTAAAGCAGAGAGGTAACACATACAGAGCCAAGATATTTTTTTTCAAAAATCAAATAGGATTTTAACATCAGCATGTTCCCAAAGATGTGAGCATTTGGGAACTCTCTGTGGCCTTAAAGTGATGAATGATTAGATATTCCTGTTGGATCATTTCTAAATAAGTAATATCCTGTAACCCTTTTATTAAATGTGTAGGCTTCACAGATGCTCTCTTCTAATCTACTGATTATTGATCTGTACTTGACATCATCCTAAAAGATGATCTGTCTTCCAACTCTCATACATAAATAAAGAAATACAGTGAAAGACTTTAGGTCCCCCACTTCCATCAGTAATCTTCAGAACTCCTCTGATCTTTTTTTCAGTACACATTTGGTGATAATTTCAGAAATACACATGATTTCATCCCTATTGTAGCTTACATCCTACTTTCTTGTTATGGTACTCACATAAAAAGTGCAAGGTCTTACTCAGTGTTACCATTCTGAGTAAGCAAGGATATTTCAGTAGCCAAGCTTGAAATTCAAAGCCATGTCTTTTGCTTACTAATATATCACCATTTTGATAATTTATCTTTTATAACTCATTAGAAATGGTGATTCAAATTATTGGTTATATGGCTTCACTTGTATTATTGCATTGCTCCTTGGGACATTTATACACAATAGATTCTTCCCAGCAGTAGTATATCCTTCTTTTCTGTCTTAACTCAGCTTATCTTCGCTAACAGAGGTAGATTTTATTCCCATCTTTCTAATGAAAGGATGAAATATAGGACTGAACCAAAACTTTACATCTATAAATACCCAAATCTAAGCAAAGTTTGTATCCCAGAAGATAACGGAATGATCAAATGCAAAATTTATCAAATATATTCAGCATATATTTCAACAGAAAACTTACCTTTTTTTAAGAAACTGTTTATCAAATAGTGAAGATTCAAGAGAGTTGTTTAAGGCTGTGTGTTGCAATGGATCTTTTTCCATTTCGCCACTGATGTTTTGACACTTGTTGGGTAAACTGGCATTAATTTAACATTAGGAAAAATTCCCCTCCTGAGAGGAAATCTAGCTAAACAAAATGATATTTAATGCTTTCTATTATATTTATTTAACTAAAATGGCTGATTAGATGTTAAACAGAACAGAGGTTAATGATCTTTGTTATTGGTATTATAAAAATTAAGAAATAAAAAAATAGGGTTAATGATGTATCACATTATTGTTATTATGGGGATTACATGCATGCTGTTGTCCGCTGTACTGAAAAAATGGGTCCCAAGCTGTGAGTAATTAGCAAAATTATATTATTGTCTAACCTTATGCTGTAATTAATGACTCTCATCACTGTATTTTTCAGTGTGGGTTCTGTGTGGCTTAGATAGGTCTCCAGCTTTGTATGTAAAAATGGAGGAAATAGACTCATATCTGATTTAGTCCTGCCTGTATATGAAAGCTCTTACTGCATAAAACCAAAATGAATTGGCAGAGTGGATAGGATAAAAGGTGACTTGATTGAGGATAATCTGAATTTGTTCCTCATACATAAGGATGTCCTTGTCTTTTCATTTTCCCTTTTGTTTTGAATATTTCCATTACAGTGAAATGTCCATTGGGAATAAAATAAAATAAAATAAAAAATATATCAACTGGTGAGAGAAAACTATATAGTTATTATTGGTTGTGTTTGTTATGATTGTGTGTGTCAACCCAGAACAAGACCTTATTGTGCTAGGCTCTTTACAAACAGAGAATACCAGATGGTCCCAGCTCTAGAGAGTTTATAATCTGAATCAACAGGGTGAATGATAATGCATAACATAAACCAGTAGTGTGAACAATGTGATGGCAGCAAATGTTACATTAGTTCCATAATTTCCTGCTGAAAGCAAAGAAGGAGAATTTACTATTTTTATTGGTGGATTAGGTCTAATATATCAATGGTGACCTTGTTAGCCCTTTGCAACACTGTGAATACTTTTGATGATGACACTGGGAAGCAGCCTCAGGGCTGCACATTTCCTTCCTCCCCCTCCAAATTGCCCCTGCATCTCTGTCTGGAGGACTAGAAAGATACAGAAATTAAGAAAATGGTAACCAATATGGGTGTCAAGAAAGGCTGAGGTGATACTATAAGAAAGGTCAAGTTTGGACCAAACAACTCACCACCTTTTTAGACAGAGAAAATTACTTGCTTTGGTTACTTCTACTTTCTTCTTCCAGACCTTCTTATTGGCTTGCTTCTGTAGTTTTACATAAAAAATCAAAGGTCAGAGAGAGAAGCGGCCATATGAAAACCCCTTCTATCCTATGGGTGATGCACCACTTCTTGCATGATACAGAGGAGGAAAGTTAGTGTCTAAGGGGCATTAGGACAATGCCCTTAAGAACGTGCTTTAACTTTTGTTCAGCCCTGAATTGGTCAGGCAGTTGGACTAGATGAGCATCGTAGGTCCCTTACAACTGCACTATTATTCTATTCTATTCTATTCTATTCTGTTCTATTCTAATATATGTGTTATCAAAAGCACTTTCATTCACTAAAGCCTAAGAAAAAGCAAGACTACAAAAGTTACAGTCCTGTTTCTCCCTACTGCCAGTGAGAGCAAAGATGCATTTCATTTAAATTGTTATTTGCTCAATTGAAAGAGATAACTCTAAATAATGCAATAGGTAGTGAGAGAAGGACCTAAGTCAAAATAAAGTATTTCAAAGCAGCATTGAACAGTTCTTCCAGTTTTATATTTTATGGATTGTAAAATTAAGTCCAAGTTTTAAAGGAATGGTAAGAATTGGTCCCACATATTTTTAACAATTTACCTTAATATTAAGAAAAGATTGTGTAGTTACATGGAGATTAGAATTTGTTTTCAATAGTTTAGTTTCTTTTAAGTTTTGGACACTTGCAATTGTTTTTATAAGTCTAAATTTTAACTACTATAGTCACCATTTCTAGAAGAACAAATTAAGAAAAGTATCCACACTTAATATACCTTACATATATTTCATGTCTGTGAAAAGCATTTTTTTTTATATGTGTTATATAAGTATCTTGAGGGACTTTCACTGGAGATGTTTTGAGGCAAAGACATTCTCAGAAAGAAAGAAAAAATGTAAAAAATTATGTCTACTTTTGATTTCAAGCTTCTGCAATTTGTATGTTTTTCAGGAATCATTTCTGACTCAAAACTGAAATCTGAACTGATTCTGATATGTTTCCCCCCAAAGGAATTCAATTAGTAGAGACTATATCTGAAGAAAAAATTTGCAAATGGAACGTGACTTTCTACAATGTTTTATAAGTTGTGGAAATAAGCATGTTTATAATTTCCCTCCTATTTGCAATATCTGTCACGGGATTGGGGAGTTAGGAGTCTGAGCACAGACATCTAGCATCTTTTCACCTCTAATACTTGTATAACTGCAGGAATGCAAGCTGAAGAGATTAAAAGATTTTTATGGGGAAAAAAAAAGAATAGTAAATAGACAATGGAGATGAGAGGAGGTGCTGAGAAACTGCCAGGAACAAAACCAGAAGAAAATAATTTGAAGTAGGAAATGTGAACTAGGGTGAGGCTGATCATTGATGGGAAGTAGGTAACCATTGAAAAAGTTCCCTGAAAATGTGTTAACACTGTAATACATCTTAATGAATGAATAATTTTTCAAGCATATGTATTACATACTGTAAGTTCTTTTTTCCACTGAGTATACACACACATGTAAGTATAATTCCCTATTTTTAACAGCCACATTTTTGCTGAGTGCCTCATTTGGGATTGCTGCCAGGCAGGTTAAATTCTACTTCCATCTAATCTCTGCCACAGTGGAACATGGGAGCTATTCAGGAAAGACCGCTACATTATCCTCTGGATAGCATATGGATTTCTATCACCTCTTGACATTCATCATGTCTTTATATTAAGAATATCTTTTATAATTTGTCAGCACAGGGAACCCTGACCACCAGGCCATCTATACCACATTAAAGTAGAAAGAAATAGGAAGGGAAACTAGTATGACTGAACCTAAGGATACATCAGCAATATGAGCAAGCAGAGCTGATGTACATCTTGTAATTGCTAGCTATTCCTTTAAGTATGAAATCATCTGCTTCCAGAATGTCCTGTTTTGTTTTGTTTTCTAGTGTTAAGGTGATCACACACCAAAAACCAATACAGCAAGGAGCAGACTGATCTATTCCTATATTCTTTGCACTGTACCTGCCTCTCTGGATAGTGCTGGAAACAGTAATGGGACTTCTCAAAAAGATGTCTTGAATATAAATAAAGGCACCACTGACTATTGCTGATTCATTGCTTTGATGTCAGGCCAAATGCTCAACCTGTGTTGTTTGACGATACTATCCACCCTTTTGGAACTGTGTAACACAGTTTTCTAACCAAATACTTGCATTTCTTTGATTAATGGGTGCCTGCATAAAACATATTTTGTCTACTCTTCCTCTGTTGGATACCATATATTTAAGTCTGTTTTTTACAAAGGAATCCGTGAATTATTTTGCAGCTACAACATCCATTGTGCAGCTAAAGCCTCCCTCACTTTTCTAAAAATATAGGGGCCTAAAATGTCCTAGGGAGTAGGTTAGCAAAAGGAGAGCGACTAATAAATTAATCCTAACGTACATGCTGTTACTGAAAAAACCAACCAAAAAACCAACACTCCAGATTTTCTGCACTTAGTTAAATTTAGTGTGCAAAACATAGATTTCACATGCATTTGCTTAAGTATCTCTTGGTGTTCTATGAAGCAATCAGAATTTTAGGTTCAGTTTTGTGCTTTGTGTTAAAGGCATAGATGTAGTTTGGTAAGATGTGGAAAAATTACTTGTAAGTTGTCAGATCTGTGACTTGCCTTGGAAAAGCTTGTTTTCCAGAAGCAGGTGTTTACTACCTCCTGATAGTCATAGTCTTTTACCCAGTCGTGCTGATATTACTGAGAGGCAACAAATTTATCTCTGTAAAAGAGTCTAGGTATCCACACTGTTAGTCTTTCATTTGAAACTCTTGACAAAAGGGAGCTCACAATTCTTATGGGCCTTAATGGTGACTGAATTAACAGATCCAACCATTTATAATAAGAAACTCTTTGATGAAACACTTCTTTTCCATGTACAGCAAGTCTTTAAATGTTCTTGTTGACCAGAATAAGGCCATTTTTTTTCAATATTGGTGTGAGCTGTTTGAGAAGAACAGATAAGCAGAGGAAATTCTAGAATGGACAGCAAAAGCATTTATGTAGCCAGGTCTAAAACTTCAAAACTTAAAACTTCAGTGGTATTCTTATCATATAATTCACCATTTTAAGCTTACTTCCTCCCTGGTAAGTTACTTCATGCTTCCATGCAGCTAGTTCTGTATAGTCTGCTTTGCTTAAGCAGACGTGAGATATGCTTGCTTCTTACTTCATCTGCATATTATCTGTAGCAACAGGCTCCTCAGTTCAAGGTGACATTTTGACACGATGAGAATACAAGTTATGACAATAAGGAAGTGCCCTATTTTTTATTTGCATTTGTATTTGTTACAGAATATCTTTGGAAAAGTGCATGCTTCATGCTTCAATTTATAAAGTCATCACTTTTTTGCTCATATTTCAACCACAGTGAAGGCGTTGTCCAGGGTAAGAATGGTCTTAAGCATTTGTTAGGCGTTTTCTTGATTCAGATAGTGTAATATTTTGTACCTGAAAACACGCAGAGTTATGCAAATAAGTGCTTTATGGACATTTTTAGAAGAAGCGATGTCAGCTGAGTTATTTCTTTCATAAACAGACTGTTAGGGTATTCTGCATGAAGGAACAAAACTGGAGAGAACATTTTATGAGTGAAGGAAGAGCAGTAACTCATGCTATCAAAGAGAAAACATTATATAATCATTATTTATATGGTGGTTTATTTCCTTCCCTATACTCAGTCTTTTTGTAATTCTTTGTTTTCCTGATAATTGTTCATTTTTCTTTTGTAATTTAAAAAGTCCACCTTTCATCATTAAAATAATATTGACACAACAGGTTATTAGCGAAGTAAAGAAAGAAAAAAGAAATCTGACATTATGTGTGATAAAATGGAATTCATTATACTTTCTCATTTTGTTTTGGTCAATATATTTAAGGTGACAGTGCATGAAACATAGTTTGCCCAACAGTTGTTCCATTGCACATGCAATGTGAATGGAATTCAGAGTTGTATTACTGGTACAGAAAATCAGAAGATTGCATTAATAAGTGGGAATGTTTCTCCACATGGATGTAACAAATTATAAGCTTAAAAGAAGTTAGGAACATGAGAGCAGAATCAAGCATCCTTATGCTGAACAATACATTTAGTTAGGCAGTGGATCCATGTTTCTGAATCAGCCACAATATGCTAGTGATGGCCTGTTGAGTGCAGACTCAAAATGTCTAAAAAGAAGCAGCTCCCCTTCTGAGATGTAAAGGGGCTAGGGATTTATTTTTCTATATGCTTAACAGCTGTAGCTCACAGGCTATTCCTTTTGTTTTCTAGTCTTCCATTATCAGCAGCGATCTTAACATCTTTAAGCTTTCATACGACAGGTTCACCATTAAATGTCAGATAACATGTTTCATAGGCTAATTTTTCTTTTTCTTTTTTTACACTTATGTCAACATCCATGACATTATAGCTCTTTAAACTACTTCAGTGAAATATGGTGTCAGAAGAAAACGTTTTGTAGTCCAGAATTATGTATTCTAGAGCCATATTCACTGCATTGAGCTTCACAGGTCATCTAGCAATGAATTTTCCGTAAACATTTTGGATCGTAATCTATTTTTTTTTCAGGGAAAGAGACCTTAATTGGAATACTGTCACTTTGGTTGTGAGCATTCTTCTAAATCAAACAACTTTCTTTGATATTCAGAAGTTGTTATAGTTGTATTTTCCAAAAATTACATACATTAAGTTCTTTCCTGCCCTTCAAATTTGTTTGTCCCATAGGTAGTATAATACACAGGTGTATGGAAAAAATGTTCCATTTGGCAACTAAGAAACCAGAAAGCAGTGAAGGCTGGTTTAGGGTTCAAGGACCTCACCTTCCTTGTATCCATTTCCATGCGTTGCTGCTTTATCATGTATTCCATCTTCTCTAAATGGTATCCTAATCTGAGAGGATAAGGAGTATCAGCCTAAAACTTTGCAGTGAGGACATAATTCTTTTGTCTTCTGTTGGTGGCTTCATGAAATAGCAACAGAGAAGCATGCAAACACTGAGTCTGAGGCTGGCTGTACATTGCCTGTACAGTAAGTTAGGGTTGTCATATATTTGTTGAGTTCTCACCGCTTGATTGAAAGGCTCACAGCATGCAGTTCTGAAAGGTAGTCCTCACTTGCTCAGATAAATATCTAGTGTCATTTGAGATGCTCTGAGGTACCCGAGTCAGTCATGTGGAGATGGCAGATATGCCACAATACTTATGAAAATATTGACTGCTTCTGGAGTGGTGGCTGAAGGCAAGACTGATAATCACATAGCATCTAAGAGACATCTACTCAACAGCTGCCTTTGTTTAGGCAGTAGACCCCTTCCATGTGTCTTGTATCCAACCCTGCACAGAAAGGTTGTGCAGTGCTGTAACTGGAAAACATACAATATGTACATTATAAATGCAGACTCTCATGAAGTGATATTTGTTGATTTTCGGATCCATTTATTTTGCTCTATTTTTTCGTACTTGTGCACCTTTTGGGAAACCCCCTTGAGCCTGTACTACTGAGAAGCAACAAATTAAAGCACAGGGACAGGAGTGAGCCATAGAAACCACAGAAAATTAGGTTCTCACTTCCAAGTTCGAAGGAGAAGATGTCCTGTCTTCCTGAAGTTAAGTGCTTGTGTTGAGATGTGAGAAGAGATAGCAGAGCTCTTGTCCCCCATTCTTCCCTTAGTCCTACAATAACATTGGCATTGTTCATGGTTTTAGTGCACTACCACAATTCTCTCCTGCTTTCTGTGTCTGCTGGGAAGCTATTCCCATAGGAAATTGGAGAAATCCTGCAACATTACACTGAGAATTGTGCTATAGCAGGGTGTTGGAAGATAGAGATTAATGGGGAGGAAGCAAAAAGTCAACAAATCTTCTCTGCCAGAACATCTATGCTATGTACAGGAGGAAGGGACTGATGTGGAAGAGGGATAAGTGTGTTATTTTTTGCTGTAAGAAAGGCTATAGCTGACTTCATCCTAGGTTAGTAGGATGCACTCAGAAATGTGGCATGCTTATTCATGGCTGACAAAGTTTGAAAGTTCATGTGTTTTTGTAGTTGATGAGGTAAATAATTAAACTTTTGAAGATGGCTAATATAGCAAAAGTATAGTTAAATTCATACTGATAAACTGAAGTCTACATTTTGAGACATATTTTTTTGAACCTCGGCAGTCTGGAGCTCACCATAATCTTTCACTTCAAGCAGAGTTTTTGGAAACTGTTATGTATTATTGTAAGGTGTATTTTTAACCTGGGGTCGCTACGGGGTAAAGAGAAGGGATAGTACACTGTTTGACCCGTCACAGGAATTCCAGATAAAACCCCAGAAGTTGAGTCAGAGATAATCACAAGATCTGGAATCTGCAGTAACAAACTGTTCATATATCTACCTGTCAGACGTCTTCCTCTAGGAGAGTGACACAAGGTCACTGAAATGGCTACTTTCCATCCTTTTTCTTTTTTTTTCCTGGACATACGGTGTGGTAAATGGAGAATCAGATATTTAGAGGACAATAGTCTTCCATCAAGATTAAGTTATTTTAATTCACATGTTTGTTATTTAGGCATTTTGGTCCTTTTTTTGCACCTTCCCTTGAAGAGTAGTATGCTAATCAAGGCAATACTGTTAGTTTTGTCACCTTCTTGAGATTATTTCCAAATTTTATTAAAAGGATATGTTCCATTTAAATAAATGAGATATTAGCTTTTTCCTGAAATGAAAATAAGAATATGTAGAAGTAGAGAGAGAATCACAAAAATGCAAGATGCATCAGTTATTGAGTTCAGTAAAGCAGTTCTGCCTGGAACAGTAGAATATCTGCCATCAGGTGTATGGTATGTACAAGCAGTACCACTGCCCTCCCAGTCATTTTTTAAATAAAATTCCTAGATTCAGAAAATATTTTGGTTTAAGAACTCCTAACAAAGTCATAGCTGTGGCTGTTTAAGTAATAAGAGCTGTAACATTTTTTGTTTAATAACAGTGGTTAAATGGATGGGTAATGTTAGATAGTGATTTGACAATGCCAAACGCTTAGACTTCAACATTCTCTGTTTTCTGAAAATAAAAATGTTCAAATTTTTAGAATCAGGCAGTTTTATTTGTGATCTTCTTCATTACAAGAAGACTGATCATGTTTAAAAGCAAAAGCAAACAAGCTACAATCTTGGCTCTGCTCGAGTGTTTAATCCGTGTTCATTTGCACTTTGCGTGCACACTCTGGAGGGGAACTAGTAAGGAAAATGGAAAAATAAATGTTGCTTTAAGTTGGATAAGCTGCAAGAGGAAGTGTATTTGGATATTCCAGATATATTCCTCACTTAATACTTCTATGAGGGAACTGAAGAACAGAAGTGATTGCATTGCTGTTCCTGCTCCTCATACATTCTGGGTACCTCACAACCTTGTATATTTTTATCAGTGCCACAGCCAGCTTTAAGACAGTGCTATTCTCGTTTGTCAGGGGCAGGGAGGGAACTGCAAGCTGCCTGAGTTCACACAGGACATTGGTGCAAGGCAATGGAGCTCTATTCTCTTGGGTCACACATTGGCACTCTGACAACTGAACCCAACTTCCTTCTCTCCGAGCCTGAACAGGACACAGAAATGTATTCATTTGGCAAAGAGGGAGGGGAACCTCTTCATCCCTTCCTTATTTTGTTTTTATTTTGGAGGGCTTGGTTGCAATTCTCATGCAGGGCAAGGTTATTTAAACTTGATGATCAGTAGCCACACGTTTTTCTCTATTTCCTAAAGTATATAAGGAATGAATTCCAGAGGACAAAATCCACATAACCACACAAAACACAGTACTGGTGGCTTTTACCAGTGTATATATGAATGTTAATAATTAATTGTTGGTCAGTGTGCATCTCCATTTACTATCATTTATCTTTATAAGCATATAGTACATTTTTAAAGGTAAAAGAAGCATCATAAATAGCTTATGTTCAATGAAAAGGATTTTTTTTCTTTTCTGTTTTTTCTTTTTTTCCCAGTTTTATAAATTTCCATTAAAAGACACATCTAGAAACTTTTTATAGTTGAAAGGAAGGTCCATTGTTTTGAATGACTTCATGATCATACTATTTATAAAACTGAATTTGTTTTCCTCATTTTCTGAAAAAGGTGCCTTCCTGGTTAAGTTAATTTTATGTCTATGTAATATACTGCTGTTGAACCAAAATAGACTACGGTAGTAATATTTTATAATACTTATCAGTGTCACTATTTTTTCTTGCTAGTTCTGTTAAGGTAGCACTGTTCTTTTTCAGATGTCTCCATAAAAATGAGACCATAGGTTCTTTGGGGAAAAAATAAATTCTCCTATACAGGGTGTGTATCTGTATTATTTTTTAAGTTAAACACATATTCATATTTTTAATAATCAGATTAATTCTCTGTATTTGAGGAAAGATGCAGAACTTTTCTGAGAATGTAGTTGAACTCAAGTTTCCTAAGAACATGAGTCTTGGTTTTACAAGGTATATCTCAGTAGTGACATGCGTTTGCTACTTCAAACCAAATAGATTGTGTGTCTGTGTGTATTTTTGTGTAATGGATTGTGCAGTGGGCTTTGTAATGGGCTGAATTTAAGTAGCAGTTGATAGTATGTCTCAGAATAGCAAAAGCAACAGCATAGATTTTCATATCTAAGTTTGTCAGTTCTACAATGAGTTAAAAGCAGTAACTATTATTCTTTTGGAAGTGCATTGTATATATCACAGTAGAGGCTGGAACTAAGTGGAAAAGCTGGTATATGCTTAATGCCTCATGGGCACCTCTGTCTTGATTTTCTTGTTCTATATATACAAGTTGTCATAAAGTAGAAGAATTTGAAAGGATAAAATGGAGGTGGGAAAAATTGTTAAAAAAACTGTAAAATAAAACCCAGTTGATAATCAACATTCCACTTGGGTTGTCTTACTGAGTACAGAAAATTCTGTATTAAAGCCACATTTGGTATAGCTGGAAGGGAGGGGGGTAGAAGAACTAAACTGAAGAATTGTACAGGGAAGGAGGGAGTTTTAGAAAATGTAAATAGTGGAGGGAGAGTGGAAAATATAAATTGAAAATGACTTTCAAAATCATCATTTCCCTCTTCAGTCAGCAGTTATTTTATGGAAAAAGAGCAGCAGTTTTATCACTTAAATTTAGCACTGGTCACTGTAGTTAGAGCCTGATCTTTCAGTTGCTGTTAAGAGCAACTGTCTCTTTAGAAAGCTGAAAAAAACCCACTAATTAATACTAGATAGTTGTCATTTCAGTGAGGTTTAGCTGATAATATTATGGGAGAAGTTGGAAATCAACTGTCTAATTTTCATGTGCAATTCTGCTGTTACCCCACAGTGTCAATGCATTATATTTGTCCCTCGATCAGAAGCAATACATCCAAGTGGGAAACTAGCAAAGCATCAACCTTCCAGGGAACCTGTTGTGCATTTTCTGCAGCACTTTCATCAGTTTGGGGCATTTTTCACAGCTGCTGCTCAATGACACTGCCAGTTCAGATGTTGTGTAATATTGGGATTTACATTGTAAACATTGCAGTAACATTTTTTTTTTTGCAGAGCATGCTCTCATGCTTTTATCATTTACAAGTCAATTCTTAAAACTCTGCCAAAAAGAAACCTTCCTGTGATGGTATCACTTATGTTCAGGTGTTAGTATGAAGCCAGAAGTTACTGTCTACCCACTGGACCATAAAAAACTTTTAAGTCAGGTGCTATCCAGTTCCTGTGGAAGCCCATTATGTTCATAAATCAGGCATAACACTGAGCAAATAAGTATGATGGAATTTGATTCCAAGTTTTCATTTCTCTGTCGGACATTCAGCTCCTGCTTTAGCCTCTAGAAAGGATTGGCTTATTTGTTTGTTTGTGTTTCTAAGGGAGACAAAATGAGCTTCAGAATTAATATAAAAAACTTAGATGTAAATACCACCTTCACTTAGGAAATCATATATGAAGAAAGTTATCCTCTTTTGCACTCAGCTAGCTTTATCCTTAAATACAAATATCTTACTTGGATTTTCATACTTCTTGCTTGTGATCCTCCTTCTACTGTAGACATTTCAGGTTTTATTTATTTAAGTGGAGGCTAAGAAAATTACAAGGAAATGCCAGTACTCAAATACATAGTACCTTTAAATTTTCATAGCAGTAGATTCAAGTTATTGTATTTGTGGATATGAAGTATCATCAGTCTAAACACTGATTATGTGCCATCCCTCAAAGTGTTAAAAAAATGTCTGAATGGGGCATTTCAGGACATGGTCTAGTGGCCATGGAGGTGCTGGGGAGAAGGTTGGACTTGGTGATCTTGGAATTCTTTTCCAGCCTTAAGGATTGTATGATTCTGTGACTCCATGATTTGTCTAAACATATTGTGTGTTACTAAACCATACAAGCGAGAAAGGAAGAGATTCTTGATTTATACAATTCCTTTATCTTATAACAGGACACTGTTCTGAGCTCTGTACTTTTTTGTAAGTAATACCATTATATTGAACAGAATTTGCTTTCTCACTAAATAATGGATGTTGTAGTCGAGAAAAACATAGGTATGGAAAAAATATCTTAACATCATCTGGCATCACTCAACATACTCTTCAATTTATCAGTTTTCTTGTCCTTTTTGAAAAATAGATCTGTCAGTCCTTAAAATGTTGTACATGAAGAATGAGTACTGTAGCTGCCAACTCTTTAGCATCACTTGTTAAAAGAAATTCTTTTTAGCATTCTGATCCTGAACATGTCAACCCAAGTCATTTTATGTAGTAAAGCAGCGGCATGTAGCTATCCCTGACTCCATGTATTGAGTGCCTGGGTAGATCTATCCATGTAGAAAATTCTTCATGCATCATCAACAACCATCTCATAGGCTAGCACAGCCCATAGGCTAAGATAAATTAAGGGATAACTTCCCTGATGAGCTAGAATCAAGGTGGATTTCTAGAATTCTGGAAGAATATTGCTTTTCCAATGATTGAGGCAGATTTTTTTCTCATTGAAAGCATGAGATAGAAATAATTTCTGGAAGTGAGAGACTGGCTAAAAAGTGTTGTCATCAGTTGGAGGGAAGTAATAAATTTATTAAAATTTTGCTCAGGGAGAAATTTTATGCTTTAGCAAAATTACTGATGGCTATACAAAGAACCTTCCATGGTTTTTATGAATACTATAAGAAGTGGAATTAGGTTTTCTGGAACTCTGTTTATAATGACTTTGTCTGTTGACCTCAGGTTAATTATGAGGGAGGCCCCACCTGAGGGAGAAAGCATATCACAGAACAAAAGGGATCCATTTTTTTCACTCTACTGTTTGAATTTTATTCTTTCTTCTTTCATCTGTTTTCATCTTATGGAAGTGATTATAAGTGCTAATGAGACATTTGATCTTGCTTCAGGCAGTCATTTTCTGGTTAACACAACAGGAGTATCAAGCATCTATTTTGGTGTGGTAGGAAGGCAACAGGCTGAGGTCACATATTCTTGTCTCTTATACCCACCCAGTTGCAGCAATCCTTTTTCTGTTACCTGAAATACTTATTACACTATTTTATTTTTCTGTCTGCACCTCTTACGTGAACTCCTTGTCTCTAATTTATGTCAGGAAAAGATAGAACTCTTACAGGTGTTTCCAATTTAGAAGCTAGTCAGAAGTATTCAAAACTTTTTTTTTTTCATCAGTGGAGCTAATTCTAGTCAAGTTGAGAATTACATATGTGTTGTTTAGTTCAAGAAACAAGTGGTGACTGATGAGCAGAAGTAACGCTTGAACCTAGGACCCAAGGATTAGAGTTTAATAAATTGGGGTATCAGCCTAGAGAGAACAGTACTGTTTGAAAACATGATTTCTTTCATGTTGGCTTAATTTTTCAGAGACCATAACCAAACCTGGCAGTTCTGAGACATTCATTTCATCAGTCATATTTATCAGCAGAAAGTCAGAAAATACTTCTGGGCTTGTGTTCCTCAAGTACTGATAATTATGAGTATAGACAGCGCTGCTTGTATTAAGTAGTACACCTAGTGGAACTGGGAAAGCATTTCAGTTTGAAGGAAGCACCATCACAAAGATCCAAGATATGTGTCCCAGGCATATAGAAAAGATTTCATCCATGAGTATGAATTTTGCTTTTGAGGAAGTAAACCCTGTTATTCACTGTTGCTCTTTTGTTATGTTATAACCAGTTTCTTGTTGATAACTTGCATGTGGAGCTCTCTTACTGACTACTTTCTATAAATTAAAGATGACAGTTATCCATTTACAGGAGACAGACTTGTGAGATCTCTTCTAGAAATGAACAGAGGAGAACAGAGAGCATAATTAGTGAAAATACTTTCCTATAATCCAGTTGTTCTACCTAATATTTGAGCAAAACTTTGGACTTAAATAGCTTTTACTAGAACACTTAAAAGCATATGAAAATTAGAAAACAACCCCTGCAGACTTTGCTTTGGTATGTGGACAAAGGAGAACCAGGCTTAGTGTCTCAAACTAAACCTTTAAAAGATGGTGAATTGTCAGCATTTTCTAGGGTTTTTTAACCCATTTTTTTTCCTCTGAGAAAATCACCAAATATTTCTCTATATCTCAGCTATCTTACTTAAGGGCACCCCTTTTTAGCATTGGATTTTTAAATATTTCATTTTAATGTTGTGACTGAACACTGTTGACTAATTATATTAGTATGATTTTTAAAATCAGGTTTCTGATACAAGCACATATTTTCTTAATATAAGTAAACTCTTAAAGTTACTTGATGAGTATATTAAGAAATTAAGAAAAAAATAATTCCAATAAATACATTAAAATATTTCAAAATTTTTGTCTTCAGTGATATCTCATTTTATGAATAATTCATTAAATATTCCTGCTAATAAAAGTTATTTTTTAGAATATTCCTGAAACATAAAGAGAATGGAAAGAAAATCAAAGCTTTGTAAAAAAATGAATTGAAAATGTACATAAATGCTTTTTTTTTTTCTGATTGTCATGCAGCAGCATGTGCAACTGAGGACTAGAATCTACAGTCTTTTAGTGTATTTGCATTATTCTTGACAATTATGTAGTCCCACACAAATCAGTAAAGACATCCACATACATAATGTTACCTACATGATAAAAGATGTCAGTTCTACAAACACATGCCTTTAGGTAACAGATGAATTGATTTTACTCATAGTACAACTCTCAAACAAAAGATAGTGCAGATTATTTTCAGGATTGGGACCCACTTTAGCAAAACATTAGATTTTAACGTGGTTTTTGAATATGTTAGACTTTGTTAAGTCTATTTAGAAGTATGTTAGGGAGGAGAGGACGTGATTTTCAAACAGGACAAGTTTCTGACACATGCTGTCACATTTAAAATACTGGTTCCTGACATAGCACTTTTTTCCTCCTTCAGAGTATGACTTCACATTTCAGTAGTCTTCAAATTCACAGGCACATTTCAGCTTCACCAGCTGCTCATTAATTTATGTATTTTAAAGAAGGTAGGGAAATGTGGAAAAGTTTTTTCTTATCCAGTGAGTCAAGTGTGCATGTGAAGGTAATAATGAGGAAACATAATGGGTTAAGAGGAGAGAACTCCCACACTTAATTCCTTCCTGTTAGATGAGCTCCTATGCCAGAGTTTGATGCTTCTAAATGCACACATTTCTAGCACAGTGTTTCTTATTTTAAAAGAGTTCTGATTCATTGTACGGAGGTGGAGAGAACTGAGATGATTATGCACATTAATGATTTCAAATAAGGAAAAAATCCTTTATTCCCTGCCTTTACTTTTTTTTGGTAGAACTTTAGCAGATAGAATATTTAAGTATGATGGTTCATTTTATATCAGATTTGATCTGGCCACCAGTTACTTTCTACTTCTTCAAGCTGCTTACTCTGTCACTGAGTATTAGATGTATTACCCACAGAACAGTAATTACATTTGACACATAATTATTATGGTTTTGATGACAAGAAGGCCTTTTCTTTTCCTGCTTTCATAACATATATTCCTGAAAGTGCTGCCTTGCTGAATACAGTTAGTTTAAAAGCACTTGGATTTAAATTGAACCCTGGAACAAAGAATGAAATGAAAAGGAAAAGAAAGAGTGAGCACATTTGAAAATTCCACAGATGATCTCACACAAGTCCATTTTGAACAGGAAAGAAAGCCTTTAAGTGTTTTTAATGCAAAAGGAGAAAGGGCTGCCTGGCTGCAGCCGTGCCAGATCCCCAACAGGAAAGGAGTGCTTTTAAAGTTAATAAACTGAAGGAGGTTTGGAAAAAACGGAGGCTCCTGGCAAGGCCACATAAACTACACAAATGAGTTTCTAATCTTGCCACATGGGCATTTTTCCAACTCTGCACTCTGAGTCACCCCCAGCTGCAGGCCTGGATGAGCAGTTTAACAATCCTTAGCTTTTTTNCTTTTTTTTTTTTTTTTTTTTTTTAATGATCAGCATCAGAGTATCATGTTTCTGGAGCCTGGGGGATGTGTGGTAGTCAGACAGGGCGAGTGCTTGGAATTCCTCCAACCCTACCTGCAGCTGCCTCTCTGCTGAGGTTAGAAAAGGCAGAGCTGCAAACTTTGTCATTTGCTCTTACCTTCCTCCTACCTCATCTCCACTTGGTTTCTCATAGTGACCATGGGGCAAAGTAAGGTTGCAAAGATGCTAAATATTCTTCCTGCCTTTTTAAAAACAAAGGTTACAAGACACGGGCCAAGCAATGTTAATGTTAGAAATCCTTCACTGGGAATAGAGCAATTGTGAAGGAAACCTGAGCGGAAAAAAAAAAAAGACCTGACTTCCTTCTGTGATCTGAGAGATGAACATGAGCATCAGGGAAGCTGTACTTGATGTACAGGGGATCCTTTCTTTTGATGTGAACTCTTCAATCGGTGCTGAAACAATGATAATCAAATTAACATACTATAAAGCAGCCCTAATTTTAGCCTGGTTTGTTATTACAAGAGTTAGTAGGAAAGGGTAAAGGGGGTGGTGGAGGCTGCTACGAATGACTAATGCTATAGTTCACCCCCTTAAGCCATATTTAGTAATGTGGGGTATAAAAATAAGCTTTCAGTACATTTTTTTCCTATTTGACTTCTGTTTCCTTTCTTCTATTCACTCTCTTTAGGATGGATTTAACTAATTGCTCTTTTAGGTGGATGTTGATAGACAGGTATTTGTTATTGGTGCTGTAAGCCCTGAAATTTTTTTTCCACAGTGAGTCCACAGGCATATACATTAAAGTCCAATTCTCTGGGGCTGTCAGAATTACAGACCAGCCCGAGGCGTAGCAGTATGATAAAGTTTTCAGGCCCTGTTTAGTTAAGACTGAAAATCTGGGACCCAGCCAATCTATACCACTCAGGGCTCTTTTCACAGTCCAAAATGATTTGGTTTAAACATTTCCAACTGTGATGAGGTCCCATTTCAGTGATTATACAGTCATTCACTTTTCCACATCAACATCAAAGTCATTAACAACTGAGTATTATTGCATTGGCTGGAATTCAGTTAAGGACTAGAGGGATGTTGCTCTTTATTAAGATAAATCATTGCCTTGGTTATGTCACCCATGAAATAATCAATTTACTGTGTTGGTTAATTTCCTCTCTCTTTGATCTGTGAATTAAATTCAACAGATCATTGTTTCACACAACTGCAGTGCAAAGGATGCTTTAAAAGAAATGTGCTGCATTTTCTAATGATAAAAGCCTGGTAGTTATGTAAAACAAGAAGACTGCATGTGGCCTGAGAACTTTGGGGGTTTTCCACTGTTCATTTCAACAGTTTCCTTTGAAAACTTCAGCGGAAAATGAACCATCAGCACCTATTTGGGTGATCCTCCCTCAAAATTCCTAAGGAATGACCAAAAGGAATGAGAAAAGCTGTCAGAATTGACTCCGAAGTGCTCAGAGGAGTTAGATTTGTGCCAGAGCCAATAAAAATGTTTTCATCTAGGTGTATGACAATTTATAGATAGCCTTTATGAGCTTTAAGTACGGGGATGCTTACTGTAAGCAATTTCTTTAGGAAAACTCTCCTCTCACTTCAAGCCATACACTCTGAAAAAAAAAAAATACAGTGTATTGATATTGGTTCATGTTATTCTTTTGCATTGAACTATGCATTCTGAAATTAAAATATATATGTGAATAAGTAAGTCCACATCAACTGTGGAACTCACTATGTCTATTGATGAGAAACTGAAGAAGAGAAATTAAACCCCAAATTTGACTCTTAATTTTGCAGAATTTCACAGCACTGTGGGTATTTTAAGTCTTATTTTTCGAAGATTGAAGCCTTATTTTTCACTAATTAAGTGGCATAATCTAGGCTAATTAAAACCAACACAGATTTGTTCAGTATTTCTCCACTATAAACTCAGATCCATGCCTCTTCTCCAACTTGAGCTCTTTTTATGTCCATAGTCTTTAGACTCAGGTCCATGATCCATCATGAGTTTTGAAAAAGAGAAGCAGCATGTGATGTGGTTTTAAGACTTTTAAGTCAGGTTATGCTGTAAAATATGCCTAATTATTCCCCTACTGGTAGCGTCACTGGGCTGGACTGGCCAAGACTGGACCTGCTTGCCCAAGTCCACCACGTTTCCCACACTGTTTTGCAATGGTGCCAAATCGACAGTGTTGGGCATATAAACCCCTCATGTTGCAAAAGCTGCTTGATAGTTTGGAAGCAGAAAGGTAAGAAATTAGGGAGAACTGTGTTCTTGCCCAATCTCACACTCTTGTGCTGCTAAGGTTCCTGTAAATGGTAACCTTCTAGTTTTGTTAGACTTTGAGTTAAACTGAATGTGGTATCAGGTTTCTGATTGTGGAGACAAGGTACAGAAGTTCCAAATTTTTATGGCTTTAAGATTCTAGAGCATATATTTGTGAGTAGAAATGCTAGTGTTTTGGAAAGAAAATGCATATTAAAATACTATTGTTAAAATAGCTGAACTAGAATTTCTGACTTGACTAGCAATAAATCAATATCTTTGCTAACTTAAATTCCTTTTGTATGACTAAGACATTTTTTCCAATTCTCAAGTCAAAATTATGGATTAGAGCAACAAATTAAGAAGATATACTACTGAATTATTACAAGAGTAACACTACAAAATCACTTCAAAATTAATGAAAGTTGATTGCAGATTGATATCTATAACAATTACTTGCGCTGTTCCTCCTCACATCTAACATTTTAAAATGTTCTCTCCACCCTCTGCAAAGCTTAGAAGTTACTCCATGAAAGAAAAACAATTTGTACTAACAAATTACTACAGTAAATTTGAACACTGTCTTCATGAAACAAAGATTCCATAGCTGACTATGTAGGAGAATGAAACTAATGAATGTTCAAAGTCAGGACTCTGTAGCAATTCATTGTAAATCAGTCAGGGTGTTCAGAAGATACAAGGAAGCTTAGTATTGAACAGCTAATTGCAGCTGCAGTAAACCTGATTAATGCATATGGCAATTTAACCCTATATTGCTTATAAAACTTCTGACTTGGCAACCAACCCACTATTTTCTAATTAATTGTATTTGTTAATTTCTCCTTGTCAATTGTTTCATATTTATGGTCTTTTGGCCAATTAGTTTCCATTTCTAACTGAATCATTCTAAGGGCAGAAAGCAAAAACATTGCTAATCCTCATGTGCTATTACTTATTTTGTCGACATGAATGCAGAAGATCTGCGAGTTTCTTCAAGCTGCTGTGGGATATTTATTTCTTAGTTTCCATGAGGTATTACACTCAAGAGTTCTTAGATGACAGAAACTCCTGGTGGAGTTTTGAACACATATTTAGCTTTTGTAATTCTGCTTCAGGCAGTAGCAGGCAAGTTAAACAGTCACTGATTGACTTTTATTAACTCTGATTTGTAAAGCTGATAGGCACAGGAATGCAACCTATAGACAGATTCTTGAAATCCAGCCAAGATAGGAATCTTATAGAAATTCCAAAAATAGGAGATAATACTTCTTTTGCAAACTTGCTATTTCTTTAGGTAATATTCTTTACAAGGTGCTGCTATTTTTCTACTTTAGATATTTGATTTGAAATCTTCATCAACAAATTTGTGAGTATTAAAAAAAAGAAAATTATTTACCTATCAAACACTTGATCCTATGCCTGTGCCATCTTATATGACAACAGGAACTTATTTGTTTTCCACTGAGGTAGCTGAAGAATTTAAGTTGAAATGTTAACTGATGTAAAATTAATGTAATGGGGTTTTCTTTGGTATAAACTGGCTTTGCTAGAAGCCCTGAGGAGGGTGCTGCACAGTGAGACTCTTGATCTGTCCTTGGATTCCCAGTGCTCTTGGGGAAACTGAAGCCCAACTGTACCTGGCATGCATTGCTTTCACTAGTGAGCAACTCCATTAAGCCCAATGAAGAAGAGAGAACGAAGGACCAAAATTATGCATTTCTCTAGGCTACCCACCTGTACAGGAGAAACACAGCCCTGCTAACAAACAATCTCTGTCCCATACCAGTTTTCATTGCTATTCCACATATCCCATGATCACCCTTGATGGGTCAAATCCATATAAGCCAGTTCCTCATTGTATAAACTATGTGATGTGATTTCGTAGATTTTGATGTTTGTGGGATCTTGGCTTCCTTTTTTGTTGTAAAGGTTTGTTTTCGATTGAATTATTACATGGGATTTATTGAATCAATAGAGCTGTAAATAAAGCAAATTTCTGATATGAACGTATCGTTTTCATTACACATTATAGAGAAAAATTGTAATTAGTGATTTGGGTTTTGTGTCTCTGGTTTACTTTTCATTCTTATGTCAAAATTCAACTGTCACAGTGTTTGGTCCTGCAAGCTTTCTATGTATGAATCCCCAGATCTCTGCTGCAGTTCTTTAATTTTGAAGGGCTTATAGAGACAGCCTCAGAATCTCTAAGTGCATTTACACATTTGAAACCACATACATTAGTTGGATCAATGTCAGTGAAAATGCTTAACATTCTTCTTCAAAACAGAATCTTTAAATCTGTTAGCCTCCCTCTCATTTTTCCATTATCTCTCTTCTTGCTGACTGCCAAACAGGAATAATTTTTCCAAAGACTTGAATACCAAATCTATTAGTCTGTTCTGTGTTAGTTCTTATACCCTCCCTCGAGTGCTTACGCAGTGGATGAGCAGTGAAAGGAGCACTATAGCTTGCAATAGCATATAAAAGATTGAATCTGTCAGCAATTGAGGTGCTACTGTAAATTGACTTTTCATTAAAATTTTGCTTTTGCTTGTCCATTTGTCTGCTACACTGCCAGTTTATAGGAAGCAAACAGGCACTAGAAGTTCATTAATATCAAGTAAACAGCCAAATGAAACTATTACCTAAATTTCAAGTGCAAGTTCTGCCCATCATACTTACTGGAAGCTGAGTGGCAATGAAACTAGGTAAAGACATTTCCTCTTACTCATGCAAAATGATATTTCTCCTGCTAAGAAGATTACTGTATATGATGAAAAAAATATTTGGCACACTGATTTCTGCTTCAACAGAATAGAAAATGCTTCTCCTAGACAACGAGCTTCTATGGGCAGTTATAGGCCACTGGTGGCACAGATCTTTGGAAAGATGAAAAAAATTAGGTTTCTTTAGATAAATACTGTCTGCTATCATTTGATTTCCTGTATAAATTTGCTTCTGCTTTAAAAAAAAAAAAAAAGACAGGGAAAAATTGTGAGCAATCTCAACAGCTTGTCAGAAGAGAAACATATTCCTGAGGTGACCTACCTGCCTCATATTAAACCTTTTTTTCTCAACAAGTTGCTGTTAATAAACATTTGTTCAGCTACCTATCAAGTGTTTTCAAATGAATGATTGTGTGATTTCTGTTACTGAAATAAAACATAACTGCGATCATGTTCCTGAAAACCAGTTTCCTTTCTCCATTTTTTTTTTCTACACAGATATGTTCATTTCTGTGTCATTCTCATAATGATACATGAGAACATAAACATGGAAAACTTTAAAAGAAATACTTTTTGCTGTATTGTTTTGTTGTTTTCCATTCAGTTGATATCAGTGTGATCTAACCAGTGGTTTCTTGTACCTAAAATCTGGTCTATCACAGGGTTTTTTTGGGAGTGAAATGGAGATACTGGCTCACAAACGCAAGTGACTGGAGTCTGATGGGCTGTCTGCATGGGAAAGGAAGAGGTAAGGCTACATCCTTTCTCATCCAGTCACGCTCCTGGGCACATGCTGACAGCCAAATGAAAACCTGCCCGTGGTGTTTCAGCATGGTCCAGGGAGGGTGCAGCAGGGTCTGATCGGGCTAGTTTATCTTCTCTGAAACAGAAGAACAGACCATGTTGTGTAGTTCTCCTTGTTGCTTTCATGTAATTAAAATTTTGAATATTGTTCCTGGGCATTGGAGCACTACTGTTAAAGGTGTAAAGTGGAGTGCCTGAAAAAAAGAAAAACAGAGACAAGTTTATCTAAGCATTTTCATTAACTAGTAAGGATGACCTAAGAGATGAGAGATTCAGGCTCAAATTCTTTCCTTATCTGATTCAGAATGGGAACTGAAATCAAGATTTATATCTTTTATACATGTGAGCTACCCAGTATTCTGAGATGACTGTTCTGTCATTGGGAATCTATAAAATATTTAAACAAGTTTGAATACTGTGAGCAAGTAACTCGATTATTGTATTGCCAGGTAGTTATGTTACTCATCTGAGTTCCAGTCTTGCTGAGTTCTCTACACTAGCGAATAGTCAATATTATACATAAAGTATCTATGGAATAAAAAAGTGTCACTTTAAAACATACACTACCACATTCATTATGGTACCCCTAGGAGAGGCGTTCAAGAGAAGGGAGTTGACTTTTGATTTTCAATACTATCTATAAATCCACAAATATGAAAGCCTTTCATTTTTTTAGGTATTTAAGACCAAAAATTAAAACTAGATCAAACTTAACTGGTGACATTTTAAACACTTCTTTCCTTTTATTTGTCACAAAAGTGTCTAGTGTGGCATACAATTTGAGATTTGACTGAACTGGTGAGTGTTCTGCTAGGAGCTCTGGATACAGCAGGGATCCTCCACATAACGTAAAATATCTCTGAGAAATGTAGGTACAATCTATTACATTAATTTTTGTTCTAGTTCAGCCAATAGTAGCGTTTTCTAAGATACAATATACAAAGATGTTATAACATGCAGTGAAAATGTATAGGTATCAAGTTATTTGGGAATATATGGTATATAGTAATTACTACTGAAGGGTTTAATCAATTTTAATAGGCATCTTTTAATTCTGCCATCCTTTTGTGTTGATACATGCTACAACTTCTGGCAATATTCTTCAATACTGTCACTGAAAGCAGATCAATTACAGCATATCCTTTTAACAAGTTTGAAATAAAATATGCTAAGGATATTAAAAATGTGCCAAGTATGTTACGCCCACTGCCAGTTTCAGTACTAGTAAATTATCCTGTTTTGCAAGTCATTGCCTGTTGCTGTTCACAGATTATGTGAATAAACCTCCATTCATTACCTTCTATTTTTGAGCAAGAATTTGGAGGACATTTATATTTTTAAATGTTCATAAGTGATTAGACACAGCAATGAAAGCAACTAAAAAAAATTTAGCATGTTTTTTTCCACCTACAGATTTTCCTTTCTTCATTATAGGATAAAATAAGTCTGACATTTCAGCCTTTACCTACAATACAGATTTTTCTTATTAATGGAGCTTGTTTACTGCAAGCAGTTGCTTTGATATATAGTGCTAATTAGGAAATATATTCTAAAATACATAGATTGCAATTTCAATGGAGATTGTGTGGGTGTAGTAAAAAAATGAAGTGGCAAAACATTTTAGAAGAGACAAGAGCCTTTTAAGACATACTGTTTTATACAGTGAATGGTACTCAGACTTCGAAGGCACACAATGGATATTTTCTCCCACTGGTCAAGTACTCAAATATAATACAAGCAGCAGTTTTATAGCACTTTCAATCTACACTGTATTTGTGAAATTGTATATAGCGATAAAAATTGTATTAGCTTGCTCTCTTCTAGTAGGTAAGGCAGACAGCTTCTGAGAAAGCCAGCGCATCAACAGTACAATGGGAAAATCTTGGCTTTTGTTGGATTACATTGGAGCTTCTAACAGCAGTTGATGAGATTTAACCAGTTTTTGTATTCTTGGTGGCATTCACCTGAATCTTCTGCATTCATTTTTTCTCTCCTGCTTTCCTCTATGTCGCTGTATCAGTTGAAAGCTGTCAATTAAGTAGTTTTTAGATATATTCTCTACACATTGTAACTGATGACGTGCTTTGAAATTTACATTTACCATTATTGAAAACTCTGGTGGGTCTGATAAGTTATTTTCATGTTTAAGTTTGCATCTTGGTTTTACAGAACAGTTATTGGAAGGTAATTTGCTTAAAACACTGGGAGCAGTGTAAGCTCACAGCCTGAACGATGGGAAACAAAGCAGCACGTGTGGTCAAAGACACTGAATCTCAGTTATCCAAATGGTAAGGATTGGACTGAGATGACTAACTCTCCTCCTGAGATTGCAACGTGAGATCGATCTGGGTTGCTGATTTGTCTGAGCATTAACCTAAATAATTAAAAATTGGCCAGATTGAAAGGCTGTTTATAGTCAGAAAATCTGAAGTGACTGCCAGTCCTCACAAAGAGAAGCCTGTGTAATTCACTTGTTATGGATTTGCTTGTTCTCTAAAAGTTTTAAGGAGAAGAATCTTTATCACAGCTCTATTTTGTTTTCTATAGTTGGTTTTTGGACATACATGACCAGAGGGAATTGCCCTCTGTGCATATGAATTTGTTTGTTAAACTAAAATGGGATGAGGTGGTGTATCCACTTTAATATTCTCTACATTTGAGAATAAAGGATAAGCTATCATACATATATCAGAAAAAAAAAAAAAAAAACCAACCCCACAAAAAAAAAACAACAAACCACCAAAACCAACAACCACACAAATGTCCTCATTCCATCCTCAGTTTTTCTCTGGAAGGGATTTAAGGACTCTGGCCATCTGGATGTCTGGCAACTCAGTCAGAGCTGTGGCTACTGTGTGTGTGCAGATTAACTGTGTAGCACATGCACAGTAAGTCCAATGTGTCCAGTACACATCAGACCTGCTGCACATGTGCTGCACAGATGGTCTGTGCATACACAGTAAATCAGATATGTTAAACCTACTGCGCATATGCAAACCATCTGTGCATTGCACGTATATATATTTTTGCATGGGAAATCCCTACTCAGAAAGGTTGTGGCAGGGAGGAGCTCCAGTGGTAGAGAGACCGTGAGAGACACTGACAGTGGCATAAATTAAAGCAGCTTCTTGCCTGTTTTTGCTTTTGCCTGTACCAAAGCTGCAAGAAATCAATTCCTCAGAATCAGAAAGTGTGACTAGCTGCTCAACAGTTTTCCCTTCTGTAGCAATTGGCTGCAGGAGAGAATCTGCATCAAAACCATTGGTTTTATAAGCAGTGGTTATCAGCTCCCTATAATCTCCCTAAACTATCTAGAACTTCAACTAGTTCATCAGGTAGCTTGAATGAACAAGGTCTGGCATTTTACTTGTCCAGTAAAATAGTGGTGCTTATTGTACAGGCCTCAGGGATATGTTTAGCCAGTTACCTTTTATTTTTCAGTAATCCTTTTGCTTCTCTTCTCAGTATCATCATTTTTACATAGACTGTTTGAGCCTTCCAGGGATGCTTACTGGTTAGTAAATAGGCACAGCTACATAAGTATATAAAAATAGAATTTGTTCAGTGCATATGCAAGTTATTGTTTATTATGTTTGTTTCTGTACATTCTTAAATTCCAGTCCTGACAGTGGTTAAGTGTGCTCTTTAAACTAGGTCTGCAATAGGTCTGTCTCTAATGAATTCTATGGTCTGAACTTGAAGAGCCCTTCTTTTATGCCATGAGGCAACATTGCTCATTTGATACACTTGAGGTACGTTGACAGGCTTGAGAAGTAGTTCAGTGTGAACCTTCTGAAGTTCTACAAGGCCAAGTGCGAGTTCCTGCATCTGGGTGGGGAGTCACCTGTACCTGTAAGTGCTGGATTGTGAATGAATTGAGAACAGTCCTGTGGAGAAGGATCCGGGGATACTGGTGGATCAAAAATTAAATATGAGCCAGCAATATGAACTTGCAAGCCCAGAAAGCTGGCCTTTCAGCACTTAGAGGGGGCTTATTGTGAAGATGGAGAGAGACTTTTTACCAGGATCTGGAGTGACACGGCAAAGGGCAATAGTTTTAAACTGGAAGAGGAGAGGCTGAGATTATCTATAAGGAAGAAATTGTTACTGTGAGAGTAGTGAGACATGCCTCACGTTAATAAATTCTTTGCTAACAGAACATGCAATCTGCAAACTCAAGGTGCTAAACAGTTAAAAAATGATGGATTTAAGACTTCCTCTGAGGGTGCTGAGACTCGGAATTACTGTCTTACTCTCTGGCACTGGAGAGGACTGAACATCACTGGGCTCAGGCTTTCTTGTGCTCCATCCGTTTCCACTGTTGCCTTACCTATCCAAGTGCATATCTAACTCCTCCAGCCAGTCATTTTCCTTAACTAGTATTCTCTTCCCTTCCTACTCTGACCTCTCCATGTTTTATGTAATATTTCTACTTTTCTTCCCAGTTTATCATTGAAAATTCCCAATACCTATATGCAGTGAATTTATCAGTACTTGTTATTTTGGGAAGAGCTGTAACTTTCTTGGCCAAAAACTTTCAGACAAAATCAGCCTCAATGAAATACTTTCAATAGGCTGGGATTTACAGGTATTTTAATATTGTAGTTACTCTGTGTAGTAAATCATATGGAGTCTGTGTTTGAAGTGCGGAATTCCAATGTGCTGTAAATAACCCATTGAACTAAAGGGCAATCCCTGAATGAATAAAATAGGCAGGATTTTTCTGTAATACAAATTAGAAACATATACTTCAGAGTTGGGATGATTTTAAATGAATATGCCAGAAACATCATAAAAGTGCAACAAACAATAAGGTATGATATAGCAAGCAACGTGTCATTTGTAGTTAGAGTTCATCCAGCCTCAGAAAGCAACAAGATAGATGAGGCACTAAAAAGAAAGAAAAAGAGAGAAAGAAGGGGAGGATTAAGGAAAGGGGGTGGGGATAGGGGTAGGAAAATTGTAGAAGATTATTTCAGGTCATGTCCTTGACCCTAGCCTACCCCCACTGCTGCAGCCACTGGTCAGGGTGAAGTAAAGCTGACAATAGCTATTCATCATATAGTAGACTTGAATGTAAAATTAAAACCACAACTACCTCATATGATGCAAGTAGGTACAGGAATGGATTAAATCAATTGAAGTTGTTATCCCAGAATAGGAATTCTTATTAAACTCAGCTCTTCCTAGAAGCAACTCATGTTTTTTCCCCCTTAAGCTACAAACACATGGAATACACCTTCATACCTAGTCAGGTGTGTTGAAATTAGAGGATTTTCTTGACCCACTCCTCCAGTTTCTCTTTGTCATTAAGCTGGGTAATGTTCCCATGGATGATTTGCTTTCAAAGATGAGCAGATGATGTATAGTGAAGAAAAAAAACCTATTATTTGCTGTCAGGGATACTTCTTGGATTTCCCTCTTCATTTACTCCAAAAGCTGCTAACAGTTTTAATTTTTTTGTCTGAATAAGGAATTAAAAAAAAATCATTCTTAGAAAACTTGTATTTCCTTCATGCAAATACTTCTTTCTGAAAGACCGAAATACAGCAGGTATCAGTTCATAGGGAATTTCTGCAGCTGGGATGATATGTGGAAGTAAATGTTCTGCCCTAAAGCACTGAAGATGATGTCAGTAAGTGCAGAAAATGAGTTCCTTTTTTTTTAAAAAAAAAAAAAAAAGAAAGAAAATTAAATTCTCTGTTCTTCCTCCTATTTCTTACCATCCCTGAAGGAGAGAAATTCATCAGGTGTCACTGTACTGTGGTGTAAATATCTCAAAACAGTCTATTCATCTTGACTAACAAAACACACATTTTTCAAATTGCTTAAGGCTGTGCCGCAATCCTGGGCCAATCTGGGAAGAACTTAAAAAGAAAGAATGCAGTTTAGTTCAGTTGGGTGCACACATATGCATGCATACTTTGAATGACCCCTTCATTCAACAAAGAATTAGATTGTCCATAAGTTTCTGCTCTTAGAACCAAAGTACATTAATACTATTTGGTTAATGTGACCTTACTATTTTTAGTCTATTTTTAATTCAATATGCAATTGAATTATCCATATAAAACTACAGCTTCACTGTTTAAACTGAACTTGTATTATATCCAAGTAATGCAGTATCTTCTCTTCCTTCCCTTACACCTTACCCCTAAAAATAACAATTGTCACAACCGAAGAACACATCAGTAGTTCACTTATTTGTCTGAAATCACTTAACAGACAATGGCAGCTCCAGTAACGTTATAATTGGACAGTGAAAAAGTTAAAGGGTGTCTAAAATTGAGGTATTGGCCCTTTGACTGGCAAGTCCCATGGGACTGCAGTGTGTCCAACTTCCCAAAAGCCAAGATTTACTTCAAAACTCTAGGAAGATTTTTATGCTTCATGGAAGCTGTCTGCTTAAAGAATTTGTGCATGGAAGTGAATAATAAATCACTTTTCTAATCCATAATTTCATCAGTATAAGTAAAAACTCTGTATGCAGCTACTGATCTTTGTGAGATCTGCTACTAATTGTATCACTGATTTATCACTATTTTATTCTGTGGAATAGATCCAAACCATTAACATGCTGGTCTTACGTGATGCATTTTAAAGGCACTATAAAAACAATTTTAATCTATTTTCAGCTTGTGCAATTCATATTTAATTTTATGGTGGTGGCTAATTTTTATATTTCTAATTGATTTTGTATTTGCTTTCTGATTTGCCTTTTTTTGTTTGTTTGTTTTGTAGTTGGCAACCTATTTTAGGGCTCTGTCTTTGTAGAATATTTTAAATTGTGAGAAAGCCATTCATTTACCCATAAGATCATAGGTTGTCTGTGGAGAGAGTGAGATTTACAGATTAATACTGGATGAGTAGCTAGCTCCATTTGGAAAACTGCAGTCTTCACCACAGAGAATTTCTGTTCCCAAAACACATTTAATAGCCAACAGTTCAAAGAGGTTTGTGTGGAAAATCAGGGCATGGGTATTCACATCCTTTATATACGTGAAATGTTTGCAGGTTATAAAAAAATACAGGGAATATACTACCTGTATATAATTTGATGCTGTACCACAATAATCCAAATATTAATAACATGTCTTTCATCTATGAATTATATCACATTTCACTTGCATTTTTCATTTTGTCATCAGTTGAATGTCTGCCCTTAGTTACAGGAGAGTGGACATATGGTTAGTATCATAGTACTCAGAGATGGAAAAGACCAGCTACATCATCAATTCTCTATTTAAATTTTTGCAAGTAAGAACCCAGTGAGTTTTGAGTAGAAAAATGTAAACAGTCAGTACATTGGTAGAGCTGTGGAAGTCGTAGTTAGGGCTTGGTAAATGAAACTAGTTTCATCTGAAAATGCTGAAATATTATTGCAGCTCTCTTTGAGGTTTTCATATTTAGACACTACTTCCATTTTTACTTTTTGTTTCTTTTCTATGGGTAGAAAAACTACATTTTGAGATATTTAAAATATTTTGTATCATTATAAATTACATATTCTAAATCATATAAAATATGAAGTGTATAAATATACATAGTAAACAGTAATTGAAATTTTCTAATTCCTTATTTCATGAGAAAAAAATATTGCTTCAACTTGCTAAATTTAGCATTAACTTAAATGTTCAAGGATTCAAGATAGCTCAAAAAACTTTGAATAAATTCTGAAATGTAAAGGGAAGAAAGAGGGGAAAATACATCCTGACCTTAGCCACTCATTGATTTCAATCAAGAGGATTGATAGTATACATAATTTGTTTTCTGTCTTGTGCCTATCAATGCCACTATGCCTGTGTGAGGCATTTCACAATGCAGAGAAGTCATATTGCTTTGAAGTTTTTTTAGAAAATGTTAGTAAGTCCATTTTTTTTCTCTTATCAGAACCTTATGCTTGTGATCATAAAAGTAATTTTATAATTTATCCTCTACATTTTCTCCTACAAGCTTTTTGCCCTCTAACATGGGAAACTGCAAAACTTTCCAGGTCAGTGAATATCTAGATTATACCAATATTAGTAATTAAATCTATTTTAATCTTGAAATTTCACTTCATTCAAAGCTGCAAAACCAAAATATGAACAAGCTTACGGTGTGTAAATCCAAGTTTGACATACTCTCTGGTGTATTACAAAGCAAAAAGCAGTATCATTTCCAACATAACTACCAGAAATGCGACAAAATTGCTCCCCAAAATATTCAAATATAAAAATAAGTTAGCTTTGGTCGAGCTTATTTCCATTTTTGTTTTATTTCTTCTTTACATTCAAATGACAAATGCAAATTGTGGGAAGTCTAATGAAAAGCACAATTTTAAACATTCCTGTTTATAAAAAGTAATTTCTAAATACAGAAGTATGATTTTTGATTAATAATTAGGGAATCAGCATGAACAGTTTTATGACTTAAGCAATCAACTACATATACTCAGCATGAGCAGCATTTCAGTTTGAATAGAGCTACCTTTGATAATCTTTTGAAATTAAGTAAACTTGTAAAAGGAAGTTCATAAAGTAATAAATACTTTTGAAGCAATTATCGTCATTACAGAATTCTTCGTACAACTAAGATTCACTATTAAATGTCAAGATGTTTAGAAACATAGAAACAGAAATGTCTGGGTTGAAAGGGACCTCTAGAGGTCATCCAGTCCAACTCCCTGCTGAGAGCAGGGACATCCTCAACTAGAGCAGATTGCTCAGAGCCTCATCAAGCCCCACCTTGAATGTCTCCAGGGATGGGGCCTCAACCACCTCCCTGGGCAACCTGTTCCAGTGCTCCATCACTCTTGTGGTAAAGAAATTCCTCCTTATTTCTAATCTAAATCCACTCCTTTCTAATTTAAAACCATTGCCCCTCATCCTGTCACTCCAGGCCTTTGTAAACAGGCCCTCTCCAGTCTTTTTATAAGCTCCCTTCAGGTACTGGAAGGTGGCTGTTAGGTCTCCCTGGAGCCTTCTCTTCTCCAGGCTGAACAATCCCAGCTCTCTCAGCCTGTCCTCGTAGGAGAGGTGTTCCAGCCCCATGGTCATCCTTGTGGCCTCCTCTGGACCTGCTCCATCAGGTCCATATCCTCCCTGTGCTGAGGGCTCCAGAGCTGGACGCAGTATTCCAGGTGAGGTCTGATGTTTGATGCTGTAAAACACAAAGAAAACACTTTGTGGTATCAAAGATGAGGTTTATTTCTTTGCTGATACAAGAACACATATCTTAAATTTTTCCTAAAATGCTTTAGATGAATCTTCTGATGTTTTTTCATCACAGTCTTCACAAGACATCCTAGTCTTTTTCATCACAGATATCTGTTGCTTTGCTTTAGTTTCATTAACACACACTGCACTGTGATATGATCACTCAGAAGTTAATTTTTCCTTTAATATAGAGTTGTACTTTAGTTGATGATG
Organism: Chloroceryle aenea; assembly: GCA_013399075.1. Lineage (NCBI taxonomy): Eukaryota > Metazoa > Chordata > Aves > Coraciiformes > Cerylidae > Chloroceryle > Chloroceryle aenea. Next base: position 75,617 of record VWZY01010349.1, read on the forward strand.
AACTGAGTGCATCTGATCTCTAATTTCTTCTTTATTTTGTACTGCTAACCAAGTACTGCTAACCCATCCAATACTTTTGAAGTAGTATCCTACAATATTCATTGCTTTAATCATTACTGTTAACTGCAGAATCCACTTTCAGATGGGGAATTTATTTAGCTTGGTTCCCATTGCTTTCTCCATTATGGTGCAGCTTTAGTCATCTTATGTCTGATATCTGCGATATTATTGTGTAGTAATTCAGATTTGCTTCACTAATTTTATATATCTTAAAACTTCCCTAAAAAAAAAAAAAAAGAAATCAATAATTATTGATGAGAGTTTATTATCTCCAGATAGTTAACATTGTCCTGGTTTCAGATGAGACAGACTTAATTTTCTTCCTAGTAGCTGGTACAGTGCTGTGTTTTGGATTTAGTGTGAGAATAAAGTTGATAACACACTGGTATTTTTAGTTGTTGCTAAGTAGTGTTAATACTAAGTCAAGGTTTTTTCAGCTTCTCATGCTCTGTCAGCAAGAAGGCTGGAGAGGTACAAGAAGTTGGGAGGCGACAGGACAGCTGACCCCAACTGGCCAAAGGAGTATCTCTTGCCCTGTGATGTCATGCCCAGTATATAAACTGGGAGGAGATGTCCACTGCTCATGGACTGGATGAGCATTGGTCAGCAAGTGGTGAGAAATTGCAATGTTCATCACTTGTTTTTCTTTGGTTTTATTTCACTCTCTTTTTGCTGTCTTCCTTTTCATTATGATTATTATTAATTACTGGGCAAACAAACAGGTCAATTGGAACAGGACAAAACATACTACTGAACAAATTTTTGTGTTTTCCACAATACACATATCAAAAACATATATGGGCATATAAACTCTGTATATATATATGTGAGAGTTCTGTTGTAATAAGCAGGGTGTGCAAATTATCTGTAGCTTCTGAAAGTCATTTCAAATTATTCTGAATCACATTTCCTACTACTATATCTACTGCATCTACTACCTCCTCACAGACATTTCTTAATCACTATTTGGTTTCACAATTTCTGATTCTTTCCACATGTATGCCTGTAGTGGAATTCACGGGCAAATCCATGTAGTCTGTGTTGTTTATGTTCCATGAAAAAAGGGTTGGTTTGTAGTCAAGTGACAGGAAAAGACTGGTGGCTTTGCAGATATATCCAAGATTAAGGTAGTACAAAACTGAAGAGAGAATTTCAGAAATGACTTGCATTTAAAGCCAGTCAAAGGCAGAAGACAGCAATCATCATTCCATACACAGAATACATGGCCCAGGCCACTGCCCACAAAATGTATAATGGTGCTAATAAAAGTTTTTCACAATTAAGGAGTATAAATTTGACACAGAGAGAGTGGAAGTGGTTAAATGGGTGAGTGTACTAATAAACAAGTAGTTAAATAACTGCTGCAATTAAATAATTAGCATGCTATCCCTCATTAGAAACAGTCATTTTGTGGTGGTGAAGTGGTTTGTCAGTTGAAAATAATGAGGATTAAGATGCTGTGGTTTAAGATGTCCTATTGTGACTCACTGGTGTGTTAAATATAAATATATGTGTGATGTTGAGCACAAGCCAAAATCACTGTTGTGAACAAAGTCTTTGGGTAGATTGGATCCATCTCTGAAGAGAGGTGCATCCTTTCTTTAGAAGAGCTCTGGGTTTAAATACATCTATTCTTCACATCCAGACATAGATCCAAATTTCTTGTTGTGGCCATCTGGCTAATATTACCATGCTGCTTTAAAACTATGCTCTTCCTAGCTTCCCAGGCTTGTGACAGTCTTTTGAAAAAGTTTTATCTTTTATGATTAGAGATTCCCACATTAATTTTCAATGGGGAGAGACAAATGTATTTCAGCCTAAGAAGTGAGCTAGCACTGCATGTTCAAGGTAGTGCTGCTTTATTGTTGGTTGGTGGTGTTTTTTCTTGCATTTTTTTTTCTGAAGAAGAAAAAAAAAAAAGGAAAAAAAAAAGGTAGAATCTAATCTAATCTGTTTGGCAGCTGGTGAACTGAGTTTCTATTCCACTGCTGGGAGACAGGGAATAGTGAGAAGTACAAGCTAGGACTCTTAGAACTCCTTGGACGAGGAGCACAGACATGTTATAGTCCCTGGTTATTGGTCTCTTTTTATCTCAGGATGTTTAGTGCCAAGGTTCTGAGCTCTTGGGACAGATCTACCACAGGCCTACCTACCACAGATTGCCCAGGCATTTTTGACTTTACTATCAGCACAGTCCCTGATAAAAATCCAGAAGCATGCAGATCTGCACAGCTCTGGCTTTAATCAGTACTTCTAGACTGCAGGCTTTGGAAAACCTTTTGTATACTAATAAACTAAAATAAACATGGCTGGGACATGCATTTGAGCATTGTTAGCAATCATCCACACTGTTATTTGTGAGCAAGATCCCTGCCGTGGTTTTAGTCCATGACAACTGTAGTTTCCCAGTCAGTATCTGGGCACAATTCAGGGATAGCTTTAGGACCCCAGGCAAAAGAGGATGTGCTGGGCATTGTGGAGGATGACAAATTACTGGGGGGAAAGGGGAGAGAGGAGAGGAGAATGTGGTTTTGTAAACACATACCACACTACCTATGCCATTAAGTTTAAAAGCCAGATAATTGGCCCAATCTGATTGGTTTAATAATGTATTGTAGCCTGCCACAGAGTCACACATCTGCATTTTACAGAGGCTCCCTGTCCCATTTTGCAGCTTTCCAGGATTTGCAGCTCTGAGCTGGGATTGCCAAACAGATTGCCATGGATTTAGGACAGAAGATTTAAATATCTTGGGCTAGATTTTACTGAAAGCACTCCCTATAATGGGGTTGTCCTAGGGCCATGCTAGTCCAACATTTCAAATATATTCCTATTCTCCATACCAAGTACAACCCAGCTGATGCTCTAGAAAATGCTACTGTGCTGATTTTACTTCATTTATGTCAGTTTCTTAAAATTGATTTTTTGGACCTATAACACAGACACTCTCTATTAATACCTTGATAGTCAGTTTAGGGTCACTTGTCCTGTCTGCTCCTCCCTACAGGTGCAGCCTTTTACTTTCTGCATCTCACAATGTGGTACACAAGATCCAGGAGTGGTTTTGGTCTGCACATCAATCCTCGGTACTAACTCTAAACACGGGGTGTTATCACTGCTAGAAGCAGACACTGTCTGAGAAAACAGGCTGCTAACTTCAGACGGTGCAGTGAGTTAGAAGAACTGAGCTGTGAAGTGAAATCACTGAACAGAATTAATTCTGTTCTCACTCAAACCAGGACAGAGGTGATTTCTATGTTGTTTCAATCCATAGTTACCTTTTTCCTGAGATCTTTTTGGCTCTGGTAATAGCATGGTAGGCACATCATGAGACTGCAATATGTTGCTGTGGTTTTAAAATACATTTCAAATCCATAAAAGGCAAAATATTAATCTGTCAGGACTTTAAACTAAGGCTGTTTGTCTGGCATATAGTGTGTTCTTTGTAATATTTGTTCACCCTCAAAGGAAGATTACCAGCATGCATTCTTAGTAATGGAGTTAGGTAACACACTAGGAATGTGTAAAATCATATCCTGGGGCTCAGAGGCATTATTTTGTACAATATCTCTAGGAAGACTGTGAGATATCTAGATAGAATTAGAACAGTTTTCCACTGAAAGTGATGGTAATCTATCACATACACAGACTCAAGAATCCTGCATATGAAATATGGCATGACTAGGCCCAATAATGGTATAGTGCTCAAAATGTAAAGTATGTGATAGATCCTACAGGTATGTTCATCACTGCCCCTTTGTTTGAATTTATCCAAAGGCTTTTTCTCTGTGTCAGAAAATTTTCAGTCAGCTACTGATGGACTCTGCAATGCAAGTACTATAACCTATTCATACTTGTAAAATTATCTAGAGTTTTTTTAAAAAAGTATACCATACAGTTCTGTTTTTAAAAATGACAAAAAAGTATGAAGTTGCACATAACCTGTTAAATGAAGTTAGGAGGACAAAGTTGAAATATTAAACTGTTTCCTTACAAAGAGTTACTTTGAACAAATGTCACCTAACAACTATGCTCACAGGCATTTAAACTCAATGAACAAATGTCACCTAACAACTATGCTTACAGGCATTTAAACTCAATAGCAGATGCTGACAGAATAGAACCTTATTTTGGCTGCTCAAGTCAACACAGGAACAAATTACTATGGTGCTCTACAACTTTGATTCCTATTCTTTGCTTTGGTGTTGATCAGGATTAAGGTCACTGGGCCTCAGTACTAAGTAATTTTATATTAATGCATAGCTCCTTCTCAGTCTTTCTGTTAGCTTAATTGCATATTATGTTAGGTGAAATTTGCTTTAAGATAATAGTAAATAAGATAATAATAAAGACTGATGTCATCTTTACCTCTGTATCAAGCATTTCTCAATCTGCCAAGAGCAGAGCATCTGTGATTATTGCAGTGTATATTAAAGCACTCCTTTTGAGACAGAGAGGCAAGTTCTGCTTTTGGCTACCTATGTGAAAGTTTACTTCTTTTCACTAGAAGTCACATGTCTACAGTGGAAAACAGTATTTGATCCCTCAGCACTGAGGACTGCCTTCCACCAGGGCCAGAATAAGAAATGACTTGGAGAGCAAATGTACATAAGTTAGTTCTCTTTTACAGCTATTGCTGTAATCAGTATTTTCACTAGGTATCTTTTGCAGTCTTCACCCAATAACAGCATATCCAATTCTAAAAAAATCTGTATAAGAATATTCTAATCTGCTCTTATGTGTGTGCAGTAGAAACTCACAGAAAACTGAGAAAGGGAGGCTGTAGCTCTCTGGGCTAGAGTTTGTCTAGGTCATCCAGTTTAAAGGCATTTCTTGTAAAAATGTGCTAGGAGATGTTGACTGCAGATAGAAATTTTCAGGTTTTTGCATTGCATCTAATTTAGGATAACATTAATCTATCCTAGACATCTGTAATATCCTAAAGAGTGATCCAGAAATGGTGCAATGTAAGGGTCCCCAATAACATCAATTACATGATCTGTTGTAACAGTGTTATAATCTATTTTAGCTCCTTTTCTTCATGCTGTAATGTTGCTGTACTGATCTTACCACCCAAATTGAATATTTACAGTAAAATGAAGCTTGATGAATGTATTCCATGACATTTTATTTTCCTGTATTAATGATACATTACAAAACCAAAATATATTAGACTTAAAAATAAACAGGTAAACCTAAACTCCCAGAACAATTAAAATACCTTATGAACACATTGTTAAAATCTCTGGAGAAAGTTTAAAGAATATATTTTTACATCATTCCTTCTGATGTGTTGTTTCATTCAAGTAGAAAGACCTTACTCAGATAGGGTTGAATACTAAACAAAAATTGCAAGGAAGAAGAAAGGTTTAAAATGCAATCAGTATTTAAAACAACCATTTGTTTATTTTGGACATTGTTTAGCTTAAAGAGCTCAGTAACCACACTAAGACAACCAACCATTTAGTGAGGAACCTTTCAAGTTTCTCTGCAATACAGGAAAAGGTATTGGATGGGGGCTTTCTCCTCTCTGTTTGTAGCCCTTTTCATGAGAAAACATGTCATTGCTTATGGCAGTACACAGTGGCAAACATGGCTTTATGTCACAGGAGCCCAGGATTAACAAGAGAACTTGACCTAGCTTTTTTGCTTTGCTGTGCTCGTCTTGGTTTTTTGTGTTCTTGGTTTTTTTTCTTCCCTAGAATCTTTGTGCTAAATGGGTTGAAGTAGATTTGGTTTGTACTTCTCAGAGTGGATTCAATGTGACATGTTATGGGAATCTCTGGCAGAAATATGTGGTAAGTAGGTCACAACAGCTATGTTGATTAGCATATTGGTGATTTACAACCCCACTATCAGTATAATGTGACAGACAGATAACATAAAATTCTGTGTATTTGTTGGGAGAAGGAATTTTTTCAGCATGATACCAAGCTGAGTAACCATGCTGTACTAGCAATATATTTATTTTTCTTAAAACTGTAACTCCCTCATGAAATGTTTTTAGCCTTCAGCTTAGCCTGAGGCCAATTCCAAGGAAAGTAGCCTAAAGCTCATGATGAATGTTTACTGACTTTTGTGGTCAGTGTTTCTCAGGAGTAAATTGTAAAGAGCATATGAGCTGTGCTTTATGTTTTCAGCTTCAGGCTGTGGAAAGGAGTTGGAGAAAAAGGTATGCCATTTAAAATTACCCCCAAATTATGTTCACAAAATATGCTTCACCTTTTCACAGTTGTTCATCCTGAAATTACTAAATATTGCATTCCCTACTAGGAAGTCATATATATCTACTTCACGTGGTTTAGATAAAATAAGTAAGTTCATCTAGCAAACAAGACATATAATTCAACCTGAAAATTTAGGGGCTGAGAAATGATCTTGGGAGCTTCTGAATGAACTTTGAGATTCGGCACATGGGAAAGCTGCAGAATTCCCTACCCTCAATTGCCAGTAGGATGTGCCTTGCCTTTTTCCTACTGTCTTTATTCATGTTTCATCAGCCTGCCACATGCAATATGCCAAAGCTCATACATCCCTGTGTAACACACACAAGTGTGTGCACATGAACACACATACGCAGCTCATTTCAGAAGACGCCAGATAACCTTAATAAAAATTGTATTCTGAAGAAGAGACTTTATTGAGATACACTTGCACAAGCTTTTTGCTGAACATAGGAAATTTTGCAAAATATATTTACAAGCTTTGCTGCAGTGACTCTCATGATTATGATCTGTTTCTATAGTTCAATAATTTTCTGTATTACTTACAGGGTGACCTATTGTTACACATGTCCAAAAAAATATAATTGGACATAGTAGTCAATATCAATAATCCTTTCCACACAGCACCAATATGTATGCATATATATTTGCCTGTACAACACTTTAAAAGTACTTAGATAGCATATCAGTACTGGAGGTGAAATTTGAGGTTCGGGTATGATAACAAAGCTGATTGGCTGAAGACACCTAATCTTATTCCAGACAAAAATGAAATCTTTAGATTAGATGTCTGCCAGTGCAAGCTCTCTATGTTTTAAATGATTAAGCTTTATTGCAAAGCCAACTATTATATAATATTAGTGTAATTTTTTAATACTGTTTTAATAGTAATTTCAATATATATATTTTTTTGAAAGGAAGAGGCAAAGCAAAACATGGAAAGCAACAACTGATCTGAAAGTTGTAATCTGAAAGCAAATAAATGATTTATTTTTGCCTTTGTATCAGGTAAAATCAGAAATCACTTTCAATCAGGTCTTCAGAGCTGAATAGCACATTGGTTTGCATAACTGAAAAATAAAACCATTGACATTGATTGGAACTGGCTTATGGAATTATATTATTTTTATGTACATAAAACAAGGAAACACAGAGTACTGACCAAACTAGGTCCATCCACTTCTTTTAATTCAGCATTTAATGCTGGCAACTATCTTATGCAAATTTGAGGGAATGGCAAAAAAATAGGCCAAGTTGCCCATTCTTAGCTTACCTCAGTCACCTGCAAAAATATATACAAATGTTTTTACACCTATACATATATATTTCCATGTGGGCACATATATATAAATTATATATAACAAAATATACTTTTATGCATACATACATATAGGAACTGTCACTGAATACTGATGAGTCCTCTATTTTTTTATCCTCTTTTTAATTTTTTTAAAATGTATTTATTCTTTGTTGTTATGAAATCGTGACCTCTTTAGCCTCACTCTGTTCACATTTACAGATGTCACTGGGTGATTTTTCATTGCCTTGAATATTTGGATGCATGTTCATAAGTCACTCCTGAGGAGTCCAGTGCAATCCTGATGAAGTGTAAGCACTGGGACAGAAGCAAATGCATCCTCAATATATAGCGCCTCATTTAGCTATGACTGACAGGTGCAAAATGCTACTGAATCAGAAATGACAGATATAATAGTGGCAAGCACAGGAGATTCACAAACCAGATTTTCCTGGGAGCATCATCTGCAGTGGATGTTCCCATATGCCTAATATGTGAATATCTAATTACAATTTTCATGTCTTAAAATCAGGGAAAATATTGATAGAATAAAATAGAAATCCCTGAAGAACAGAGTGCAGATGTTCTTCATAGTGATTTTAGCCTTAGGAAAGTTTGGGAAACAGAAGTGGCTAGAGGCTCAGGGTAAATTTTCTGGGTGGTATGCAAGGAATTACCTACCTAATTCCAGCTGTTTTTAATGGGACATGTCTAATTCCTTATGTACCAGGTTGAAAAATTACCCACAGACTTTCAAAGAATTTGCTTTCATATAACCCTACTTTTAAACCAGAATCGTCAGGTAGAATCATTCAGTGAATAAGAAGCAACCAAGACAGAGTAGTTCTTTTTTTTTTCCTGCTTTTAGGACAGCAAAACCAATTAAAATTAAAAAAACAAACCTGCAGAAACAAACCTGGCACTGCCTCTGTAGTCACGATGGGCATTCCTGTGTTCTGGCTTAGGGCACTATTTGAATAAGTGGAATTCTAAGTAATCTGAGATTTTTGACCAGAGAGATCACTATGGGCCTAGTGATTACACCTTTATTTGATGGGACTTAACATTTAAAGAGATCTCCTAGGTCATTATGCCCAGTTCCACTTGCTAGCACAGGCAAATATGTCATGTAAAATTAATACCAATCATCTAGTTCAAAAAACTGTGTGAGTCCACCTTTAGGTGGGTGGTTGGTGCAGGGGTTTTATATACCCCTTCTGTGATACAAAGCTGCACACAAGAGCAAGAGCTAGACATTGATTTTGAGAAGGAAGAGTTTCACAGAACTGTTTTCAGTGACATAAAGGAAGGTTCAAATGCTGATTGACTCTCTTGGAAAGACACTAGTGAGAAATAGAAGGGAGACTCAAAACCACATCAGTACCACCCATTTCTCTCTTTCTATTATTCTTGTCATGTACAAAGGTGTTTTTCCTGATCTTTCTGCTTCTTTTGCCATTAATTTACATTTTGAAAAATAGTTTTTGCTGAAAAGTTAGGGGCTATAAATTGATACTTTACGACCCTTCTAGTCCATTTGGCTATGGAGTGAAACAAGATTCAGCCTGAAAGGGAAAAGCAGCTGAGAGTGACAGTGAATTTCATAAAGGGCATATAAGAGGCTGCAAGGAAGAGCCTGAATCATCCCCCATCTCTGCTTCTGAGTTATTAGGCCACATCTCACTCAAAAGATTAAACATTTTATCTTACAGGTCATTCCATTTTATTGCAGCGTTGCCTTTAGCAATGCTATAGTTAAGGTTCTGTCAGTGTTTCTATTATAGGCCCCTATTTTCTGGAATTTATGACTTAGGGCTAGAAATTTCCTCTGGGTTCAAACTTGGCAACAGCATAGAAGGTCTTTTTTCCAGCACAGAATTCTCCCCCATCCACTCTCCACTTTTCAGGTTGTATTTGAAGTAGATGGGAATGCCATCTATTTACAATTTTCAACTATATTTCTTCTACCTAAACCCAAGGAATTTCAAGAGGTATTTAGTTCTTCATGCAAAAATACATACCAGGGAGATTTGAGAATCAATGAGACACTGGAAATGCAAACTGAGTACTCTGTGTGTGTGTATGCATCCACGTGTGTGTGTGTCTCTGCATGCATACACTGTCCCACATTTTTCCACTGCATTTTATCAAGTCATGTTGAAATGAAGACTGGACAGCTAATGAACTTTTAGTGAAATTAATAGCTCACATTTGCATACATATTTGACATTCAATAGCTATTGCATACAGGCTTGTTTGACTACATTCAGTGATCCACTCATATAAATTTAAAATGGAGATTCTCAGTTTTAGATAATTTTAAATCTCTCTCTCAAAAAAAAAAAAATTAAAACCAAGGTGATTGCTTTACTTGCTTTGCAATAAATTCCTCTCAAGATCCAACCCTAAACAATGAGTCCAAAATAAGCCAGAAGTAAGGAGAATGATGAAAATGGGGTACATAGTTTAATTGGTTACCTCTTTATTTATGCTAAGATTTGTTTTATGTGTTAAAAAACTCAATTAAAGGTTCAGCTGATGAATAACGAAATGAGTAATGTGATGGGGCAGCGAAGACAACCCTATTTAGCAAAGTCTGCAAACACATTCCAAGACACTTTTTGAAATGAGACCCACTCACACAACCTGTAAGCAAAGATCTCTGCAAGGAGTGGGGGTTGATAAAAGAATAGTGAAAAGACCTTAAAGCAACTCAGGAAATGGAGTGGGCAGGAGAGAAAGAAAATGAGTCAGGGATGGTATCAGAGAAAAAGGGGAAAAAACATCTGGTGAGCAGAGAAAAGGTAATCTGTGTGGGAAGTGGAGAAGGAGGTAATGGTGAAAAAAAACAAAAAAGGTAAGGCAGCCTCTTACAACTACTTTTATTGAGAGCCCTAGTCATCAAATTTAAATTTGGAACTGTGATATTCTTCATAATAAAAATACAGGCCAAAAAGATGAAGAAAAAAAAAAAGAGGAATAAAAGCGGGTAAAGAAGGTTAAATAGTTACAGAAAATAGGTCCCTTCTATTTTTAGCTCTGTGGTTCAAAGCCAGCACAGATCAGTAGTGACTGAAAATTATTTCCACCTGTTCTGGCTGTTTCATGTAATCTTCTGATGATCTTGGTTCATTTACTATTGCACAGCTCACCATACCATGGATGCTTGTCCAGAGCTAATACTGTCAACTTAGAAATTTCAAAAGAGGTGAGGGCTATGGAAAATGGACCCCTTCCCTAGTGTTACCAGAGCAAAACTGAAACAGATTGCTTGGATGGTGTAAAATAAAGGTCTACTGCTGCTGCTCCCACTTAACTCACAGTATGCCTCTTATTCCACCATCTCTTATGATAATTAAAGCTAATATAGAATAAAAGAAAGCCGGTGTGTTTGAGTCAATAGAGGAAAGGCCTGCTTTACTAAACCAAATACATTGGTCACAAGTTTTACTTCCATAAGTGCATTCATATAGATGTTTAACATCTCCAAGTGATACTCTGGCAGAGCACATTGCTAGAAATGAGAAGCACTCTACAATTGGTCTGTAAAGTTCTATTATTTCTTCTCTGAACAGAGAGAATAGAATCCTGTATGGAAACTAACCATAGGAAATAAACTGTAGCCTTTCCTATTACAGCCATCATGCTATTTTCAAATGTCAAACCACAGTATTACTACCTGGGGAACCCAGCCTTGAATGATCAAGATAACAGCATACTGACTACATCAGCCTCATTACTGTAATCTATATAATTAATATGTTGAGATGGGGACACAGAATCAATTGCTCTCCACACACTTTAGGTGGGAATATGTCATGTTTTTATGAAAAAGTTTAAAGGTGGATGGGTATATGCACCTTACATCCTTGTTGAATAAATTCCTCCTTCAGTTGCTTCATTGAACAAAATCCATGTAAGAGCATTATAGACATTGTTTAAAATTAACCCTTTCCTCTCTCCTTCTCACTTTCTGGATGCTGTTACTGTTTCTATTACACAGAGGGAAAAAAAAAAAAAAAGAGAGAGAAGAATGAAGAGGAGGAAAAGTGTGCAATCATCCTTATATAACAAGGCAAATATAGCAATTTTTTTAGTCATTTTTATGCTGACATATGTCAGGAAGAACAAACTGTAATCTGCATTCTCTTCCTACTGCTTGAAACTTGTGGAGTACTTAAGTTGTTTTTCTCCTTCAAAACATTTCATTAAAACACAAATGACTTTCTCCCTCTTGATATTGCCAAAAGAACTCTCACACTATGTAATTAATCTCTGTTTTAAAATACTTTTCTCATCAAAGAGGGTATTCTAAGTTGAAGACTGCATAATAGATGTTATTAACTATACATATAAATAGAAAAAGTGTCTTGTAAAACATTATATTTGTTGAATGAGTTTGCCTTTTTCCAAAGTCATCTGCTTATTAATGACTCATGAGTTTCTTTTCTATTATTTAAAAATAATGTAATTACAGGCTATTCTGGAATAATTTGATGTATCTCATGTTCATATCCAAACCTATTAATTAAATGAAGCATAAGTATTTATAATGTGCTGTATGCTTCTATTATTCAAGCTAATCCTTTTAATCCTATTTAAATTGGAAGATAGAAGTTAATCCCCATAACATCTCTCTACAAACAAATATTAATAAACCTGTTTCAGTCTTTGTTCTTCTTTGTCACCTGTCCTGAAAGTGATGAGTGAGTTGCCTAGTTTACTCTAGGTAGTAAATAATGGAGATGAAAAGCAAAGCATGCAAAATTGCCACTTCCTATCCAAGGCCACAGTAACAAAATGTGGAGGTAAAAGAACTGTACATCAGTCTCCTGTACGGTGTCTCTTTAAAAACTAAGCACTGCTTAGTAATACTTCTGAACACCTACATTTTTTTGATGCTACAAACTAACACTAGACCTCTGTCTAAAAAATATCAGCTGGATGGAAGTTTTAGTGTCATGTAGTATTGGCAGCACTTCAACGTCAGGCTAGAGATTATAAAACTCTGGTATCTAGTAATTTCTGTAATTTGACCTGGATTTTGGAAACCAGCAACAACATAAGGAAGCCATGTTGAATGTGCAGGTTTGGATTTGCACCCTGGTACTATGATCTGCACATATGGCCAGTCACCAGAAATGAGAAAAGAAGCAATTGTTTTTTCCCTGCTGTGAGCTATGGTTTTGAACATAACTCACACTGTTTTCACGCTGACTTTTCTCCCTTCTACCCCAAAACACAAGCACAAACTGAGCTTCTACAATTCCTTTGGGCAAAAGCAAATCCTGCAGTATCTGCACAAACATATAGGTCATTTTTAGTCCAAGGACACATATCTAAAATAGACTGGCCTGCCAGGACAAGCCTTTATTTTCTTAGGCAAAGATACAATTCTTTGGAGTTGGAAGATTAAAAGGATACTGAAATTTATGGATTGCAAAACACAAGCTAATTTTCTTTTGGAAGCCCAGACTAATATTTACCTTAATTGTTTGTTTCACTTTCTTAGCATAAAAAACTTAAATAATGCTTTCCCTAGAAGCAGAAACTTCATAAGAATAACAATAACATAACTGTATCAAAATAAAGGCTTGAATATAGATGCAAACTACAGGGTTATTTGTATATTCTCTGTGGATTGTGTATTTACTAAAGAATACCCCCATAAAACCCAGAAAACCTAAAACTATGAGTTGGTGACCTGCCAAGTGAAGAATAGAGCCATTTAAGGAGGATCAAAGTATTGAAAATTCTAAATTATCTTTTTTGCATTAAGTGTATTAAGAATATCCTTTCTACTTTAAAAAGTTTAAGGCCTGTCAGAGAATCAGATTTTCATAAGTGAATGTACTGGAACACGTTTAAGAGAATGACCCATTAAGAGAATGACTTAAAAAGCAGTTTATTTGAAACTTTTTATTTCTTATGCTAAAATCCCATAGGATGAGCTAACAAGTACAATGAGTTAGCAGAGAAATAAAGTTGTTATATATAACATACGGTATTAATAGTAGTAATGGACAGTTGAAGCTTGCTAAAATGTGATAATCATATCTCAGGACTTATGAAAAGGTGAAAGGACTAGTCAGTGAAGCAGGAAATTTGTTATTTGACACAAAGTTTCGATCAATCAAAACAAAGAGAAAATGCAGAGTACAGTAGGAAAGAGCTTCAAAAGGTAAGATGATGGAAGGTGACATTCAGTGTTGTAAATATAAAGCATACTGATAAATGTAACAAGCACTGCACTTACTGAGTTTCTGAATTAACAATGAGTTCTCTGTGACGTTCTCACTTTTTCACTGTGAGGATGACAGACACTGGAACAGGCTGCCCAGAGAGGCTGTAGAGTCTCCTTCTCTGGAGACTTTCAAAACCTGCCTGGACGCGTTCCTGTGTGACCTGTGCTGGGTGATCCTGCTCTGGCAGGGGGGTTGGACTGGATGATCTTTCGAGGTGCCTTCCAACCCTAACATTCTGTGAATCTGTGATTCTGTGTAATCATTATAATAGTTAATTGAAAGCATTCTATATGCAGTGGAATTTTAAAAAGCAAGAACTGTGTGAAGAAATATTTTTCAAAAGAGATTAAAAAATGTAACAGAAATACTCCATTAAATAAAACAGTGACACAGCTTCATTCTGAATACCTGTGTCTGGATGCCATCTCTCCTAAAATATAAAAAAGTGTGAAATATTTCAGAACTTGTTAAATTACAACAAACTTGTGTAAAAACATAGATGTATAGAAATGAACTGAATGAAGAAGATATACCAGATATTACTTAATACCAGTAAAGAGATTTGAAAAAGCCTTAAAAATATTACTTCTGAGGTTTTGTTTCCTAAAGTTCTATGTTTAGTAAAATGTTTTGTTTTTTTTTCCTAAACATAGTGAAATCCTAAGCTCCATGAAACTCACTTTCACAAGGAACTGTCAAATTCAATAATTTAGTGGGATTCATAATTTATATACACAGTAGATAATGTAGCAGTGGAAGAATTTCAGAATAAGTTTAGAATGAAATCTACATAATGGCAGATTTTGAGAAAGAGGTGCTTATGGACAGGCTATTCTATAAAAGGTATTTTACAGAATTCATACAGATTTTGCAGAAGTAGAACACTAGACCAGAGGTACTGTTTATCTGATTAATACATTGTCTTCCTACCATGGGCTCCTGGGCTTGAGCCATACCTTCTGGGAATAACTGCGGCATTAGAAGATGTACACTAAACCTGCAGGTAGCTTGACAGCATAGCAGAGAAGACAACTTGTGTAACATATGAAATGTGGCAATAGTGGCAGACAGCTACCAGGTTATTTGGAAGTGTGCTTGATTAGGCTGCTTGAACACCATGCTGGAGAGCCAGAGAAGAAATAGGGAACACTTGCTTTCATTTGTCACCCACCATTTGTAACCAGTGTTACAAAAGTGTCTTGTAACACAATTCTTCCAATTAAAAGCTTTTGAGTTTATACAGTGAGCTTCTAACAAGTGTTATGCCAAAGAACGGTGGTTGTCCAGCACTGAAGTCTGCTTCCAAGTCTCCTCTATCAAGATAAGCTAGAGGGTTAGAAGAAGCATCTACCAAGGTGCAAATTTTGACAAGACTTGATTTTTCACTTCTAACCAAGATATTTAAAGCAAATCTCTCTTTTTTTTTTTTTTCTTCTAGTTCAGGTATAGAACAATGAGCTGGAACAAGATGGCATTTTTGTTTGCTTTAACAGGCAGGTGGCTTGCCTATGCTTTCCAGTATAATAGTGGTGGATGCCCCTAGGCAAGGAATACTTATACATCATTTTTTGTTGCTTACAAAAAATGTGCAGAAATTGTCTTGTTTGTTTCCTTAATTTTTATTTTTCCTAGATACCTATTTTATTTTAGGAGAGGGAGAATGAAGATATACAAGATTTTATTTTTCTTTTTGCCACTGCCTTATTTTTACAGTCTGCTGTCATGCTTTTGCTTTCCAGTTTTTGAAATGGAAATGTATATGCTGTTATGGATCTCAGAAACAAGTTTATGCAAACCTCAGTACCAAGTTTAGAGTGGTTTTTTGTAACAGTATTTGCTGTGAGGTGTTGCCTCAGTAATGACTTGTTGGTTGAAAAAGATTATGAAAAAACTTAGTAAATGTTGGAAGAATTTCAGTGAAGTGCTGAAGTTATTCAGGGAAACTTTTTTAGTTTAAATATGAGACCTCTCAGAATATCTTTTATCATACCAGCCTCATTCACACAATTGTAGTAGTGCAGTCTAAATTTTGAACTGTGAAGCTTTCTGTCAGTACCCAGTTCTTATCCTATGAAGCCTATAACTCTGTGTAGGTTTGCCATTTTACATAAAGACTTGGTTAGTAGTAACTTTTGGTTACTATTTTAGAGGCAGGAGAAAGAAAGCAGTATTCACAAGTGCAAAAATGAGCATACAGACCCAAGTCAGCATACTGCTGCTAGTCTCTCTAGCCTCAGCCTCCACTCTGGTGACAGACAGACAGTTCTAGAAGATGATGTAAAGTCTAAGTTCCTATGCTCTTTTTTTTTTTCTGAGGGAAATGATCTCTCCTGATTTATGCTAAAGGGAGCCTAGAGAGATTGTCCTTTCTAGCTTGAGGTTAGCCCTTGAGAATGGCCACTTCATCAAGGATTGCTTTGAACCCAGTTATATGTATCAATTTATATTTACCTACACATGTTAGATTGCAAGATATAACACAGAATTACTCAAACTTTAAAGCAGTGGAATAGTGCTTGTAGTTAGAGTAAACCAACCAGTGCTTAGTGTAGACTGCCATGGTGTTAACTATGTAAAGCAAATCGATTCAAGAGATGAAATAGTCACTGAGGCCACTGGATTAGGAGAAGGCAAGATCTTGTTCCTTTCAGTGTTTTTCTAGGAAAAGGTAGATACATAAATTTTGAAAGAACTATATCCTCTCCGTTTCATTAGTTAGGTTTTTGTAGCTGTCAACAACTCTGACTAGTTAACTGAATTAATCATTATAAACAAAAGATGAGCAACTGACTTGGAAGACACCTGGAATATTGAGGAAGTGAAATTGCAGACAGCACACAATGCTTCTGATGAATCATCTCCTAATTTTCAAAGTCTGCCAGGAGATGCCAGCCCTTAATGTTTATTTGTGCCATGGTGATAAGAAGTGTTCTTAATGGTAGTTCCCTTGTGTTTTGTTTTCTCTCTCTAGAGTCTCATTGTAAATAAGAGGCTCTGTTTTTATGTATTTTTATGATGAAGAATTGTAGCTAAATGAATGCAATGGGACACCTCTTAAACACCTTGGCAGATGAGCAAACCTCTTAAAAGGTTTATAGAAAAACAAGTCCTGTTTAATGAATGCTTGTACTGAAACTTTTTGCACATAAAAAGTGTAGTTTAAAGAAGTGTTGCTTGTTAAGGGAAATGACCAAACAAGATTTTTGTACAGCAAGAAGCATTACACCATAGCATGCACTGGGACCTTTAAGAATCCACACTAATTAATAACAGAATTATATGGCTTAAAAGAATTGCTTTACTGTCCAGTTTAGAAGGCCTTCAAGTAGGCTTCTTCTGTATGAATGCTAAGGTTCTATAGATTAGCATGCACAAGCAGTAGCATGGTACACAGGTGGTTATGCATGTACATAAAGGTATATAAAATAGAAGCTGTGGGGATGGACTTCTCACTTTAAGATAGTTTTAGTATGGCCACACCATGCACTTTATTTACACAAATATTTATACCTTGAAAATAATCAGGGCCAGAGGCATCCTATGAAGGTTAGCATTTCCATTGACAGTATGGGTTTCAGGGAGGGGAGAAGCTTTTTGGACCTCCTGAACTCTTCAAGTCTGCAAGAGACACTAAAAGGCCAGAGGCAGTCAGACACCCTACGGAGCCAAGCAATGGGGGCTGGACTGGGGACTGCCTGCAGCAATATCTGCAACTTAGTGAGGTAACTGAGCCATGAATCTTTCATTGCTTCAATGAGTTTTGGATAAGGACCCCAAACTCCCAGCAGTCAGTACAAAAGGAAACAAAACCCCACATTTATAGCTATTTCTGCAGCCTATCAGTGTAGATAGACCCCAATGTTTAAAAAGACATACAAGCAGTTTTCTTAAACTGCATGTATAACATACATTTCTTAATTCTTAAACTGTATGATATAACATAAATCTGTTATAGCAGAGTTAGAAATTTCCAGTCCTTATACACAATTACTTTACCTTTTAAAAATACTTAATATTGTTTTTCTGTTTTCACATTCAGTTCACATCACTGACAAGCTGTTATTTTTTGCCGTGCCGATGAATGAAAGCACAAAACATCCCTGCAATAAGAATAGCTTGGTAATTATCCTCCTCCCATAAAGCTCCCAACTGGTTGTCACATTGCAGAAGTTATATTTAAAGAAACCACATTGTATTAAGTATTGCCAGAAGACAGAGGAACAGAAAACAGCAGAAAAGAAAAATGGTCATCAAGATATTTACTGCTGAGGAATGTATGCTGTGTTTTTTGCCATTTGCTGTATTTATTGAAAAATCAATGGTAGATCTCCACCAGTGTGACTGTTCACTGACAAACTCTTATTATAGGCTAACATTCCATTACACCAGTTCATTTGTGTAAAACTTTTTGCTGGAGTGGCAAATATTGATAAGATTTCAGGCTGAAAAGAAAAAAAAAGAGCACTCTCTTCAAAAGAGAAGGGACATGTCTGACAGCACAGTTCATTAAAAGGCTGGAAAAAATGTGTAAGGCATGATTTGTGGTATATAATAAACTAGTTTGTGGTTGCTTTTCAAGGTGCAAACAAATCTTTTATTCACAACCTTGGTAGATTTTTTTAGAGCATGTTTGCACATACATATAGATGATAAAACCATACCATCCACACACTCAGTATTTAACTTTAATTATGTCTTTAGTGGAAAAGTTGTTAGAATTGCAATTCTAATGTTGTGAAATATTTTTAAATGTTTTAGTGATTTCTTCTCAGCTAGGGTGGCTGTATGTTTTTGAGCTTTTTCATCACAGAAAGACTGTTGAATTTCACTGGAGATAACTTATGTGTGTGTTTAGTGTGAACTGTGATTACATCACCCAGCTTTCTTTCTTAGAAAGAAATTGGTAATGGTTTACAAAATTAGTAAGGAACAGAATGTGGACATGGAGGTGACTTACTTTGTGTCCTTGACTCTTCTTGTAGTCATGTTAGTGAGTTCCACGTGAGATATTGAACTGCCTTTAATATTCAGCACTTAACTGCATTTCTGACTAACATTGAGCTTTCAGACTGGTATCCTCCTGACAATTTCAAAGTGGTTTTGACCGTGTTCAACTCCTTTCCCTGTAGGGGGTTAATCTCATAAAGATTTCAGCCACACAAGTACTAGTGTCAGGGGTATAATGATCACTTTGAAGTTTGTTTGCTTTCCAGTGCATTTAAACACTTTAAGTGTTCCAGAAATAGGATTAGATGCCCCAGTGAATTCATTTCATTTACCCCCAGCAGTGGTTTTCCAATACTATATGGTGTTTACATGGTATCAATTTAGTGGCATGCTGATTTCCAAGATTCCTCCCCTCCCCTATCAATTTTCTACCTCTTGATTCTACTTGAAAATTGCTGTGGTATGGGGCAAATGATACTGACAAAAGGACTATTGAGATTCTGGCCTTTTCATGTTTCAGTTATCTTTCTGGGATTTTCTTCTATGGAATTCTTTGTAAAATAAAATTTAGTGACAGAAAGTCAGTTGTTAGAATAAATAGCTTTTTTTCTGAATTCTGAGAAAGGTTACGTGTTTAAATGTGAAAAGCTTATTCCTTCCTCGAGCTGACATGCTTCACTTAAATAATGATTTACTCTTTTTCTTTTTTCTAAGTTACAAATTTTGCACAATATGAAGTTCTATGGGCATTTTAGGTAAGAAACCATGAGCACTTGGCACACAGAATAGTCTTGCTTTTCTCTAACAGCATAAGTAGGTTGTACTTTCATTTGACTCTTCTTTGCCCTTGATAATCTACTTCCTTTCGAATCCTTTCACACAAACTAAAAAGCCTCAAAATGCACTTCAAGGAAGTGCTTTCTGGAATAGGGTAACTTAAAACCTTGTGCTTTAAAACAAAATCCTTTTGTTTAGTGTTAGCCCTAGAAAAAGAAGTTATTACATGTTGTTGTTTGTTAGTGGAAAAGTCATTCTGAAATACCTCTAAAAATCCAAGTTTCAGGTGGCTGAGTGTGCATTCTAAATATTCCCTCCCTATTCATATCTCACTTTCAGCAGCCTGAGTGGGAGCTCTATGAATTAAAAATAGAACGAACCCTAGGAAATGGCATTTTCAATTACATCACTGACAATGTTTTCTAGCTTCATGTGTTTTAAATACAGTGAGGTGTGATTCTTGCATTAACTCTTAGAAATTGTATATGATCCAATTCGTCCCCAAAGCAGGCACATAATATGGGGACCAATGGACAATTTTTACATAGTTGCATGTGATTACAGTAATTTCATCTCATCATGGAAGAAAGAGTAGACTGACATCCATTAGCAGGTGATTTCCTGAAATCTGCACGGATAGCAAGATACTTTATGAAAGCCCAGCGCTTCTGTAAAGCTCTCTAGACTACCTGTCTTAATCAATACCTTTTTTCCATTATACACTTAATTCTGTTTCTTCTTAATTGCAGTTATGGGAAGCCAATTGAACCAGGGAGGGAAGCACATACTCCCAAAACCTGCTTGTTCTCCAGCATTGGATTTCCAGTCCATATCAGAAAAATATGTCTATATCTATCTGATTTCACTCCTACTGAAGCTTTTTCATATCCTGAGCCAAGCAACTTTACATGTATTTAGTGAGGAAAATCAATTATGAAAACAGCACTACTACTTTTCTCCATGCATCCTTAGCAGATTCTGAATGTTTTCACTGTTTTTTTCCATATAGAGTGAGATTCTGAACTTTTCCCAAGTCTTATCACTTGACACTCATTCCAGAAGTAATTGTTACTACAGCATCTGTCCCACTTTTCCATACTCTTCTTGTCACATTAAGTTCTCGGTGAGAACTACGTGATTCACCCCCACCTTTATTCAACTGCATTAAACTTCATTCACCTAGTACAGAACCTTTTTTCTCCTCAGTGCATGATCAGAAAATGAATCTTAGCGGAGATATCTTTTTTTTTTTTCCCCTGATTTTATTTTATTTAGTTGAAATGGGAATTTAACATACTCCCTAATGTTCTTAAAGAATTAACAGAACAGGAAAAAAAAAGTATATTATCAATTAGAAAGGGCTTTTTTTTCTGCAGCATTTCATCTCTAATGATTTTTTCCATAATAAAACATCTCATGCTGCTGCAGAACCAGCTAAATGGTTTATATTTGAGGCAATAAAGGTTTTTTCACTTCTATTACCAAAGGGAAATATTAGGGAGGCCTTTGACTGTACATGCTATATGAGCAAACACCACTTAAGCCAGGCTCTGCTTCCTAAACAAGTATTTAATCTCCTCATTAAAGATATATGAAACTAGAAATCAATGAGCACTGGTGGTTAGAGCTTTTTAGCGGAACTAATGGCTACACCTTGTCTAACATTAGAAACTTCACTTGTGGTTTACAGCTGCTACACATGGAGAAACATGAACCTGGAAGGAAAGACTTTCAGTTGTGCTAATAATTACACAAAGGGTTCTGGGTAATCAGGTCACATAAATATGTAACAAAAATCAAACATTTTCACTTCACATTTCAGTCTCTTAAAAGACACTCTGAGCTCTAACAGTAGACCTCTAGATAAAAGCAATAAAATTCTGTGACTTGAATAAAAATTTCATTCCTCCTATTTTAAATCCTCCTACAGCAGAAACAATCACAACTTGAAATGCTGGGGTTGAGAACAGAATGAACTAGAGAGTGTGTGACAAGATTTGACTGAATATATGCAGTGCAGATATGATCTCTTATGATTTCAAAACAAAGGATAGACTAAAAAATTAACCCCATGTGCAGAAAAAAAAGACACCACAGATACACTTTTTTCTGGTTCTATGCCTGATTTGCATCTAAATGATTTGGAGAATAAACACTGCAAAATGTGAATGATTTTTCACAAGTGCTGGGCTTGCATCTTACACTGCAGGGTGTATTGCCTGTCTTGTGTGGAGGCATGAGTATGTATGGCATTCAGAGATTCAAAGTGCAAAATTTTTTTATTATCACTGATACAAAATTTTGGGATTTACCATCACAAGGTATCCTACTTGTTTTAGTTTTGCCTGAACGAGGATGCTGTTTTAATTCGAATGTTGCCCAATCTACAATAAGATAGGAGATTTCAGAGAGAAATGGCTGATAGTCCTCTCCCTATACATTTTACATTTGCAATTTCAGAAGTAGCTATTTATTGAAATCAAGAGATACCCATTTTACATGGATACAAAAAGACAGTACTCAGGTACAAAACTTCAAACCTAAGAGGTTATAGCTTTCAAAATATTACTGTCTTTGCAGAACTTCAAGCACAGATCAATGGACTTGATGCAGTCCTGATTTCAGTTAAGCTGGAACAGAACTGCACAGCTGGAGTGGTAGTTGCAAGCATTTGTTGCTGCTAAAATCTGTCTATTTGTATAGATCTTCAAATAAATAACTTGAAAATAGTATTTTTTGTCCCTAGCAATTATCTCAATGAAAATGAGAAAAGTCATGGAAGAGTTCTCAGACACTACTAAAAGTCATAATTATGTCCACCTAAAATTATAAATAAGTTACATAAGGAAATAATTGTAAATAATTTTCTGTTACATACAGCTTGTAAACCTCTGGTTATTCACCAATCCAGTATATAATGCCTTTGTATCTATATGTTTTTGAAGTGTATATGCACACGATACAGAGAGAGGAATGAAGGAAGAGCAAATGGGTATTACAAGCTAAAAATATGAAGCTCTACCCGTTTCCCAGTGCTTCACTTTTTTGTAATTTGTACAAAAATAGCTCAACTCTAAATAACATCTCTCAGTTGTCTTTTCCTAGTTATCTGAGTCTTAGTTACTTTTCTGGATTCTATTATCAAATTAAAGATAAATTGAGAAAAGGAAAGCTTTAGGCATTGCTTTTTTATTGATAAAATAAAAGTAAAGCAATCTTACAGGCAGTATGTGTCAGTTGCTTATTTAGTACCAGTAATAACTCATGTTAGATTTTATTTCTTGAAATTTTTACTAAAATTCTTGAAAGGTAGAACTGGCTTGTATTGAGTGACACAAGATGATGTGCATCAAGGCCAAAGACAGGTACAGTTGCATTCACTGACACTGCAGGTGATGCACAGACTGATTGTACAGGTGGAGAGGAATGCTGAATTTTAGAGGAAGACTCTTCAGTGTTATGCATAGATGAGGAAAGCGTGAGGTCAGAACTAACCCTGGTTATGGACATGCTTGACTGACAGGCAGGATTGTTGTGATGCTCGCAGAAGGATCAATGCTAAATACAAAAGTAAGTATGCAAAAATTGAAAGGAAGAAAAATGGAAAAGCTCTGATTTAGCAATGCTAAGAAGACTGCAAATAAAGCATCAGCAAGGAGTTAACAGTAAAATAAGAAAATAAAATAATTTGGATAGGACATATTAAGATTGAGAGAGGACAGACAGATCAGTACATGCTGTCTGTTCCAGTCGCTTGTTAAAAGCTACAGGTCTATGATTAACTTCTAGCAGTTTATGAAACTAACCAAGTAAAGTGCACTAACTGTTGTTTGTTCCAGTTCTTTGGCAAGTCCTTTATAACTATCAGTTTATGGTATCATTTGGAAATGCCTTGATGCCAGATTTGTAAAAATGCCCTTTTTAAAAATGCTATTTCAAGTTTTGTTCCTTTGTGTAAGTATTATCAGTTCAAATTCTATACAGAATATGCTATTATAACTGAAATCAAGCAAAGTCTTCATAATCTGGTCTCCAGAAGTTGGTGAAGGGTCTAGAGCACAAGTCTTACAAGGAGTGCCTGAGGGAACTGGGGGTTAGCCTGGAAAAAGGCAGTTCAGGCTGAAAGGAGGTTGTAACAAGTTGGGGATCAGTCTCTTCTCCCAAGTAACAAGCAACGGGACAAGAGGAAATGGCCTCAGGTTACACCAGGGGAAGTTTAGATTAGATAATAAAAAAAAAATCACCAAAAGGATTGTCAAGCATTGCAGCAGGCTGCCCAGAGAAGTGTTTTTTGTCATCTTGGCCCACTTTGCCAGCTTTTCATGGCTTGGCTCTGGTTCTCTTATGGTTTCTTCCTCAGAG
>VWZY01010360.1:0-27530 GCA_013399075.1 Chloroceryle aenea
ACTGCTGGCTCATGCTCAGCCGGTTGTCGATGCGTACCCCCAGATTCCAGACAGCTCTGACAGACAGCTTTCCAGCCATCTTCCCCAAGCCTGTAAGATCACATTAAGACCTTTTTCTTGAACAATATTCTACATTTATTTTGAGAATGAAAACACTCTAAATGCTGAGAGTATTTTGCTTTTTTTAGAAGTAAAACTTAATTTACTTTGTAAGAAAATGTAATGTCAAAAAATTGATTCTTCGCATAAATCCTCTTGAATAGATTTAGTATAATGAAAATTTTACTTTTCATTAAATAGGTTAAATATACCATTTGTAAATACTTCTTCCTTGAGGTAATTATTTCTAGCTCTTTGCAAAGGTAGAAACTAATTTCTGAAGCGGAGTTTTGCACTTAAAAATACACAGCAAATACAGAGTCACACCAAATAAATTCAGAATAGCTTTCACAACAGTCTTTGGAAAATAGTCTTTAAATTCTTGAATAAAGAAAAAAGTCACTGTGTGAATAAAGCACAAAACTGAGAGGGGGGGGAAATGCATACTAGTAGAATAACTAACTCTGTGGACTGACATACACTGTAAAAAAAATATTACTTATTTCAATTCTGACAGATATGCATCAGACATTCACTCTTGCTAGTAACTAATTGTGGTCCAAGTATGCCATTCATTATTCATACCATTGTGAGAGAAAACTGTCACGTCCACTGCAAAGATGCTTTGAGGTTTCTGACATTAACTGTGCTCCAGCTTTGAAATAACTGCTGACTAGAGTTAGCTTGATTCATTAGTAGCCTCAAAACCCCCTATTCAGTGTGTCATCTGCAAGCATGGCTGCTTGAACTTCACTGCTCATCCTCTCATTCTGAATAGAAGTCAGCTATGTTAAAGCTGACTATGTTAAAGTTTGAAGCCTTTACAGAAATACTAAAGCACTGGATAGAAAAGCAGACAAAACACTGTATAACGTATTTTTGTGTTTCCTTGGTTTCGTATTTTGAGGTGTGCATGTGTTTATCTTTAAAATTCTCACATTCTCAAGCAGAACAGATCTGTATGGAAAGTCATAAAATTCACACTACTTACCCCATAGGCTAGAATGACTTCCTTTACAAATAAATAATTAGGCAGATTTATAAAATGTACATTATTTTCTCAAGTGAATGGAATGTCTCCAAGCGATTAAATACATAATTAGGTAGTTTCTCTAAAATGCTTATTATTTACCTGAGAGTCTCACTGCAGACTGTCTGGTAAATACTGTCTCCCTGCTAGCAGTTATTACCAAGAACGCCTTCATAATTTTCAGACTTCCTCCAGCAGTGACATAAAGAGAGGATATTACTTGGAGCAATGGATCATGAAAAACAAAATCTGACTGTGCCAGCTAGCCTATTTAACTGAAAAACTGAGCTTCCTTTGTATCTGGAATTGTACTCTTTCATATTACTAATACAACAGAAAGCAAACAGAAGAACTTGACCACCTTTTAGTACTTTGGTTTGTGTTTTACCTGGCTGAAATCTTGCTGAAGGCTGTACCCACACTCAATTTGACAAGGAATTTTCTTTCCCAAGCAGCTGTCTTGGGCCAAGTTATCAGAAGGGACCTGCCTTAATCTACAGCTCCTTCTGCTGCCTCTCTAGAGCACACACAGTCACAGCCATCAAGTGTGCAACATGTGCATGTGAATATTCCTGCTCATGATTCACTGACTGGTGTTTAAGCTGGCTATGGAGAGATGGGAAAGAAAAAGGTCAGGCATTAACACCTAGCTGGCTCACCCATGTAGCCAAGGGACAATATCAAATGCCGTTTTCCTAGTGATCGCAGACAGTAAAACTGACCCTCAGAAGTGACCCCTTTACATTACTCCACCTCCAGAGTCAATCTTCCTTAAGTTTTTATCTGCCCAGAGGCCTCACTGCTTTGTGGTCCTTACAGAACAGATCAAGAGTGACTGGAATTTCAATTTAAAAAACAGAGGACAGAAGGATACAGCAAGGTATGACAAGGTGAGGAAGAGGAAAAAAAAAAATTAGAGAAAACAAGAAAAGCGAGAGAAAAAGAGATGGAAAAGAATCAGAGGGTGAGCCAGTAATATTTAGGGATCAGCAAATATTGCAACAAAGATGGACAGACAACAAAGAGAATGGCAGTGAAGGCCAGAATAAAAAATGTTTTGCTTCTCAGAAAGAAGAAAAAAAAAATTGTGAAAAGAAATAATAATAGAATAAATAGAATAATATAGATGAGTTTATTCTTTTTTTTTGGGGTGGGGGGTAGGAGGGGGAGAGAAAAGGAACAAATAGAGAGAGAAAACTCAGAACAACTCCGCAGGAGACTTTTACTGTGCATTCCCCTTTCACTGTATTTCCCAGTAAGATGTTTCATTTGTATGTTTTTTACCACCCTCATATATGCTATTTGTGTTTTGCACATATATAAAATGAATTCATAGTCCCAACCAAATATCTTAAACAAGGGTGAGAATTTCTTCAGAATTCTGATTTAATGTTAATAGAATAAAATTCTGCTCTGAATATTTTGGCCATTTCAGTAAAAGTCTAACAGCAAAACCATTCTTGAAGCATTGGTAAGTGTCTCATGCAGTGTGAGCCACAAAGCTGAGGTGTGCACCAAATGGTGACAACTGCATACTTTGCCAGGTCATTGCTTTTATAGCAGGTGCCTCATTTTTTTGTGAGGATTAAAGAGACATCTATGGTGAAGGGGAATAGAAATGAGAAGAAAACAGGTACTGACAGACAGATAGTGGGTGATTCTGTGAGTGTACCAGGATGCTATTAGATGCTCTCAGTTTCAAGTATAGTCATCCCCATAACATTCTGACCTCTGTTACAAATAAACAGATTATAGGATACAACTTGGTACTTCATTCTAGGCCTGTTCAAGGCACATGGTGCTTAAAATTCCACATATTATCTAATCTTATGAATGCTGCTGTATTACATCATATTATTTACTGCTGAAATTTATCCACGAGCATTTGCTGTAAGCAAAGTGTGCAAAGATATTGACAGACAATTTGTGAATACTGTTCAAATTTAAATTATTAGTGAGGGATGCAACTAGCAAGGGTCTGGCAAGTTTCACTTTCATGAGTATCTCAGTAAGGGGGAAGTCATACAAGAGAACCTCCTTCACTCTCATTTTCAATCCATTTAAACAATGTATAAACAAAACATAAGTTCCACTGTCATCCACAACTAAATGTATCACTTCTGCTTTTTATCCCCTACCTTCCGATGAATCAGACTCAATTGTGTACTATGAAAGTTCCTGTCTAGAAGATGTCTCTTATTCTGTCCAGCCATGCTATTTATCTAACCTTTGCAAATTGCAATGTTAATGTTATTACAGATACTTAAAGGTCAAAATATAAAATATTGCAGCAAATACAGGGATATTAAATTGTTCTGGCAGATCCTATTGACCTGTTACTTTCACTGAAATAACAAGGCTACATTGTTTTGAAAATTGGAAAATGAAACATAAACATTTCTAAATTAGACCAATTTATCAGACATCAAAGTAAAAAAGCTGTGTCAGAATAAATCCTTTACAAGACATTATTAAAACTCACCATCTGTTTAAACACATTTTTTTAATCTTAAAGAATCTATCTATATATCCAAGTAAGACTATTCTGTTACCATATGGTGGCAAATCTGAATAAGCAATAGCTCGACAGAGTAGTGTCGTCTTGTAATAGGCAAAAAAAACCCTGCAATCCAAATTTACTTAGGCCAGCACCTCTCTCCCTGGTCTTCTCCCAACTGCCTGTGTTCAGTGCCATTGTTCCATCTACCCTTACCATGCAATGGCAGTTCCAAACTATCCAGCAAAAATACCCCCAAAAAATCTCAAGCAGATAGATTACAATTGCAACATCCAAGGCCCAATTCTTGAAATTGGCCTATGGCATCAGATTCTAAGAAAAAAAAATGAAGGGTCAACCTTTAGTCAACGCTGAGACTGACACAGTGCAATGTGCAGATGTTCAGATTTCATAAACCTTTTATTTTTTAGCTAGTATGAAAGGATCTTGATAAAAGTGGCATTTCACCAGTGCAAGTAACACCATGTTGTTCCACCTTCGCTTCTGACTTCCACAAAGTACTTCAGCTACAAAGAGGTGGTTTAATTTCTACACTTATAAGATACTTTTCTGCATTCTTAGGCAAAGAAAGAAGGCTACCAACTGACAGTAAGCAACACGATGGGTTCTGTAATGTGAACATGGATTCCCCATAGACTAGAATAACAACAATAAGTTACTGCATCTTTCATCCATCACCAATTTCACCCACAATTATACTGGACTGTATTTGACCCAGATACAGAATGGAAATCTCTTTTCTAAATCATACACCTTATCTTCTTTCCCCCCATTTCATTCTTTTATCAAAATTAATTTCTGGGGAGATACAATTTATTGAGATGCATCTTGAACCACATTACTTTTTGTAACCTTCACTTGCACCTACATTGTGCAATCTTTTGACACATCTGCTATATCAAGAACAAATTTCCTTTAAGAGTTTTAATAAGAACTTGCATCAATAAATTATAACATATTGGTGATTAGTAGTATTATTTATATGCAATATTTTTGTACCGCTTATAATGCTGATATCTGCTTCAGGGGGATTAATTATTTTCATAATTTTGTCTAAGCAGTAATATAGAAAATGTCAAAAAGAAAATTAGATTTTCACTTTCCAGACACAGAAATTTAATTAAAGCCAACTCCTTGTTGAAGGGGAATGTCCTTAGCTGGCTCTGTGATGTGACAGAAGCTCTACATGATGCCATGTGGGAGACCAAGGCTCAGAAAGTGACTCAGGGAGTATTAATCACCAAGATTCAGTAACTAAACACATGCTGAATGTGCCACAGTTGGTCCCAACAGGTTACCTATCGACTGTATAAGGTAGCAAACAGTAATGACTTCTTATAAAGGCTGTTGCTTGTGCAGCCCACCTCACAGATGGCTCTATACTGAAAGACCCTCTGCTCAGATAAAAACTGATCCATTAAGAAACCTAATTATTCAGGCATGAAAGGGAAATTTCCCCTCATACTGCTCTGAAAGTCTAAGATAAAATCCTCAAACACATTACAGCTGCAAAAATTAGCCATCTTCAACAGTCCGTTGGACATTTAAAGGACAAACACACAGTAGTCTCCAGTTTGATAAACCACTGAACTACTGTCATTAAAACGAAATTTCCAGCCTCATCAAAATGTGAGGGAAGTTGGAGGCATTATTTTCTCATTTTACCCACTCTCCCTCTTTAGACCTTTTTTTAACATTCCTTGAGTAGTCACCAACATTTCTCCTTAATGCACAGCCTCTTGCCTCTCTCTCAGTTCCTTCCTTTTGTGAAAGTCTAACTCATTAACATTAACTGCCTACAGACTAGAATGGGAGCAACAAACAAGGCCATTCAGGAATTCTAAGCACCAACCAGGGACAACTGCATGTAGTCCTGGTTCTAAGTGACATGGCAGCCATGGATGAGCAAAAAAGTTTCTTGATCAAAAGTTGATGCTTCTTTCTTTAAAAGATGCATTTTTCTGGAGAAGACTTCAAGAAGATACAGTCAAAATCATCGTGCTTGCTATAACAACAGTTATATAACATGAATTAGAAAATAGCTTTCATTAAAACCCTATTCAAGCAGAGTGTTACGTTGATGACTAACAAATCTCTATTCCTTGATTTTAATGTTCATGTAGGTGATTTTTCTCAATTGGATAGCATCTTGAAAGTGACTTACCAATCATATACCCACATCAAAAGATTATTATCAGATAAACCACTATGAGCAGAAGCACTTTTACTCAAATACCTTTGATTTCCAAAGACAAAGTTAGAGCTTTCACTGACTCCATCTGAGTCAATAATACACCTTTACTTCAGCTGAATGTAGAAATGATGAAAGATGGATGCACCCCCTCACACATACTTCTGCCAGTGCTTCAGTATGTCTGTTTTACTTTGATACTTGTCATGTTATTCTGCAGGACAAAAAAATCTGCTTTGAAAGTTGATTCCTAGTTGCTCTTAAAGCCAATTAATTTCTAAACAAGATTTTTTTCATTATCTCTTGTCATTCATTATTACTGGGCAGAACAAGCCCATGTGTACTGTAATCTCCATGCAATTTGCAAATTAAATATGTTGCAACAGAAGAACTAGTAAGAGATAAGGGAGAAAACCACTTATGGTATGATATACCAAGCTGAATTTAATTATGGCAACTCAGATTTTTGTAAGGATAACTGGTATGATTTCACTGTAGTTCTTTGCAGGGAGGAATCCAATGCCTGTCTCAAATATACCATGGGATCAAGCTCTGCTTTTTCTGTAGATTTTGATGCTGTTTAGATATGGGTTGGCTATCTGCTGCTACGGAAACAGAGCAAAGACTTGAGGGAACAAACCTCAGTCGCTACTTGAACTTCAGTCAACATTGAAAATGGAAATGAAGGAGTTGTTGTGACTTTTAACCACATCATTTAAGCCAGACTCATGTGCTTGTGCTAGCAAAGGAACACAAAAAAAACCCTACTTGATACACTGTTGCTTCATGTTTATTTTATGCCCACAGAGAGAGAAGAATGCAGACCATAAAAAAAGTTCTTTAGGAAACTGCTGCCAATTCAATGAACTCTTGAAAGTAAAAATCTGATTTATCTATATTCTTTTGGTTCCCTCCTCTGTCAAAGTCTGGTTGGAATAAACTTGCAATTATCTGAATGAGGTCAGGTTAGCTTCTACTACTAGACCAGGGTACAAAGCAGTCTAGCTGTATTTTCTCATAAGCTTCCAACAATTTTAAAAAATAATAGGGGAAGTGGATGATCTTTTGTTAACAAAGCTCTCTCCTTCAGGGTGCTGCACAGAGCTATGCCAATTCTTCAGTGAACATACAGTCTTATAAAAAAAAAAAAGTCAAAATTACTTGGCATATTGACCAAGTGTTTATAGCAAGTTAAAAGAAGTGAAATTAGAGGAACCTAGCAATATGCTCATAGGAGAAGCACTGTAATGGGACTGACTGAAGCTAGGTTCCAACAAAAACTCAGTCAGTGATCTCTTGTGTAACCTCTATGTGATTTGTTGCCTCTGCTTCTCAACCCAAGTTTCCCATGAAACTGAAATGATAAGCCCAAAGCAACAGACATTGTAATATATACAACTAAGTCAACAGTGTTTGCTCAAACTACCATAATATGAATAATAAAATACCTGTAACAGTATGAAGAAAGGAGATAATCCCCAATGAATACTTATTATGCCCACAATACATGGGAAAGGTATAGTCAGAATTAATGAGTAGGCCAAACATCTGAATTCTTCTTATTTAGCAAAATGATCTAAGGTTCACTGTTCATCAAACCAATGCATGTATAGAGTAGCTTGTATAATCCGCTTTTTATGAAGAACTTTTTGGAATTGACAGGAATGAGGAGGGTTTCCTCTTCTATAATGCCCTTCACCACTACAGTCCTTGCATTCCCTCTGCAGAAAGAGTAACCACCTTCCCCTGGGGGACAATGAAAAGAAGCAGCTTAGTAGGCATGCAACCTCTCTTTAGACTAGACAACAGGGTTCAGACATGGGAAATTAATGATACAAAAAGTCCAGGAAAGGGGGAAAAAAAGTCAGTTATTGCCAAATGCCTTTCCAAAAGATGCTCATATATCCACTTAAGAGCAAGAATAGACAACATGGTTGAATATCTGCATTTTCCCTCTCATAGGCAATGATGGAATAAGAAAAATACAACTAGAAATGTCACCACAAATGTTCTGAAAACTGTAATTGCTTGTTTATTAATTCCTCAGGGTGGAAAAAAAAACCCTCTTCCATGATGTACAATACATAAAAAATAAAAAAACATTTCTCCAGCATCATACATCTACTGTATACTCAGATATTTCATACCAACAAGAAATTACAAAATGTTTATACCTGTCAGGAATTTAACACCCCTAAATTTTAAACATGAGTACTTTGAAGAACTTCATAAAACTGCAAATGTGTGTGGTTCCAAACTATTTCTTTAATAATACAATGTCATTTCATGCACTTTCTGATTTCTTAAGCTACTTCAATTCTTTTTAAGCAGGGTTATTGGAGAACCCAGATTTTCAAAACTGTTGATGTCTTGAAACTTCACACCAGGAAAATCTTATTTTTTTTGTACCGACTGGTGCATTCTTCCATTTTAGGCCCCACTAAACTATATCTGCTTCCGCATTACATTCTTGAGAAGTTTCTGTTCATAGATCACTGGCCTTCACTTTTCACTTTCTCACCCCTTTCACACACATGCCTTCCTAAATTTAATAGAGATTTTGTCTGTAATAGAAAAGATTTAAACACACTATTTGGACTAATGAAATCAAACACAGTTTTTCTCCTCCCTTTGACTTACAAACTTCACTTAGGCTACCTATTTTTTCTCGCTTTTTCTTTTTGGATACTATGATTTTGGAAGATGATTGAGATTGGTCACTTCACTGACATCCTCCATAGGAGTGAGAATATATATACTGTTATTATACACGTAGCATGTTATGGGGATAAAAAAAAAAATCAATCTTAATACATATGCCTCCTTAATCATTCCCCAGAAGCTTTCTTTCAATGGAACCTGGGTCTTAAGGTAATTTCACAGAATCACAGAATCACAGAATCNTTTTTAATTTATTGTACTTTAAAGGTTTAGTCCTTTATATTAGTAGTTCCATACAAAAACTGTTGGTAATTTAACTTATTTATTTATATATATATCTGTGGCAAGATCAGGTTACTTCCAGATACAGTGATATTTTCCAGTCATTAGGAGAATTGTATCTTTTATCCTATATTATGCACATGATTACTTCCATGAAATAAATGGATGCAAAAACTTTTTTGCAAAGTGCCTACAGCAATGTAAAACCTTGTCTTTCCTTGGGCCCACCAATTTTTTTTCTACCAAAGACCTGTGGAAGTTTATTTTTCCCTGGGGACCAAAGCCAGTAATATTGTAAAGCTATTCTAAAAATAAAATGGTGTTCATAGGAACTATATATAAGTGGAGTAATACATTGCATATTTGTATACAAATTCCTGATTTGAGGTAATGCTATGAGATTTTTTGCCCTGCACAGGAACTAAATAACCATAAATGATCTTTCATGCACATGCAAATCTATCCCTCTAAGCACCTTATTAATTATTTCAAAGATACTTGGAGGTCACCACTCATAGAAATTTCTATGCATGAAGCCTCATTAATACAAGACTCCATACAGAGAGATGGGATAGATTTTTGTTGCCATTTAACAAGGGCAGAGAAAGAGTAGTCTGTAACATTTACTTTTATTTTAATGACCAATGTTATCCAGACAGCTCCTATCTTGGTCTGAGCTGATATAGTGGGTTTGAATCATGAGGCTGCTACCACACTATTCAGAACAGCTAATCCTATCAATGCACCAGTTACTGTGCTCAGAGCTCTGGTCCTCGATGCTGGCTGTTCTCAGCTGAAGTAGCCCTGCCTGGCACTAGATTAGCAGCTAAGCACGAAGGAATGAACATTCTTCTTCCAAAAATCACAGCAATGACACATTTTGTGTAGGAACAAAGTGAAGCTATGGCATTATCAAGGTGATACGTGATAGTTCATCAGCTAACATGATAGCCTTCATAATATCTCCTGCTTAATTAGGCCACATAACAGAAAGCAAAGAAAAGCAAGGGTAAAACCACACAAAATACCTGAACGCAATTACAAAACACATTGTCTGGTATATCTGTACTAGGAAGCAAGAAATTAAACCTACTTGAGAATCACTGTTTATCTGAAATCCCTAGATCCTTTCCAGCTCAAGTTATCATCCACATGTGATAACACTGATCTTGTCTGTCAGAGTGACCCTTTCCTGTAGCATCCTCTGTTTATTTTTATTCTGTTGTGTGTGTGGTGCTTTCACCTTTAGATTGATCCAATAAAAGATATAAAAAACTTGATATGTTGATACATTCCCTTGATAAAAATTGGGAACAGTGAGTCAAATGTTAATGGAAACTGTAGGCTATGTTCATTATGTTCTCTCTATTTTTGAAAAACACTAGAATAAACAGAACTAATTGGAAGTGCAAACAATTTAAATAGGCTTAATTACAAAACCAAACCCTTCTGTATAGTTCTAGGGCAATGTGTGCGCACATGCCTTGGAGAAATAGGCTAGTTTTTAAGTAAATCCATTCTTAAATGAAAATGGAAAAGTGAAATAATAGTCTGAACTCATAAGATTAGTATTTTCTGTTCAAGACACCATAAATATGAGTTCAGCATTAGTCTGTGATGTTTAAAGATACATGTATTAGCAGTGTCTGGTTTAATGTGTCTGTGAAACCTGGTCACCCTACCGTAACATAAATCTCATTAAATACAACTTTGTTTTGTATTCCTTTCAGAAGCAGGCTCAAATCAACATCTGAACTTTCAGCAAAGCTTGGATCTACTATTTTTTTTTCTTT
The DNA here is from genome assembly GCA_013399075.1 of Chloroceryle aenea. NCBI lineage: Eukaryota > Metazoa > Chordata > Aves > Coraciiformes > Cerylidae > Chloroceryle > Chloroceryle aenea. The sequence goes on from VWZY01010360.1 coordinate 10,575, forward strand.
GAGTCATGCTCTGTTAGAGAAAACAGGTATTAAACCAGGATTGCCACAGTAAGAAAGAAAAGTCTTTTCTTAGAACGTCCCATGGTATTAATTCCTGTCAAAGGCAATACACTTTAGGTTTCACTGAGGTAACTAGAGAAAGTTATGTCAAGTGGTGCTTTATCAGCCTCACATGTAAATGCAAACTGTAAATTGCAGTTCCAAAAAATATAGATGGTGAACTGTAGATTTCAAAAATTACATTCTTACACTATTCAGTAGGAGTGCCACAATAAGTGGAAAGGAAAATAACATGATACTGTACTGAATGTTTCTTAATTGAGTTAAAAAAAAAAAGAGATGAATTTATATCTATGAAGGAGGCTTAAGTCCTTTGTAGCAGAACAGTAAGAGAGAAGGAGTTGGCAACTCAGGCATTACTCTTCTTCACAGGTGTGATGCAACTCAGCCTCATGATTTTCTCAAAGGATAAAAATAGTCATTATCTCCTAACTCAAATATAACCTAATTGTAGAAATAAGCAAATTTTTGCATACCAGAATGTCATGTTCAGGTGGCTTCAAAAATGCACCAGTGAAGTTACAACAACACTGATTAGATTCTTCATCCTGCAAAGCACTCTGAAAGATCACATTTACAAATATTTTTATAGGTATAAAACTGATACCACAGCAAAGAGAAGTGAGGGATATCGAAATCAATATCACATTAAAAACCACTGAGTGCTCAGATTGTGACTGAGAACATCTCCAACACAAAACATGCTGACATAATATAATGTAAATATTTCTTAGATATAATCAGGCTGGCTCTGACTAAGCAGGTATCCCTAGAAAACACTGCACAATAGTGTGCAGAAATACTAGCACAGGTCCTGCAGTGGTGTTTGTTTAATCAGTCCTCTTCAGCCTACCAGAAGTATCAAAGAGTCCATCCAACATGCTACACTGTACAACTATACTTCCTTCCCTTCAGCATCACAATTAAGCTCTAGCTCAAGAAACTCCATACTGCACAGTATTGTACAACGCTGTACTACACAACGCCTAAACTGTGCACTCCACTGGCAGAAAGCAGCACCTCCTCAAAAATTTTTCCAAGAAACATTCTTACTAACTGGAGAACAGAGAGAAAATGTATCACAATTGTATTATTGTTATTAATACTACTACTATTAGTATTGCTTTAATGTATATTTTTTTGAAAACAGCTCTCTGATTTGGGGAGTTTTGAAGCTTTTAAGATTGGCAATATTTTAGCATTTCCATATTTCCATCCCCACAGCTGAACTGTATCTCACTTCAACAGTAGAAATAGAGTCACCCTATATGCATCTTTTATGGTTACCCTTTCTTAGGCCAATACTATGATTCCCTCACCTCTCAAAGACTGAAATGTCATCCCTGAGCATTTCAGTTCTATCATCCTGCATTTTCTCTTCATTCCATCCCTATTCTGATTCTACCACTCAATTTCCATAGTGTTCAACTTCAACACACAGAAGAGAGAAAAAGACTGGCTTGCTACTGTCAGATAAAACTTCTGAACGGAACAACTAAAGTTGCAAGGTATATGCAAAAATCCTAGTGAAAGTCTTGTGCAGTGTGACCAGCAATGGGTTTACAGACAGAGGAAGGGCCATTAATTTAATAACCTGAACAGAAGGAAGCTCTGTAACACTAGCCATGGCTGCAAGGAGGCTCACAGAGAAAAGAAAGATGAGTTGCCTCCTGCACCACCTGGATAACTGATTAACCTAAGGAGCTAACAGCAGAACAGGGGAAAGAACTGATAAACAAGGGGAAAAACAAGAATGGATTGACATCAATGTGTAAACACAATAGCAGAGTAAATTTTTTGGGGAAAGTAAAATGATACCTGGTGAGACAGCACATAAACAGCAATTCTAGTGAAATGTGAGCTGATAACCATTGCTAGATTACTCCTGAAGCAATTATAAAGAATTTTAAATGGTTCTTAGTATTGTGCTTTCAATATCCTTAAGTAAATTAAGTAAATTTAGGTAAATGACACTCTCCTAAGAAATTTTGTAATTTTTTTTCCCATCTAATGATTCAAAACATATTTGTCATCCATTCAGGCAAACCCACCCTCTATGAAGCTTCTGGTATGCTGGACAATTATTCTCACATCACTATACAGCACTTGTGACAAACGTATATGATCATATGCAAATTTTTTCAACGGGAAAAACAATTTCTAATATTTCTTCAGAGAAAAACATTAGAGAATTTTGCAATCCATGTTCTAGTTTAATAGAATCAATTCTCAAAACACGTCTTCCAGATGCAGTGTAAGCCTTTGTTTAGTTAAGTCAAATTTTGTTTCCTACTAAGGTAAAACAGAAAAGCTACCATCTTCTCAGCATGCTCTACATTTCATCCAATGAGGTGACAATTAGTAGCAAAAACTTCGTCAATAAGCAGTCTATTTGAAATGCCTACTGCAGTCCTTTTTTTATTAGTACTTGTAGACAGTCCAAGAAAGTTAACAGTTTATTTAATTTGAAAGTGGAAATGTAGTCAAGGTTTTTTTTTTAACCAGAGTGTAATGTTATCATCTACTAGCATTAAATCATTATAAACATATTTATGTGAAGAAACTTTTAAAAGAAATGCCCTTTGGAATCTAGTTAATTCTTCAGTTTGCATGCCCAGAAAGAACCCTTCGATATTGAAATATTTTCTCCATGAAATGAAACAATCCCTATGAAAACAGTATAATTTCACAGATAAAAAAAAATCTTACCCTGACATCAAAATCAGATATATTTAAAAAATAGTAATAATAATAAAAAAATCACCTAAACCATACCTACACAAGGGAGGGAATAGCCAAGCTCCGGGTCATGGATGAACTGACGGTCATTCAGCATCGTCACACAGTACAAATGGAAACAGTCTAGGCAAATGACATGGCGATGTCTGCATTGGAACACAAGCACAGGACTCCTGTTAAAAACAAAACAGTGAAAATGATGAATGGGGACTGGATCATCCTCCACCAAATGTTTGTTTCAAAATTCTAACTTTATAATAATTTTTCATTAATAGTACACAATATTAATATCTATATAAAACTGGAATTTAGCCTGGCATATTGCAGCACTTTTAAAAAGAGATGGTTTCTAACATGAATCAGGTTCAAGAAAAGGGGAAGTAAGTTTTTACTAAAAGTTGAAGCTTTACTGAAAACAGGAACCTAAAGCAAGGAAAGTGCTTTAGTAACAGAAATTCTTTGTATGAGGTGAAATGTAAGCTCTCATATGGTAAAACATCAAATGGTGGTAGATAGGATTAAACAGAACTGAGACCAGCTAGGAAAGCTAAACAGGGCTTTGAAAAGAGCACCATGTGCCTTCAGCCTCTCAAGGCAGCCCTTGGAATTCTGTACAGAGGGCATTCTCTTGTTAATAATAAGCAAAATAATTCAGCTTCTGGACAGAGGTATAGAATTCAGTTTGGGAACAAGATAACTAAATTTCAGTGTGATACACAAATATCTACTCGCATGCTAAGTGAGAAATCCCCACTACAATCAATACACTGGAGCTGATCAGCTGCCAGGTATCTGCATGATGGTGAGCTGAATCGCCCACTTGGCTTCATTGTCTGTGTGGATTAAATCTCCATGGCACCATCACAGGAGCCCACCACACATGCAGACACCTACAAGGAGTAATGTAAGAAATATTACATACACATGAAATGTGTCTTTACTGCAGGAGCACAGTGATAAACCTAATGGACTTGCTTTAAATTATCTTCTGCTAAATTCTGGTAGACATACTTTAAGCATCAATTCCAAAATAATGACTATGACACCTTTGATGAAGCTATGTGCTCTGTAAGTGTTCTACAATACCACTTGCTTATCTCTTCTCCTTGGGAACTATTACCAACCCCAAGTATCAAAACTGTAAAAATAGAGAGCTGCATTAAGCTGAAAAGGAACAGTGAGATTCCCATTCAAATGCTGAACTATACTCCTTTCATTTGTCTGTGGGAAAATACAGGTAGAAGTTGTAAATTTAATTATTTTTTTTTTAATAAATAGGAAGAAAGAGACTTCTTTTAAAAATTAAAGGAAGAATTCTAACATTTTCACTGTATTTCAGGTTACAGGTATTAAAATGCAACATCAAATACAGCAGGATGTGTGATAAAATCATCAGCATTAAAAATACTGCTGTAGCTTTTCTAAATCCTGCTAGGCAATGCATTGAGAACCTACTGAAACAGTGAATCACCCAGACCTCAATGTGGGAATACAGCTGTAAAATGTAATCAATAATAAATTCAAATACTGCATATAAGCATTTAATCTTTCATGAAAGTGTGCTTTGGAGTTGCAGATACTATAGATTCATGGCAATGTGTTGGTATATCCAAAAGTATAATCACTATGTTTTAAGGATTTTGTTGAATAAAGCAGCTTAAAAACTGAATTAAACAAAACCTCCCCATTACTAATCCTTATTAGATGCCCACTTGCTGTTTGAATGTAACAAACAATAATTTTAAAAAGACAGCTGTAAGGCAAAATGAGAAGCTGATCTGTATCATTTTAGCTCTGGATAGTCCCAGAATAATTATAGAGAGATGAAAAAACAGTTATCGTGTCTCTGTGGTGCAAAAGTACCCATGACTCACCAGTCAAATATAATCTTAAGAAAAACACACCAAAGATTTCCTTCTGAAATGCAGATATAATCAATTTTGCCTGTAGCTCTAATGGATCTTTCTCTTTTAGGGTTAATTGCTCATTTTTATAGCTTCAGTATCTGAGTGTGTTTTTAGTTTCATGGAAAGCTCCCTGAATCTAAACTCATACCTCTCTGACTTTCATTTCAAAGACAGTATAGATCTTATGTTTGATGAGAGATCCACAAGAAGAAAGCCATGAATAGTTGGCTATCTTAAAAAACCCAGGCCAGAAATGAAAACGGCATTATTAGCACTGCCAACTAAACTTGTATGAAACCAAGAGAAGGCCTTCATTATGCAAATGAACTACTACTATCAAGTAATAATGTAAATTATTTTGTGATAATCAATTTTACTTCGTAAATTATGATTGTTTGAAACCAAAGTATGATGATATGTGCCCCTTTCCAGAAGGGGCACACAGATTTAATCTGCATCTTTAGGAACAATTTTAATGTTAAAATATGCTCTCTTTTAACACCATTAGTCTCACAAGCAATGCATAAAAACTAGTTATAAATCTGGGTTCTGACTGCATCACAAAACACAGGCTTAGCTTTCACAGCTATTACACTGTCCAATAATTTTGCAGCCCATAGTATCTGTGTCATAAGGCTTTGAGAAACTCAATCTCTATGCAGTGCAGATTTATCCAAAATCATTTGGCATTGGAACAGTCACTGCCTTCCAACACTTGTGGATTTTGTATCAAAAGAAAGCACTGTTAATTTAAAAGAGATATAAAAGTTGTGAGGTTTTGGGATTTTTTTTTGCATTATTTTCTCCTGAGATCAGTAAAGATGAAGATGTAAAGATTATGTTCATAATACTTGGGTGAAGCTAGTAAATACACATTTAGAATAATGCCAGGAGTTATTAATAGAAGCCTAGCTTGAATCAAACACAATTTATTTTAGAAAAGAGCATTATGAAAGTAAAAAAAAATTGCCATATAGTGTAACAAGGGCCCTTGCTCAACATAACAGTCTAGTATATTGATGTATATTTCAGAAGGTATTTCATAGGTTCCATTTACATAATGTGTTTGGCCGAAAGAGGGGCTTCATGAGAATAATATATATGAAAAATGTTTCTCATGCAAGGGATAAATTGGTCCTTTTTGTTCACCAATTAGGAATGTAACCACTTTTAAAAATTGAAAATCCAACATTACAATGCATCACAGAAAATTTCCATAATAAGTCACTCACTTGTGTGCTCTGATTCCTTTTCATTAGAATTTAATCAGCATGCATTTACTTAAATGAAAAAGAAAAGAGAACCTAAATGTTTCTGCTTCATGCTGTTACTGTCGGATAACTGTGTGGCACAACAACAGCACAGTTGGCAATGCTATATGGTCTGTATGCTCTTTCCTCCTTCTTTCCTTTCTGAGAATCAGAAAGGCACAGATAATTCTCATATTGACTACAACATTATACTGCCAAAATAAAGATATGAAGACTTGATCTTGTTTAGATATGATGCTGCAGATGTAACAGTGGATTAACTGACATTCCTTCAATGCTTACTGAAGAAAAATGTGGGTCAGTTTCTACATTGCTTGGTGTTTATCCCTCAGGTATTGAAAAAAAAATTGACTGAGTAAAGGTTAAACAGCACACCACGTACATCAGTCCTTTATTTTTTAGAAAATGTGACTGGTCAGTCTGGAGCACTTTGGAGCAAGGAATATATCTAAGCCTGTAGAAATCTGTGAAAAACATCTTGGACAAATCTGTGACAGTTGGATTTTTCTCACTTCAATCTCAAAATCTTAACCAAATAATATTAAAAAACCTTAGCAGATGTCTGTAAAACTGTCTTGCTGGGATTACAGTCAGTGAAGCAAAAATAGCCATTTGGGATTCATTTCTGTGCAGTAAATAAATCTGAATGCACACAGCTATATCAGAGCCTTTAACCCCACCTATGAACACTATCCTTGTCATAAAATACTTCTGCATTTCTAGTACCTTTTTCCATGTTGTCAGTCTTCCTGTACTTCGAAAAGCTTTCTGTGTAAGTACCATAAAATAATTTCATTTATGAATGGATTTCTATGCCATTCCAAAATGAACCTTTGTTAACTTACAGGTCAGATCAATAAATACCATTAAAGTAAAGATGAATCACTGAATAAAATGTGTAAAAAAAAAAAAAAAAAGGAAAATATAATTTTTGATGACATAGACACTACAGGCAGTCTCCTACTTCATAAACAATTAAAGTAATTAAACTGAAATACTGTCATTAAGAAGCACTCCATTGGTTTTGCCTCTACCCTTCTAGCAGAACAAAATGACAATGCCTAAATAAGCCAAATTATTCATCCATTGCATGGCTTCCTCACAGAATTGTACGTAGAATGAGTACAGTCATCTAAATCCACACAAAGCTGCTGCCACATCTGGTTTTCCTGTCTATTGCATAGAGCATACAGTCTGATTCAAAACTGTTGAAAGAATTGCCTGTTTATGATGCTTTAAGTGTATGGTTTCCTTACCATGAAAATTCTTCCAAGTATTTCCAGTTAGAGTAGATGATTAAATTCTATTAGAAAGATGCTATTATTTATATAAAATACAAGTATGTATTTTTATATAAAATACAAATATAGTATATTAATATAAATATACTATTTATATAAAATTCAAATATATATACAGAAATATTACAACAGTGACTTCTGTTTTAGAACTGCAGCAGTTTGGCTGAAAGTATGAAAGTATAGCTGCAAATCCTGACTTTTAATGAGGAATATGCTATTATAGATAAATAGAAAGAGTGTCCTAGCAATTGCAGAAAACTTGTAAGTAACAATGCAAGACTCTAAATATTTAGACAAAGGAAGGCATTTGAAATGAGTATCAAGACTATACAAGGGAAAAGAAACTGATAAAGTACTAAGAAATAAATCTCACTCATTCGACTTTGCAGTCAAGAACCCATCTATCATGGAGTTTTGGGAACACACAAAAAGTACATCCCTGCTTTTCCCTTCCTAAGGGATGAAAATAAATCTTTACATAGACTGTGCCAGTTTAAAAACCCAGTGTATATAAAAACAGTATTGTCAGAACACTGATATATTAAATCCACTAAAACAGCAAAACACTTCTGGTTCTGTGTCTTTGATCATTGGCCACGCAAAGCATCAAAGGTCATAAAGTGAAGGTTATGAACAACATAAGATATTGCTGTGCGAGCTTAAATTTTCTGACTGTGCTTCTGTATAAAAATGTATTCTAACCCACAGCTGTTAACTTAAAGGGGCACTGGCAAGTGAAACTGACTTACTTTCCCCTCTACTATGTTACATGTTTTCCCCTAAAATATGCTTTCATGTTTCTTATTGCTGTTGGATAGCAGTGCCAAGAGACAACAACCCATGAACAGCTTGACAGTAATGAACTAGAATATAAGAGAAAATAACAGGCACACTTAAAATTAATGCACATTATGGCAAGTGCTCCTTTTAGCAATGTTAACTCTGTTGTTAAGGATTTTTTTCTTGCTATAGAAGTGATAGACATGATTGCCTGTGATCACTGCATCAGGCAACAGCATCTGCCTCCCAGGGACACAGGCAAGGGAATTCTGTTACATGTGCTGGTATGTTCATATTAGCACCAGGCATTAAATATGTGCTGTGCCTGCTGGCTCAGACATGCCTTGTCAGAGCTCTGTTTTCAGACACAATAGCCACCCTTGGCAGTAACAGCTGAATCTTAAAATACCAAGGAATGGACAGCGATTAGGATAGAAAAGAAACTTGCCTGTAATCTATCTGACCAGCTGTCTACAGCACTCCTCTGCACAGCAAATAATGGATAAATGAGTCATATTTTGAAAGATCAGTAGAACTTGCTGCTTTTCCTTCATCTATGCTTTTAAAATCTCATTAATGCCTCACTGGAGAGAAAAGAAAAAGACCTCAGTAATGGAAGCAAAATATGACAAACACGAAGAAAGGAAGAAGCTTCATAAACTGCCCTAGTCCAAACCCTGAGGAGTTGCAAGGACTGCCCTGGCCTCAGACACATCCTGATTTGTTTTTACACATGTATGCAACTGCACTGAGTTGCACACCAGAATTAAGACCATAATCAATCATAACCTCTTTTTGGCTTCTTGTGGAGGCTGAAATCCCCAGAAAGACCAAAGAGTAAAAGAATATTGGATATCATCTTAAGGGACACTGTCCCATTATCTGCTTCTTTCTCCAGGACTCTAGGAGGGACTAGGACTGTGGGAGACAGAATGTTTCCACTGTGTACATTTCAGTTATTCCCTTCCAGTTAACTTTGAAAGTACAACCTGGTGTATGAACTTTAAGACTATGTCTTTTAACATGTACAGAAGAAGACAATTGGTAAAAAGATCAGGTAGTGAATGGGGAAGGGAGAGAATGTAAGAAGCAGGAGGTAGAAGTGATACATTAAGTGCATTTGCTCTTTGAGAATTATCTTTCACTGCCTTAGCATTATGTTTTAAGCTTTTTTCTCAGATTTCCTTTGAAATATGAACATTCAATATATATGTTCATCTAAACAATAACTTGAGGGTTCTTCCTTTTAAATGAGTCTTCAGTCTCAACCAAATATATGATTATCTTATAAACAAAACTACTCTCAAGGTATTGTTAAAATAAAGACATTTCTTTACAGAAAATGACTTTTTTCAACTCCTTAGTATCTTTTCAATTTACAGATATTTTACCCTTTCATCCTCAAGGCAAATAACTTAGCATAAACATCAAGGAACGGTTATCTGAGAACCCCTTCTACAGCACTTTCACTCAAAGGAAAGAAGAATGAGCCTTGGGCTAGCAAGTCTCATTGAAATCATTCTAACTTACAAAGCAGTTAATTCACCTTAATAGTTTGAAGAAAATAGTTTTCAATGTCCATCACAAAACTGTACAAGCAGTGAGAATGGCTTGTTTATGTCATTTTTCCTATTGCTTAAAACCCCTCTCATAAGATGGTCATATTGTAAATTTTTTTTCTGATCTCGTTACGGCCCTTGTCACAAGAGCAAGTGTAGAATTTACATGTCCAACATGCATACAACTCTATGCTTAAATTTCTTCATTTGCCTTCTCCTTCTTTTCTCTACTTGTTAACTTCTACTACACAGAAGAGTAAGTGGAATCAACCTTCCAACCAGAAAGAAAACAAACCACAAACTAAATAGTAAAGACCAAACATAATATTTCAAAGTTTGGGAAATATCAATTCAGAATGTGTAATATGACCNTTTACAGAAACTCAACTCAAAAGAGGATTCTGGAAATTCAAATAACTGTGTGTGCCTCCTTTCTGTTTAATTTCAGCATATATTTTCATTAGCTTTGTATGATCTACTTGGAGGCAGACTGGTCCTCTTTGTGCTTGTTCTTTCAAGGAATTACAGTATGTTTTATGACTGAGGTAGTCTACTGCTCCTTTTATGCAGGAAAAGTCTTCTATTTGTCCCCCTGACCTACTAATCCCTGTAACACTCAAGAAGACTGACATTTATCCAAATCTAGCTTTGCATTTTTCTATGGCCATTCAGTTCCAGATCTTGATATCCAAATGATGCACAGAGTACAGTGAAAGACAAAAAAGAACCCCAGAGATATTGTGAGATTCATCCCTCTTCTAAATTCACTGAATATTATAGGAATGGGAGCAAGGGTAATGATAATATTCCTTTAGAATACCACCTCTGTGTTTGTGATGCTAACATGAACTGACACCTGAAAGAAGATATATTGCAAGAAAAAAAAATAGTGGTGTCTGTTCTGCCTGTTCTTTAAGCAGATCAGGTTTTTAGTTAATAAAATAGTAATACACTATTCATATAAATATCACAGAACTTATATGAAGACTCTTGCTGGGAAAAGTGTGCATGAAAGTGCATATATCTTGGGAACCCTCATTAATATTTCATTTTTGCTCATCTTTCTCTTCTTTTGATGAAACAGTTTACTTTCCACCTCACACTTAGCTAGTTAAATGGACTGACAAGTGGGGAGCAAAAGGCATATGGATTTTTGATCTTAGCCCTTTGTCCTCATTCATTGTTTGCTCAAAGAGAAGAACGCAGCAAGCACACTCTGTGATTTTCTCGGAGGGGATATAACAGACATAATTGTTAGCCATAATAAATAGTTTTGACTTGTAATATTTACCTATAGCTTTCCCAGAACACAGAGATCATTCCCACAGAGACTATTCACATTCACTCTTTTTTTACACTCTCTATGATAGATGAAGTAACTCAGCCTTGGGAGAAAAGACAGGTTATAGCTAGAAACTTGATACATATCCTACTAATTTCTGAGAAAAAAATATAACAAATAAATTCCGAAATATTAATAGGCACTTACTAAGATAAGTTTTCCTCTGCCTTCAAATTTTCTTTTGACAACTTCTCAACACACCATACTTAATGAACATATCAAACTAGGGTCTGCCTTACAGTCTATCTAACAGGAAAAAACGAGTGAAAAGAACAGGGAAACAGAGTAGAAAACAAGCAAGACAAAATATAACATAATAAATCAAACTCAGCCTGACCTGTCAGCTTGACCTTGGTTCTGGGGAAGATTATGGTACAGTTCATCTTGGGGGTGATCACACAACAAGTGCAGGATAACAGGGGGATCAGGCCCAGTCAACATGGGTTCATAAAATGGAACACAAAACCAGATTCCTTTCCTCAAATCTCTGCACTGCATTACCTTCAGATACAGAACCCTTAGAGATGCTAAGGAGAAAAGACCTTTTTAAATAAAGGAGTCTCATTTCATTCTGTTTCAGAAAAATCTAAAAGGCCACATGGCATAAGGCTCCATTAACAAAATGTACAGCAAGAACTCCTATGGGATATTAGCTTCCATATCCTAAACTGCAACTCATAATAGCCCGAGTAAAACATGGTTTAGTTACATTATTATCAAGTTTACATTTAGCAATGGAAAAGTCAGTGGATGTTTGGTATTTAATTTTAAAATAATTCTAATTCATCTGATTTCTAATATATAGATGATTTTTCCCAAAAATTCTACTCATAAAGAGAGAAACTTTTCTAGTAATAACGAATAGAGTCTTGAAATTCAGTGATGAGAAATGGAGGACAAAAGTGAAAATGCAGCTGTGCATATGATGTAAACAAGCAGGGCTAGTAGGAGCACAAACTTGCCTGAAGTCATCCAGCCTGCTCTCAAAGTCATTTCCTGTCTTCCTGTCATGTGCTTTCATCAGGAGAGTGCTGTATTTAGCTCAGCCCCACTCATCTCTATACAGATGTATGCAGCCTACACTCTCATTAGTACAAAGGCAATGTCTGAATTTGGTAGGAATCTGGTGATCCTACAGAAATGTCATACTGCAGAAATGTGTTTGGTTTCAGTTTGCAATGGAGCAATTAATACCACCGCAACAAAAAACTACACAGAAGAACACTGGCAAGGAAGTTATCAAAATGACTAACAGAAAAGGTAGGACTTGCAAGTTCTTTTCAAGGTCAGATTCTGTTTTCATTGTAATCAGTAGCTAACATGCTATTGACTTCAGATGACCAAAATTTGGCCTTGCACTTTTTTGAGTAACTATAAAGATATAATTTAATGTGAAAAATAATAATATCTTTAAGTGACAGGGGCAGAACAGATGTTCTAATCACACCTAAAAATGTAATTACACAGCAGCTGTTTACAGAAAACATGTCTGCACCTCTACATCTGCTTGATTTCACCTGGAAAACATTCTGCTTTAGCATTCCTTGGACATCTTTGTATTTTTAAGCAGAGAAAGACAGAAGGTTCAGTTCTGAAATAAAATTAACTGATGAAAGTTTTGCTAGAATTTCCTTATCTGTCAAAATATCATCTTTCCCCCTTAACTCTAAATAATGTAATCAACATTTGCTCATACCATTTATTCAGGAATTTGGGGGACTTTTTAAGGCCAATGAATCTCAATGCTATGCTCTGCTTGACCTGTTTCAGAGTTCAGAATCAGAGAGAATACAGGTCCATCAGCCACGTTAAAGCTGAAAGTGCAATATGGCAACAATAGGACGTTCATGCTTCTGACTATGCCAAGCTTCCTAGCAGTTACATCTTTGGCTACCAGGTACTGTAGCTGACTCTGCCTCACCCCTCTGTTGTGGAAACTTCATAATCCCCTGGCAATGACAGAGTGGGAAGGAAAAGGAAAAAAAAAACACCAATACATATATAAACCCCTTGAAATGAGAGCTACTAGGCATACTAGGAGTACACAGCAATTCAAGTGCATGGATTCGATTCAAAGCTCTTCCAGAAACTGCCAAACCCTGTGAGCATGATTGATCCCTCAAAGAAGGTTCAGGTCAATTCTTATCACAACTGGCTCACACATTCCCAATTATATAATGTAGCAATTATGTTTTCCATTCTCTCTTACATTAGCTAGTCTGACAGTGATCTGTTCAGTCATTTGTGATTCATCAGGTTTGCCTTCTGTTTCTAAACATGAGCTATAGAAGAGAGCAGCCCTTGAACCGCAGCCTGCTTTGGTTAAGTGTGAGAAGTCAATGACATTTCCTTGTCTTGTGACAACCTAAATAGGGCAGCCTCCTGGCACTCTGAATCATCACACTCCGCGTGTTTTGCTGAGCACTGGAGCTGTGCAGGTTTTATAAATAGTGCCTACACAGGGTTTTGGTGTACTTGCGCAAAGGACCTTTTTATTTGAGGGCTGGCCTCACCAGACAGCCTTGTTACAAGGGGTGAAGTTTATCACATTAGAAGCAACACTGTTAGTATTCAGGACATGTTTCCAAGTGTATATGACATGTCATCTGCTTACATATCTTCCAATTCTGCTTCACATATTCCTTTTAAAGTTAAACAAGAAGTGACAGAAGTGTAGAAATATCTGTGTCCTGCACTCTGTGAACATAACAGCTAAAAACACTACCTTGACATGTCAGCTGACAACAGAAAAAATATCCCTGACCTCTTCCGAGGCCTTCTGATTTTCCTAACATCAACTACTTATAATAGAGAGGATAACTGAAAATACATAATCATGAACTCCACAAATACATATATACATCATTTTGTTTGCATGCCCCCAACACTGTTTCAGTCTTTGTTCCTCTTTCTGTGTCTGTACAAGCACCTATGCTACTTTACAGAGACATGACAGAGATCTAAAAATAGGGCTAGCTAGTTGTTTATTTCATGTGTTTGTAGCTATTTTCTTTTAAAAGATATTTTTCTGCATCTTCCCTTGACAGATACAATGCTTTCAGCAACTAGTTCTTCCATTGTTTAAATAAACAGAGCACTGCCTGCAGCAACTCCTTTTCCTCCGAAATTAATTCCCTGCTACTTTGATTTTGTCTCTCTGTCCTTCAGATTCCTTCTTCAACATCTCTCTAGTTCTACCTTCAGCTGTTGTCTCCAAAGTGAGGCCAGCTTGGTCATCCTGAGTTCCCATGGAGCGAGAAATGTAGTTCAACAAAAGAGAATGACCCTTTCATGACAGTGATGCTGCATTACATTTCTTCTATCAGTCTGATTCTGCATTTATCATAAAAACACCAGTTTATAGAAGCACAGGAGTGAAAGATATAGATACATTTATTATAATCATAGCACGTTGTACATTGCCAAAGGATTCCTTCTTAGCATTGGTCACATCTTAATTTTATGTTCAATTAACTACCAAGAAACTTTTGACCTTTTGATATATAATATTTGAGAAGTTCTATGATGAAATAAGACCTTTCATGTACCTAATTGTTGGATGATGAGGGTGGTTACACTTTAAATGCACGCTCTCATGGAGCTGGTGGGGGAAGCTATAGCTCTTTAAAAGCCATAGTGCCCACATGATCTTCAATATCCTACACATGCTGTGAACTGCATGAGAGATGTTTGTTACCTACCTTGAAAGGTGAAGAGTTTCAGCAATCTTGTCAAGATTCCTATCTGTACTCCTACAATGAGGTCTAATTTTAATCTTGCTTAGTTCTGCATCATTCAGAATTGACTATACACCAAGGATGGTAAAACTGGTCAACTGTAAAACTAGTGGGAGATCAGAACTTTCTGGAAAACCAGGTATTTGCAAGCTTTTCACAGTGTTTCTTAGATGATGGGTCATAATTGGAAGAATCAGAAAATTGCAGTAAAAACATCACCTCGAAATACAATTAATGGTACAGTCTTAAGGACACCAAAGTCTTTAAAGTCAGATGTTACAGGTAACAGCAGTGCACATTTTAAAGATAAGACAAAAGGAGGGCTATTAAAAAAATACTTGTCTTCGGATAGGGCAAACAGGCAACCTGAAAAGTTTGAGAAAATAATCCCTAGCCACTTTAACCAATTTACACAATTTATTTTATTATTTGCTATACTTATTTGTAAAATCATCTCACATTCTGAAAGGCTTCTATCCTTATCTGTCATGGATACTTCAGAAATGCCTACCTGATATAAATCCAGTGTGCCTGTTTCTATGAAGAAAGTGCTTCAACTATTTTCTCATAGTAGCATTAATACTCTGCAGTAGAGGTTATACTTAATCACCCTGGACACCAACCATATATGGTGTAATAGATTGTTACTAAATAAAATGTATGAATGTAACTTCCTGACCCAAGTGAGAAACAAGCAACAAGGAGAGGTGCTGTGCTGGACCTTATGCTTGAAACAATGAAGGGCTTTTTGTGGATGTGGGGTCTGAAGGCAGCCATGGCTGCAGTGGTCACAGAATGATGGAATTCTCAATCCCGACAGGAGGAAGCAGAGCAAAGTGCAAGATTACGCCACTGGACTTCAGGAGAGCAGACTTGGGTTTCTTCAAGGATATGCTTGAAAGAGTCTGATCAGATTAGGCCCTGGAAAGAAGAGGTATCCAAGGAAACTGGTTAATATTCAAGGACCACTTTCTCAAAACTCAAGAGTGGTCCATCCCAATGCCAAAACTCAGGCAAAAAAGCCAAAAGGCCTTCATGGATGAACACAGAGCTCCTAGGATAACTCAGACATAAAAAGAAAGCATACATAAGGTAGAATCAGGATCGGGTAACCTGGAAGGAATATGGAAACACTGTCCAAGCATGTAGGGGCCCAGTTAGGAAAGCCAAAGACTACTTGGAACTGAATCTGTAGAGAGATATAAAAGGCAACAAGAAAGGCTTATACAGGTGACAAAAGTAAAGTCCTACACCTAGGAAGAAATAATTCCCAGGCACCAGTATATGATGTTTAAGAAACTGAAGCATTTTGCATATGAGGAAAGGCTCAGTGAGTTAGGACTATTTAACCTGGAGAAGAAAAGCCTCAGAAGGAATCTCATCAATGTACATAAATTAGAAGGAAAAGCATAAAGAAGACAGAGCCAGGCTGGTTTTGGTGGTGCCCAGTGACAGGCCCAGAGGCAATGGGAAAAAATGGAAGCACAAGAGCTTTTGTCTGAAGGTAAAGAGAAATTTTTTATGTGGGGATGCCCAAGAACTGGCACAGGTTGTCCAGAGAGCTTGTGGTGTCTCCACCCTTTGAGATATTCCAAAGCCATTTAGAAATGGGCCCAGCAACCTGCTTTAGGTGATCCTGCTTGAGCAGGGGCCTGGACCAGAAGACCTCCAGAGGTTCCTTCCAACCTCAACCATTCTTTGATTCTGTGCAAACAGCAGAAAAAAATGAACAAGGCTGAAATTTATTATATTTCATAAAAGTAAGTAAGAGTTGAAGCATTCAGAAATAAAAGGTGACCAAAGTGCAAGCAAAGATTGCAACCTCAAATGAAATGTGCATGAAGAATTCTGAGCAATATACTTTTTAAACAGAAGAAAAGTAATGGAAGAGGATTATTTTACTTTGTTCATGTTTGGGTCATGTATACCAACTTTAGCAAGCACAGTAACCTTTCCCTCCTGTAAGAAACAAAACTGCTTGCAGGGTTCCTCTGTACCCTTGTTTAATCTGTGACACTGCAGTTGGAATTTGTCACTCTAGGAGCTACATCTGATGTTACAGCCTGAAGCAGAGTTAAACCAAAATAAACAATCTGCTCCATTCTGCTTAGACTAATACGACAGTGATGTAAGCCCCAGCACAGTGGAAAATGCATAAATGGGCTGCCACACAGCACATGCACGAACAGAAACAGCAACACAGCTCAGAAGTTTTATTACTTATACACATCGTGTGTAAGAAGCCTTGCTTGGAATTTGG
>VWZY01010360.1:27570-70326 GCA_013399075.1 Chloroceryle aenea
TACAACTGTGAAAATATTTATCCCGATATTTTTGTTTGAATACAGTACTCATCCCTCCCTCTCTGGTTTTTGATTTAGGGTCTCTGTAGCTTTGCCAATGCTCCACTGTTTGTTCCAGTTGCACATACAGGCTCATTTATGCAAATAGTCACACTGAAGCCCTAATCTGGTTATTCCTTCTAGTCAAGATCACTTGATGAGGAGGGGGGGGGGGCAGAATTCTAAACATATTCTGTTAAATTCATCAGCTGGAATGGCTGACCTTAAACCCAGAGTCTTACATGCAGTCATTTTTCCTTTTCTCTCTCCCCAAGCTAAGAAAATCCTGCAAAAGCATCTGACTGAGCAGGTCACATTTTCTATAAAGATACAAAGAGTTATTTTTTGTTAATTTTTTTTCAGGAAAAAAAAAAAAGAGAATGGAGTGAGAAGGAAGGCATCACAGAATATTTTTTCTTCTGCCTTATTATTTATATTTTGAAATTCAAATATGCATTTTCATACAGATCATTTGGTTTTTTTGTATAAAAATCTAAGAAAAAACAGGAAAAAAACCCTATGTGAATAAAGCAGCTCATGAAAGTTAAGGGCCTAAGAGCAAAAAAAATCCTATCTCCTCATCAGGCACAATTTCTATGGCCCCAGTGCAAACTTCCCCCTACTGTCCTGCCAGTGACCTCAACCCTCATCTTTAAAATAATTTTATCAAAGGAGTTGAGGTTATCTAGTCTGGGTAACAGCTCAGGTCCTGTGTTTCTTCTCATCAGAGGCCCCTACATGAGCCCAGCTAAATTGTAACAGCTAACATTTAAAATTAATGATAAGAAAAATACTTAAAAAGCAGTGGATACCCATTTCCATTTTGCAGAGCAACTGTTGACCTTTTACAAACATCCTGCTCTGCTTTCTTGCTGCTGCCTCACTGACAGCCCAAAGTGCCAACTGTTCTTTTTCAGTTTTGCTGCAGATCATGTGTTGGGTGCTGGCAAGGCAGGACTCAGCCATCACCTGCCACTTTTGAGAGTGCCATGGGACCACAGCACAGCAATATTAACAAGTTTTGAATTCTTTAAGCAGATTCTTCTACCACACGTCATGCTTTGCATGCATTTGTTTATATTCCCAAATTGTATCCCAGGCTCGACCTGGGTATTTCCCAAAGCCTCCCTTCCCCCACTGGGCAGAATCCAGACAGCAGAAATATTCAGAAATACCCCTAGATGGGGCTGCTGTCCACAAATCGCTGCACTGGGATTACAAATTCAGTTCTCTGAATGTAAGAAACTGAAATTAAGTACTGACTATTTATTAATTTCTGGCCCATTTATTAACCCCCTTATTCTTCATATATACTTCCCTGGTCTAGACTGGCACACACCAGCAATCATATTAAAGCCTTTAACTGTTTCTCATCCATTTTCTACGCTTCAGTAGGAGCTATTTTCGAATCACACAAAACTAGGCAGAAAAAGGAAGTGCTAATCACTGTTTGGAGAAAGCTATGTAAGCTGCCTAGGTTTGCAGCAGACAGCAAGTGATGTAGGGAAAATTCTGTCATGAGAGCCTATACTGAAATATTAGAACAAGATATAAAAATGTTGAAAACACCTAGGGGATGCATATATTGTTTTTTATGTTTAAATCATATGGCACATAATATCTTTCACATTTATTGTCATATAAGTTATCTCCTTTGTATAATTTTCTATTTTCACTTTCACACTTTACTTAGCTTGATTGCAACTAGCAAGCACTATACTGAAAAGCCAAAGGAAATCACTAGAGAATGTGTTTAATAACCAATTAAAATAATTTCACCAATTCTCCATGATTTTAGCAAGATCTCAAGAGAGATTTCAAACAGCAGAATGAACAGTGATGATAGAAACAGATCAAACAAATTACCTGGCATATTTACAGGTCCCTTTCCACATGATTACTTCAGGAAGCCATCCTACACTGACCTGCACCTTTTAAAGTTATTTCCACTTTCACTGAGTGAAACTCACTAACATGAATTGGAAGCATTTTATATCCAATATGTACAAGTAAATGGACAAAGACAGGAAGCAAAAAATTAATTCCTCTATGATTACTTGTCTCTGCCAAAGTGATTATTGTGCTATTTCTTTCTACTCTAACCCGAAGACAGAGAGATTCCACAGTTTGTTTCATAGAAGTACTGGAAATTTTTCATATTCATCTTTATGTAAAAGAAATTTATAGAAGGGTTATTGTACTGCTGTATGAGAAGATAAAATGATTCCATGCAAAGTCCAAAAAAAACCAAAGAAAAATTAAAAGGAATAAAGAGCATGCATAGTGGAACAAAGCAGACAATCAAATAGAACTAGACAGAATAATTATAGATGTCTGAATAACACTCCAGATGGCATTTTGGGCATCACAGTTAATAAGCAGGCTGTTTCAGGGGACCAGCATGTTAGCACATTATTGCAACAACTGGAAACCAGCAGCTGAAGCATGTCTGCCTGATTATCCAGGGAGCAGGCTACATGCAGCAGCCAAAACCAAGAAAAATACAGAGTCTGGATGCTTACTTGTATGACAGGTTCATTGACTCATTCTTCTTAAGAGTAAGGAGGTGCTTAAAAGAAGTTAACAGCCATAACTAACAGTCACTTCATGAGGAAGTGGTCTGGCCTAAAGTTTGGGCATTTAGAAAAGATATCTTTTTGGCTGAAATTACCCCATCTATATATTTAAATTAAAATCTCTACACTTCTGGTCAGATGAAAATCAAGCTGATTCCTGTGTTCATCTCCATCTGTGCACATTTATTTTAGTAAAAGCAACAATAATAGCTGAAAGGGAGTTTACAGTAAGATTTCATTTTATTCCCCTTTTCATCATTGGAATCTGCAAACTACTGAAATTGCAACTGTTCAGGTTGAATGTTAAATTGTCTGCCAAAATAAGCTTGATACCTTGTCAGTTATCTTCTCAAATGAAATACATCATCTTCAGTACAGCAAATAGTCCCACTGCTGATATGCTGCCTTCAGGAAATGTATTTCAGGGATGGAAGGTCTCATATTTCCATCAAGTAGGAAGGCCCCTAGCAACACCCATCCCATAGTAATCCCTAAATTTATTCTAAACCAGCAATTCTGTGAAAACATAATATATTATATTCTTCCAAATATCAAAAATAATGTGCCGCCTTACTTTCAATTTCAAATCAAGGTTATACCATAGAACTCCTACAGATTTAATATCAGAGACAAACTCCACAGTTTCAGATCTGGAATAACCCGTTTTAGTTCTGAGTATCTTCATTCTTTTTCTTTGACTCCTGTCGTTAGGTTTTCCCATTAATGATTCTTCAGGTCTCTTTGTATCCAAGCAGATCTTCACATAAAAATCCCAACAAAACAAACACCCCTCCCCCACACTTAACACTAATCTCTGAGATACTAGCAAAATAAATAAAGATATTTGGAATACACTTGTCAATTAAAGCATTTGAAGAGCCCTCCTGCCTCCCCCAAGGTTACCAACGTTTGGCTTGGAAAAGATACTGAAAATATATGTTAGTTTTCTAGCTCACTGTGATATAAAACATATTTATCTTTGTACACACATTCCACCCTTACTGAAGAATATTCAGTTCTAACACTGAACAATACCAAATCTGATGTACCTTAACGTTGGCACATATACCATTTCTAGTAACTTTTATCCTCTTTGGAGTAAGAAAATATCAAATACATCAGAAAAGACGAAAGTTCTGGGGTGCATAAAGAGGAGTGTCCAGCAGGTTGAGGGAGGTCTCCTCCCCCTCTACTCTGCGTTAGTGAGACCACATCTGGAGTACTGTGTCAACTTCCGGGCTTCCCAGTTCAAGAGAGAGAGTGAAATACTAGAGGGAGCTACACAGATGGTTAGGGGGCAGGAACATTTCTCTCATGAAGAAAGGCTGAGAGCCCTGAGGCTGTTTAGCCTGGAGAAGAGAGGACTGAATTATTAATGTTTACAGGTATCTGAAGGGTGGGCGTCAAGTAGAAGAGGACAGTTTATTTCAGTGGTCCCCTGCGATAGGAGGAGAGGTAATGGTAGCAAGGTGAAACACAGGAAGTTCCACCTGAACATGAGGAGAAACTTCTTTACCATGAGGGTGACAAGCACTGGAACAGGCTGCCCAGATAGGTAATGGAGTCTCCTTCTCTAGATACTTTCAAGACACACCTGGACATGTTCCTGTGTGGCCTGCCCTGGATGACCCTGCTCTGGCAGAGGGGTTGGACTTGATGATCTCCAGAGGTCCCTTTCAAACAATTCTATGATTAAAAATTTATGACTAATTCATAGTGGCTACTTTGGCTCTTGCTTAGTATCTATTTCAGCTTGTGTATGTTTACGTAAAAGGAAAAGAATTTAAAAAAAAAATCTAGAAAGACTGCAGTAAAAAAGTACAAGTAAGAAATTCACTTGATAAGTTATACTAGATATGATGGGCATTCTGATTCAACAGGGTTATGTGGTTGACAAGATCCTTTTTTCTCTTCTCAATAATGTTTAAAAAAGTGGCAGAGAAAAACAAACAGAAAAAATCCAAATCAAAGCAAAACATAACTTGAAATGCTAAGAAATTAAACACAAGTCAGAAAACAGCCAAAAGTATTTGATCTCAAAACATAAACTCACATTACACACTGTAAACATAGTTAATTAAGATGTAAATTTGACAAGGAAAATCAAAGTGCTGAGTATTATTTATGTCCAGCTTGATTAAGTAAACTCTGTGGGAGAGGTTGTAGCATTTCTCGGATGAACTCTGAAACACTGCATGCCAGATGAACCACAAGGGAAAGAAAAGACATAAAAAGAGATGGAAAATTTAAAGTTTGCCCCTATTGTCAGTTCCACCCTGTACATGAAAATTTCCTTGAGCGGCATCTAGACCATTGAAGTGAATTACAGAAACTTTAAAGAAATATAAAAGAAACACAACAAAGTTTGGCTTCCCAGCATCAAAGCAATGTTTCACATGCTTGCCCTAGAGGAGATGTTAATAAGAAGTGGCACACCTCTGCTGGAAAGGAACTTAATGGAGTTAGGATCATATACGATTTGGCATTTCTCTCACCTCCTTCGTATAATGTGCACCTTGTCCCTCTTCTCTCTTTCTCCCTTTACACACTGCTAAAACATTGGACAAACTTATGGAGACTTCTGCTGTCTTACTATTAACCTTACCATCAGGAAAAAAGGGTATTCCGTGAGTTAAATTAATTTTCTACTCAAAAAATGCATTTAGAATTACAGTTTATATCTTGGCCAGATTTCTTTTCTATCTTTTCTCCTTTCCTTTCCTTTCTTCCTTCCTTTAGTTATGTTAAATGTCTGAGTACACAACACAATGTTTTGAACAGTGGTCCATTCCACGTAAGCAACATATAAGTAGAACAAGGAGAAAAATAGTTGTACACATACAGGACATTTTCACATGGACTGCATCAGAAGTAAATTCCTGCAATCCTGAAGGAGTACATGAGGCCGCATCAAGGTTCCTGGTTAAGCATAGGAATAAAATGTGTTAGTCATCCTCAGAGGAAGTCTAAGATTAAACTTGGAAATGAGTTTTGAATGTACTCAGTGATCTTCAGTTCTAAGGCTACTGAGGAACCAGTAGCAAAGATAGCTGCTGAGTTTCATAGTTTTTCAGAATTTTTCAGTTCCAAATATATAAAATTTTTGCATTAAAATTCAGTAATTCCAACTCAAGGAAAATACTGATGAACCTTCTCTGAATTTTCAGCTCATGAAAATGCTACTGATTTACAAGATGCTCAAAGCTAAAGGTGATTACTATTCATTATTTGAATTATAGTCATACTAGAAGACACAAAGGAGACTGATACCTCATTGTGCTGTGCACAATATAAAATACAGAATGAGGGACAGTTTTTGACATAAGAAAGCTAAGTATCTAAATAAACAAAGGAGGTAAAAAGCATGGGGAAATAAAATGACTTCTTTGGAACAATAGGCACCTTTTTACCAGGTGAACTACTGAGACAGCACATAGGTGTCCTGAATCAGGATGTGTCCAATGTCTGTGCTCCACAGCATCATGGTGGGAGAAGAACAGTGTCTTTCACAAACAATCTAAATCAAGACACTTAACTGAAATGGAGAAAAATAACCAGAGCGTACCAGTACAGATTAGGGGTTGACCCACTGGAAAGAAGTTCCATGGAGAAAGACCTTGGAGTCCTGGTGGACAATAAGCTATCCATAGGACAGCAATGTGGCCTTGTGGCCAGGAAGCCCAATGGTATCCTGGGGTGCATAATGAAAAATGTGGCCACAAGGTCATGGGAGGTTCTCCTCCCCCTCTACTCTGCCCTAGTGAGACCATATCTGGAGTACTGTGTCCAGTTCTGGGCTCCCCAGTTCAAGAGGGCAGGGAAATACTAGAGAGAGTCCAACAGAGAGCTATGAGGATGATGAAGTGACTGGAACATCTCTCTTATAAGAAAAGCTGAGAGACATGGGGCTGTTTAACCCAGAGAAGATTGAAAGGTGATCTGATTAATATTTACAATTATCTGAAGGGTAGGTGTCAAGCAGAAGGGGCGTTAGACTCGATGATCTCCTACTATTCTATGAATTACCATGACTGACATGTTCACAGGTTCAGTGAATGTAATGTCCTTCTTACTTTCTCAGCAAAATTCAAAATGTGAAAATTTTACTCTTCTTGGGAAGACATGCAACAGGAAATCTGATTAGCAAGACAGCTTTAACTGTAGAGAAACCTGTATGAATACCAGACACCGATGGTGGATGGAGGAAGGTGATCCTACAGAAGCTTCCTTTGAACGGTTCCTGGGACCAGCAATAGAAGGTGATCAGAATATCAGAGATCAGAGGGAAACTAAGTTCAGAGAAAAACTTTTGAATGAGTGTTTTGCTGAGAAAAGTAGCATTTACTAAATAGACAGATTAATCATCTGATAAACTAAAATAAGCTATTAAAAAATGGTTGTGAAAGCAGCTATCAGCAGAAGACAGAAGATGAAGTAATGACGTTCAACATCTTTTTAAACCTTTAAACCTTTGAATATTTTTCAAGACAGTAGCTTAGGTCACTAATGAAAAAAAAAAAAATCATGTTTGACCTGCTCCCTTATGAGGCATGGGACAAAAATTATGATCATTATGATGAGGTCTTTTTTGTTTGTGTTCTGCATTGAATGTCTGGATTTTGAATAGGTGGGAAGTTGCTCAGGATGAAAAAGCCTGTCAAAGTGCATATGAAAACTTCTGAAGTTCACAACTGCTTTATATCTCACTTTGGGCTCTTAGTCCCTTATTTTCAACCTATTCATATTCTGTCATCAGGATTTTTGTTAATATAAAGCTGTAGAAAAGTGACTCTATAAATTGAGCCTGCTAAATCCCAGCTTTATTCTCTAATGACTGCCTATCAAATATGTTCAGATTACCTGTCAAAGAAAAGATGATTTTAAATTTCTAGTTCTTTAAGTCACGTGGGAACCCAAAAAATCACAACACTTGGCTTCAGCAATCACACTAGTAAGTAAAAGTAAGAAATCAGAATGTAGCTGACAGTCAAGGTAATTATGCCAGCAATGTGCAATAACTTGCACTTTTATAGATATTATGTGTTTTCCAGACAGAACCCCCACCACACACTTCTCAGTAAAGTAAATATAAATATGTTAGAGTTACATTGTTACCATTTATATAAAGCTGCCCTTTTTTGTTTGGTTGGGTTTTTGTATTTTTTTGTTAAAGCACTGTAAGAACTCAAGAATTTGTAAGGTGGATTTTCATGAAAAGATTGATGTCCCTGCACTTAGGCAGATGCTTAAGGTTTGGAAGAGGTATGCTGAGGTTCTAGAGATTTGCTAGGTATACATGGAGAGAGGTCTTTTCTACACTGGCAACTAACTAGAACAGATATTTTACAACATTTATCCCAAAATACAACCTACAGTTACCACGTTTGAAGTGACTATACTGTGTATATCTTCTATTCCAGAATAACGAGTTCTTGTTTAGTAATACAGGAAGACATACAGAGTACAACGATTATTATAAGAATAGCTTTTACATTTAAATCCCTTGCTGCAAATAAGCCTTTAACATCACTTATCCACGTTTCACAGATGAAGATCTGAAGAAAATAATATTTCCCTACTTTTCACTCTCTAAAAATAAATCACTGATTTAAACTGCATAAAATACAGTATACTTCATTAGATCCCTGCACTATTTTAGACTAAGGACTTAAAATTTCAAGAAGTGTGGGCATTGTATCAAACATTTACCAACAGAATCATCTGTTGTGATACAACTGTGATACTTACGAAACCTGAAAGAATAATAATGTGACTTGGTTTGTTGAAACTCCTTTAGTACCTACTCTTTATGACAAAGATTTCTTTTTGTTTGTAGAGGCATCTTTCCTTAGAGGGCATTTGACTGAATATGGCTTTTTTGCTCAGAGATAGAAGCTTCCAGGGCACTAGTACTCGTAG
Organism: Chloroceryle aenea; assembly: GCA_013399075.1. Lineage (NCBI taxonomy): Eukaryota > Metazoa > Chordata > Aves > Coraciiformes > Cerylidae > Chloroceryle > Chloroceryle aenea. Next base: position 36,105 of record VWZY01010360.1, read on the forward strand.
CGGTAATAAACAGCCTGATAGAACTGTCAGATGCATCAGAAATCTGACAGGACAAGAGTAGGGAAAGGAAAGATTGATTCTAACCAGGTCAGACTTTGAAATTTTCTAATGCAGATTATTTTCCAGTGTTATTCTATTTTTACTAAAGCCATACAAAATAGACTATATACTTTTGCCAGCATTTGTCATCTTTCCTCTTTCATGCTTCAGTTCCGCTTCACTGGTTCCTCTGAACTTGACTCTTTGTACATGGCGTTAACTTACAGCTATACAGGAAATTATGGCTGCAGTTCAGGTAGCCAAGAATACTGCCAATTTTTAAAGGCAAATGAATCTACATGTTTATTTAATCATTTTCTGTTTCTTTTTCTAGGGGATTATTTTTACTTGGTTTTTTTTGAAGTAAAAGTTTTTATTATTTCCTCCAGAATATTGATGTTCTGAATAATAATGCAGATAATTTTCTAACATTTGTGCATTTCCAGATGGAATTAAAGAAAATTAAAAGGAAAGCTGATAACTGTATTATCAACATTACTCAGGTAGAACTACAGGATGCCTTTTTTTTTTTTCCCCCAGAAAAGAGAAAACAGAACAGAGTCCTGGGCACCAAGTTTCTCTGAGCTACGCTTCATATCTGATCTAGAGTTAAAGAAGTCAGACTGCTTTGAGGAACTGCACTTAAATGTGTGTTAACCAAAAAAAAACACTGTAGGCTATCAAGAGTCACTCAAGGATGTACAATGAATTGCTTCCATTATGCCAGGCATGCCTTAGACAAATAACCTTCCATACACTCAATAAAAATTCAAAGAGAATTGTATTTTCTTACAGAATGAAGATATCCAGTGCAGTGCTGAAAATACACTGGACACTAAGGACCACCCTGATGTTCAAGTACATTATAAACATATATTATTATATATATGTTATTGGACAGAATTTGGAAGCAGAATTGTAGATACACACTGGAAAACTAAGGAATTTGGGTAAGGATATGCTCTGCAAGTAAACAATTAAACTGTATTTATTATTGTTGCTTTTTTCAATTGCTCAACTTTTCAAAAAGCAAACCACTTCAAATATATTCTAGCAATTCCTTTGAAAATTTTAAGCAAACAAAAAGCCACAACTTTTTTTCTCTTTCTTAATTGATAATTCCAATCCATAAGCATAACATATAATAAAATAATATAAAAACTTGAGCAATGCAAACAGAATGGTACCTGTTGAGGAGCACTTAAATACTCCTCTTGACTCTATTCATATTCTGTATAATGACTGTCATGTTGTTTTCTAAAAGATACTGTATATATCATATTAAGAATATGCAGATTATACTTGAATCTGTTTAAATCAAACAAGAACTGGCTTAGGGTTAACTCTACTGTTCTTACAGCATAAAGTTATACAGACAAGCCAGTGACTTTAAGCTGTTCATGGTATTTATTATCTGCATGCTGCTGCAAAATGCATATTTATAGCCTCAGCACTTGGTAGGCATTAAATAGCTGTCAGAGGAGATTTCAAGAGTAACCTTGTTAGTTTTGAACACAAGTTTCACAGTACGGCCAGCTTGACTCACCAGAATTGCCTAGCTCAGGTAAAGCAGCTACATAGTGCTGTCTTACATAAGTTACTGTGTCCTTCTTTGCCTTTACATGACAGTAAAAATCCCCTCCTCCATGTCTCTAGAGGAGACACATATCACATCATTCCTTGTGCTTCAGCACACTGAACTCCCCTTGCACATCTATGCACGTGAAGGAGTCAGGAAGGAAGTCCTTCAGGAGGTCACTGGGGAACTATCAGACCTTGAGTGGTTTATTTACCACTCTGGATACAAACTGTGCAGGTCATCACTACAAGCAAATGACAAACTAGTCATCTGGCCACATGGCATATCAGATAAAAGCAGAATTTAATGGATAGATTTTGAACATGAACACACTGTACCAGGGAGAAAGTCTAGTCTAATTTTTCACTTGAGGTATAATCTGACACTAAAAACACTGATATACTGCTAAGTATACTTCAGTCTGTTAATAATATAAATAGTGGATATGAGTAAACTGTAAAAAAAAAAAAAAAGAACAAAAGAAAGAAGAAAGAAAAGAGACAAAGACACTACATATGTGCTTTAGCCCCCTCTATCAATACTGTTATAAGTAACTGGCATGGAGAAAAAAAACAAAAAAAAAACAGTCCGAATTGTGAAAATTCCATGTCCAGGGCAAACTGGTTTGTAGTTCACTAGAACTCACAATGTCTACTTTTCATTAGCTATAATTCACCAGTATGAGGGACATGATTACGATGATCAATGATGTTTTAAACAACAAAATGAAAATTCATAATAATAATCAGAATTACAAGAAAAATAAGCACAAATTCATACTCTTTGGCTTGAATCATATTTTGAGTTGCCAACATAAGACAAGGCAAGTCTGCAGCATCTGCAATCAATCCTCATAATTGCATCAATATATTGAGAAATGAAAATGATTTCTTTTAATCCCCAAATAATATAAGTTACTGTAAAATACTTGATCAAGCTCCTTCAACAGCTGTATGTAGCCTAGGTTTCATTTTGAAACCCTAAATTGAGACCCCACTGCACAACAGAATGACAAAAAGAATGACTACTTATGAGAAATACCTCATAAGTATTTGCCACACAGAAAATAAAAGAAAATCAGAGAGATGGAGATTGTATTTCTAGCACTGAAAATATCTTCAATGTGTCTGTAAAACAGAAAGGTGCTGACAGATGTTTTAATTAATGAGCAACAATGAGAGAGAGCACTGGATTGTAATTAGTGTGGAAAAGTCATTTTAAGAGAGAATAAACATAGATATTTAGAATTTAGAAAATGCTATCGAAATTTCAAAGTTTCTGTGTAACAGAATACAGAAAAAAAAATCAGCAAATCTCAAGTTCTGCCTTGTGAGAAAAGCAGGTCTAGATAGATAGAAAGATGAGTGGGCTGGCTGCAGCTCATGAGACTTGTGAGCCAAGTAGATAATGTTCAGTGGGATTGTTCACTAAAATTAATTGAAAAGATAAAGCTACCTATGAGAAATCCTTCATTTTTCACAGTACTTATTTTTTTCTGCTGTACATGGTATCCTCAGTGAAACTTTTGACAATTTGGATTTTAACTCAAATTTTGGGCAAGTCCCACAGGCTGACTGATTCACACCCAGAGTGTTAGAATGGAAGCACTATCAGCAAAACTGGTGAATGGATACCAAGCAGACAATTTGGAAAGCAAAAATCTGGTTTACTTTGGACCCATGTATCCTGGGTTTGGTTTAATTATCAGAAGCAGCTGCTGGTCCCAGGAGCTAGGAGGGACCACAGCCAGGATAAACAATTTTCTTCAGCATGTAGCTTCAGCTTGGAGTCAGAGCAGGGAAAGTGGCATCTCAGGCAAAGGTAGAGGCTCCCTGTCTCTATCATTCACTTTGTATATCATTTCAGTAGTACTTATGTTAGTACTGTTGTTTTCTTCTCTCTTTGTGTTGTTCTACTAAACTGTCCTTACACCATGGGGGCTCACATTTTTGTTCCAACCTACTTTCCTTCCTAGCCCATGCAGGGAAGAGGGGTGCCTGGAGGGAAGCAGTAGGTGAGCATGGCATGGTGTTTAGCTGCCAGCAGAAGTTGAACCATGACACCATGTTGTACATGAGAAACAGAAAACTCTCATTTGAGCTAGGGAGAACACTGTAAGTTTCTCCCACGGGAAACAGATTTAGAATGAAGAAGCAGGTATAGAAAAAAATATTAAAGACCCCAAGAGGTGAACGTAGAAAATGAGTCAACAAAAGTGGTCAAGAGAAAATCTTAAATGCTAAGAAACAGGACTTATACAGAAGAAACTTCAAGAACAGACACTAAAGAAATGGGAAGAGTGACAGCAGAGTCAAGAGAGGGCTCTCATGAGAGCTAGAAGATAAAGGTGTGGAGGAAGAGGAAAAGGAAGTAGCCCAGAAAAACAAAGCTGGCTAAAAATTTGCATGAAGTTAGGATAGACTAAAACACTAACACCGAGCCAGAAAAAAAAGTAGTTGATGGCTTCACTGTGAGCAGGTTCTCTGGAGTGGAGAGCACGGCATCTGTTGAAAACACACAGGGAAACATGGTCTAATCTGTTCTGTACAGGTACTTACACCAAGCTCACCACCATAATGTGAATGCCCTCTAGCAGTGCATTAACCTACATGATTAACATCTGCTAGCAGTTGTGCTAATTTCCATCATTCTACTAGGTACTGCAAAACCAGTGAGAGTTAAAGAAGCTCTTAAAGGCAGGCCTTGTCAAGGCAGGAAGGTGGCTAATGGATATTCAGGTTAATATACATCCCACTGAGTTCTGTCAAGACTGTAAATCACCATCCTAGCATAAATTTCTATTTGTCCAGAGAATAGAGTACTCATTGTAGGTAGCATCGTGACAGTCCTTGAAAGGCTGTTACAGGAAATAATTTGCCTACTAGGCTGGCTACAGTATACAGCAAATTTTACACAGACCCATTTTAAAATGCAAGGATTCCAATAAAATCTTTGAGGCCTGATTTTTCTTTCATTTACAACCAGTTGATCCTTAAGTGACACCCGATATTTTCAGTGCTTTTTCCTGATTTAATTCTGCATGAGAAAGAAGAAAAAACAGGTTTTCAAAATTATGTCCGACTTCTCCCAAATTGTTCAAATTCACAAAACATAAGAAGTGATCAGTGTATTTTGAACTACATAAAAGAGTATTTCCATGAGATCAAGGAACAGAATAAAGTGAACTCAGATTTGTTTTATAAATTTTATGCAGGTTGGGACATCCTAATGTGAAATAAGTATAAACTCTGTACTGGTATTAAAAGGAGGCACTATGTGCCTTAAGGGCTCTGAAGATTACAAAAGGCACAAAAAAGTCATGAAGTCTATGCCTGCTTTTTTCATTCCAGCTCTAAAGGAAATAGATCTAGATCACACTCTGATTATATTTCTTTAGAATTGCCACAGCAAGATTCATGACAGTACACCTGGAGATTGACTGTTTACTGCCTATGATGCATCTTCCTGTGGTACAAAAACTGATTATACACATTATATTGGGATGGAGACTCATATTCTTCTTAACTTATCATCATTGAAATGAAGATATATTTTGCTTTGACATGTTATGAATTACTCAGCATTACTATCAAAATCAAAATACTTTCAACAGGTAAGTACTTTCAAAATACTTTCACTGTGTGGCTTTATAGCTGGAAAGATATCTAATTTTAAGTTACAGCACTGATTTCTAAGCCTTCTGATATCTTCACTGATTCCATAAGCATGATTGCATTTCATCTGTTAAACTACTGGACAACAAAATCCTCTCCTAGTATTTAGTTTCAACTTAGAACAATGATCTGAACTTACTAAACATACCTCAAACACTGGATCACTGGATCTCAAGTGGATAAATATGCCATGTTGATTTGTTTGCCCAATGTCCCACCTTCTGACTTCATGACATCTTTTTATATGGCACCTGAACCAACCAGAAGTCTGATGAGTCCCATCTTAGGCATTTTTCTGCTTCACATTTACACCTACATGTCAAATGAAATCCCCGTCTTGATTTATCTTATAGGAGCAAGTTAGCACAGAAAAATATTAGCAGAGTGACCATCCAGTGTAGAATACAGCTGCATTACTTATTGAACAGTTACTTAAACTGTGACAAGAATGAAAAACACTTTGGCCGCCCATTCACTTTTTATCAAGCAATTGTTTACGTATTGAATATAGTTTAAAGTAATCACTATAGTTTTCCTACAAGGTGCCTGCCTACTACATAAGATATAATTGTTCCCTGCTGTCATGATTCAGATAGGATTTTTTATGATTCAAGGATCTTGACATAAGGTTTTCGTGAGCAGCATATTATTTTCCTGATGGGGTGGGTACCACAAAGTCATACTTCTAAAAGGCCTTTCTTTACTGCTTTCAAAAGTAGAACAGCATTACAATTGTCTTCATGATCAGTAAAACATGTGGGTGGCTGCGTGGAAACTGTATTATACACTGTGGGTAATTGCTTAGTCGTGCCTTTTGGTTAACTAAGTTTAGGCTTGTTTTTTTGTCTTGATTAGCCACGCAAGTCAGCTTGAATGTTTCACTTCTGGGAGAAATTTCACAAGCACCTCGGTCTTCATTTTATTATCCGAACAGAAAACTGATATTGATAAAGAACCTTGCCCCTGTGAAAGGGATTAAAATAATCTCTGAAAGTCCCAGAACCACTGGCTTTATGAAGAAGGAATAATTCCCAGAACTAGAATATTAATAGGTGGTTATTGAGGGAAAAGTGTAAAGATTTATGTATCCTCCTATCATTGAGGGAAGATTGTACCTCTCATTCTGGGTTGGTAGCAGCTAAAATATTTTTACGGTACATAACTGTGCTATAAAACCTTTTTTTCTGCTGGAGTTACATATTAAGGAGAAGGAATTTGTGCAAAAAATATTAGCAGTGTGCACATTTTATTTACAAAAAATTCATCATTGCAAACTGGAGGTAAAAGTCTTCACTAAAAAAAAAAATCTGTTAAGTTTTATATATATAAAGAAAAATTAGAAGGTTTGACATTGTTCTATTCTATGGGATGATTGCAACATTTTTGGCACAATATATCCTAATATACTAGGACACCAGGGAAGAAAGAAAGAAAAAAAAAATCCACAACAGAAGACCCAATGGGTTTTCTAACCTGTTTGCAGAATTAAAACCTAGCTCTATTTCCCTCAGCTGTCATCTGTGATAAGGAAAAGACAGACTCAAATTCTTTTTCTTTTCTTCTGACAGCAGCTATTCCACAACAGGCCAGCTATCCTGCTGTGGCTTGACTGTTCTTTGTCAAGCAGGCTGTTTCCTCTGCATGAAGGAACCTGATACTATAAAGACCAGACAAAGGACAATCTGCAATGGCAATACAGCTACAGTGATGACTGAGGATACCATTTTCAAAAGGCTTGAGTCATTTATGATCATTTATGATCACAGATCGCATTGAAAGTTAATGAAATCTGGGCTCCAAAAGTACTATATTTTTTAAAAAACAAATGAAAGAAATCTACTTTCAAAAAACATCTTTATAAGACTTTAGCTTATAATGAATGTAGGGAGGAATACAGAATAGAAGAAGGGGTAGTACTTCGCAGCTGTGAAATGTAACTTTTTTCTAGTTTTTATTTCTTGCATCTTTTTATTTTTTTTTTAAAAAAGGTCTTTGGTTTAGGCAACTCAGCCCCCTGTTGCGGATGAGTTTGACCCAAAACACTCCAAAGGTCCTTTCATTTTGTAGAGCTTATATGAAGATTTAGAAATAATTTCAAAAAAACTTGGAAGTTTGGATTATGTGCAATGATAGACATCTTTCTTTAGGAAATCCTACCCTCGATTCCCAAGCCATACCAAGCACAAGAAATAAAATAGTGAAGAGTAGACTTGTTTTTATGGCATGTGGGATGCTTCAGTCCTGTTCTTATAGTCATAGATTAATGAAGCTGAAAGCTTTTTTTCAGAAGAATGCCAAAAAGCTGAGTGCCTCAAGAGACATCTGGGAATTTCTGGACAGTTCATCACTTCAGATGCATTCTAGTCAGATCTCCTCTAACCACAGCTTGGCAAGAGGAGGCTAAAAAAGACAATTAACTCTAGGTTGCCCTTACAGGAAAGAAGAAACTGAGAAGTCTAACTGGTTACCTATTTTATGTTACTCAGACAACAAATGCAAATGGCAGAACATAACACCAACTTGGATGCAGGATAAATTGTGTAATTTTTTTCTTGTGAAAACCTTGAAAATGTTTACTGCGCTGCTTTGTGACTTCCTCGTGAATGTCAAAAGCACTAGAGAGCACAGCAAAAGGTCAGAACGAGTTTGGGGCAAAAGTACTGAAGAATTAATCCTGTACTGTTAGTCTAGTCTGGCAACACAAACCACTTAAAAAGTATAGCATGTCCTGTGCAGTCAACATACCAGTCTGTATTTCCTGCCTCTGGTTAGAAAAGAATGCAAGTTAACCACATCTCAATTTATGGCTACATAATAGCCAGCTTCAGTTGCTGTCAGTCATGTATCCCCTAAGGAAATTAATCATAATCATAATTTTGCATAGTGAGTCGTTGAAAAGCTTGACTATCCTTGTTACTAATTTTTTTAAACTTCTATATATAACAGTTTGTTATTAAAGCTTGGTATTGGGAAACACTTGCTAAAGATAACTAGACAAAGTGCTAACACCCTTTTTTGTTTCCTCAGCTAGAATAGCTTCTTGATTCTAACTGAATGAAGTACACTTCATGTCATGGGAGGAGCTATTGCAGCTGCCACAACAATATTATATATTTTGAACAGAGGAAAAAGCTCTGAGTCATCTCAACATGAAGAAAGAGTTTTTCTATTTATATGTCAGAGCTACACAATCAGTTTCAAGACCCCCTTTTTACTCTTTGGCATTTTGGATTAAGTGATCTGGAAAGAATAAAGTGATTTATATACTAGGGTGGAATTACTAGTAAATACCTCCGACAAGGGTGTCAGAAAAGTAAGGTTAAGGAGGGGGGGTGTGTGTGCAGGGAATAGTCATAGAGCTGATACACTACCTTGAGTGCAATGGAAGAGTCAGCTGGACAGCTCAGCTGCAGGGTGCTGACAGACCATGGTAAGGTGGCATAGGGTGAAGCAGCCACCAAAATTGGAGTAGCACAAACATCTCCCTGGGGCCCTGCAGCCCACACGTAAGGTACAAAAGAAATAGGGCTTGTTATTCCTTGTTTCTGTCAAGTACTGAGCTTATCTTTTCACACTTAAAAGTCAAAAAAGAGCATGTAAAATCAGCTTCATTTTTTTCTGGTGATATAATGCAAACTGGGCTCAAGGTCTGGAACACAGATAGATGTGATGATCCAAACAAGAACGATGTGATAGTAAGGCAGCCCAGTCAAGCCCCATGCTGAAAAGAAACACCTTTCTTTGATGGTGCATCCTTGTTGCTTTACTTCTTAATTTATGAGGGTAGACAGATGCAGAAGTGCCAGAATGATAAAACTGAGGCATTTGTATGGAAAATATGAGGGAAATATTATGTGTGCCTCCTTTTAAACATGTGATCCTGTTCAGGGCCATTTTACACTTAAGTGAAACTGCCCCTATCAGAATTTTCTGCAATACCTTAGGGGAAAAATTGCATGCAAAATCACTTCAACAAATGTTTCTGAATGCAAAGGTCAGAGAAGAATCAAACTGTTTTCAAGATTACATTATCAGGAAGGATTCCCAGAGTGACTGAAACATCAATAAAAATAAAATTCCTGAGAACACAAGCTGAAAATTGTTTGCTTACGATTATTCCATTTCTTATTGTGATGTGCCTTTCTGTTGACACTTTTATCCCCAAAGAATACTCAGTTTTCGTGGTAGAAATAATATACAAAGAATATGGAATTCTCTTTCAATGGAAAGTATGGAAGCACACACTAAAAATATAGAAATGTATTTTCCAGTGCTGACAACACTGAATCTTTATTTCCCTAGTTATCTCCGGTATTCAGTGATCAAACAGCAGAAGGGCTAAGATACTGGTATTTTGAATAAACACTTCAATTATTAACCTAAGTGAGAAAAAACAAAAAGTACAGAAGCCAATTTACCAGTGGGAGGGGGAAACCTATTAAGAATTCACTTATGTTCAGCATTTATTAGTATAATAAGCAAGTCTTCTATTTTGCAGTCTGTACAATTATCTTAATTAGAAATTTCCAAATATACAAATATATATTCATGCTTTAGAGACATTTTCCTGAAAACATTTTTAACATATTTCATATAAACATGGGCAAGCATTTGGGTTATTATTTAGACAATCTACTCCAAATGTGTGCATATGTGTTCATTTCAAATATATATCTACATATGCAAATTAAGTAACTTTCTGATCTCTTTGAATACGTAATTACCCCATTTGATCACCACAATATGTATTTTTCATTGCTGGCAAAACAGATAGTATATAATACTTCACAATTTAGTTAATTCAGCTTGAACCTAATGGTGCAAACATGAGCACCCATGAATTGGATGCACTAGAGAAGTGCTTTCAATGAAAGAAGTTACACTGTTATGCTTTGTGAGGCAAGTCTTTGTACCAGGAAAATGCTACTAATGTAAAAAGGCATTGGACTCAAACTTTTCTCTCACACAATCACACCCAAAATTTTAAAGAAATAAACTGCCAGTCTATGAATACTGCATATGAAGATTATTTTATCACTTCTGCAGATTCTTAGACAAGGATAAGAAATTACAGATGAAGACATATGTCTGTATTAATATTGAATCAACTATTTTCACTGCTGTTGATTATGAAAAGCAACCTTTTTCAGAAAGCAGCTGATTATTTTTAATGTCCTCATTTTGGTAGGGCCCCAAACAAGCCCCTTTCTAGGATTTTCAGGGCTGAATTCAAGGCATTTCTTACACAAAAGGAGTTTCCTAGGATGCTTATGTCAGTCCCAAATTAAGGAACCCCTGCACCAGACCCCATTTCTAACTATAAAATGTATATTGGAACCAAATAGGGCTGCGGTGTAAAAGACTGATCCTTCTGTACTTAACACTGCCAAAGAGATCTGTCAGTCATTCCTAAGAACACTGTTATATTAAAGGCTACCAGATCTCTTCCTATTCCACACTATTGACAAATAGATAGAAGTGAGGCTACAAAGCTATTCACGCTCTCTGAATACTGCTGGAAAGCAGCTGCATAGCCTCTTCGTCCATCTGACTCAGAAAACATTGCCAGATATGTTACAGAGCATCTGGTCATGACTGAAGAGTATTGCTGAAGACTAGAAAAAAACCCTGAATCTCAGGGAAAGGGATATGATACTAGCAAAGTGGCAGAAGCCATCAGAGTTAATGTGAAGATTTACACAGCCCTTTTTTTTTGAGATTGCACCTACTTATTACTTAAATTAACAATTTGGGGATACTTTAGCTCTTATTGCAACTAGAGAATCAAACTGCTATAGTGTTTCAGAGAGGTTTTTCATTGCTGCGTGACCACAAGACTGCGGTCATACATTCTATTGCTCCCATCTATTTGCAGTGAATTCCCATTCCTTTCCAGTGAGGTATCCCAGCCATGAGTTTATACATTCCTTTAGCTATAATATTGCACCTGCTTTAGATGCCTTTAAAATGCTCTTTCAGGTAAATCCTGAAATGATGACTTCCATTAATGAACACTGGATGGCAATTATGACGACTTATTTGCATTACAGTTTTTCCTAGTAGTTTGCACTAGTAAAAAAGCTCAGTTTTCCTAGGCAGTGAAGAAAATCACTAAGACACAATTCCTTCTCAAAACCCCAAGTAATGTAGAGATAGCTAAAACCAAGAAGGAATTTAGGGACATGACACCATTTATTTGATAGCACATGGAAAAGGAATAGCAAGAAGCATTTTGCACCAGTCTCGTTCTCTTCCCTTGTAGACCAACATTTCATTGCTGTGAATGATTCCTCAAATGCAGTTTGATAGGTATGATTAATTTTGCATAAGCCATTTACAAATACTACCTACTTATAAAGCAGGGACTGCAAGGTAATTGCTGCAATTTGATTCTTCTTTGGAAGCATACAGATTCTGTATTTAAGAACAAATCCTGAATTCCATCCATGATTTGTGGAACATGATTATCATACCTAAAATTTAAACCTCTAAAAGATAGAAAATGTAAGTAGAATATAAATTATCCAGCATCAGTGCCTCATTATAGGGAGAAAAAATAGTTAGAAATGAACTGATGACACCTAAGATTCACACTGATTTAGCCTTTAACAGTCTGGCATATTGTATTTTATGGTGCAATGTAATCACAGTTGCACTTTTTCCAACTCTTTTGCATCCTACACATGGCATTGTAGAAGCCTATAAATAATAATGTGGTAGCTAATTGGGCCACAACTGTGGGGTTTTTTTTTAAGTCTTTAATACATTCTATTCTATAAAACCAGTGTGAAGCTGGCAACACAAGGAAAAATAAGCATTATTAGACTTTCTTATATGCAGCTGTACTTTTCAAGATCTGGCTAAATGGGTTGATATTACACTTCACTGACACAACTTTAGGAAAGTCAGATTATTGAAGTCAAAGTTAACTGTGAAAAAATCTTTATATAACACTACAGCATTTTGTACTCTCTACATTTGAGAAGACTTCCAGATGTTTTAGCAGGACACTTCTCCATTATTCTTACTCTCCTCTCCACAGCCAAGTAGCTTATATGCTCACATTCAGTTACAGAGGATGAGAAAAATAGAGTGTCAAATAGAGTTAAGAAAAATTTCCAGTGTCTTCTAAAGTATACTACTGTAGAAATACGTATGATAAAAAGGTAGTCTCTCATACTCTCCCAGGGTAGGAAGTGCTAACTAGAGATTGCATTATCTGGCATTCCCCTTTTCTAGCCCCAAATCAAGAAACACACCATTCAAAAGGCATAAGATTAGTCTGTCCAGATCTCTCTGAAAAGCCTCCCTACTTTAAAGGAGATCAACACATGCCCCTAACTTGGTGTCAGCTGCAAACTTGCTGAGGGTGCCCTCAATCCCCTCATCCAGATCATTGATAAAGGTATTAAACAAGACTGGCTCCAAAACTGAGCTCTAGGCAACTCCACTTCTGACTGGCCACCATCTGGATTTAACTCCATTCACCACCACCCTCTGGGCCTAGTCATCCATCCAGTTTTTTACTGAGTGAAATGTATGCCCATATAAGCCATGAGCAGCCAGTTTCTCTGGGAGTATGCTGTGGGAAACATTGTCAAAAGCTTTACTGAAGTCCAGGTAGACAACATCCACAGCCTTTCCTTCATCCATTAAGCAAGTCACCCTGTCATTGAAAGGGATCAAGGTTAGTCAAGCAGGACCTGCCTTTCACAAACCCATGATGGGCCTTGTCACCAGGTTGTCCTGTAGGTGCTGTGTGATGGCACTCAAGATGATCTGCTCCATAACCTTCCCTGGCACAGAGATTAGACTGACAGATCTATAGTTCCCAGGATCCTCCTTCCAGCCATTTTGCAGACAGGTGTCACATTTGTTAACCTCAAAACAACTGATATCAACCAACATGAGGACCTCTTCTAAGATAAAATAAATGCAATCAAAATCCCAAGGAACAAATTCCATGAAACCCATCTTCCTATATTTTTGTTTTGTTCTCTTCCTCTGCATTTTACCATTTATGACTTAAAAAAAAGAGAACACATGATTTTGTAAGAAAATTCACAATCTTTCAGTGAATATCATTAACAGGCCCTCATTATCAAACAAAACAAGTTTTCTACTTTAAATACTTTTTTTCTTGCACAACTGAAGAAAGAAGCTTAGCATCCTCTGTAAGCTTGTCAAGAATATGAATCTCCAGGAATACAACATTAACTGCAGAACACTAGGGCCCAGCCAGAACCAGGGACAGATAATCAGCTACATCAACAACACAGCAACAGTGTTTCCTTACTCTCATGTGGGATGGAATCTCAACATTCATTTTTTCAACCCTTATTCCTGCAATTTATTTTCTCTTTGCAAATAAATTACGTGGTTGTTTTTTCTGACTTTTGTTTTATATTTACCACAGAAGTTATATTCTACCTAGCCATGGTAGCCTTCTAGTATTTCATAGAGTTTAAAAATTGACAACGGTTGTACCAATTTATTGCCAGAAAATCTTGTCTGTCAGATACAAAATCTAGGCTATGTACATTAGAAATGAGGTCTTTTAAACTTAATGTATTAAAAGTTTTCAATAACATCTGGTAGGACTGAATAGAGAATATACCTTTCACCACTAACTGGCCTTGGAAAGATTACAAATGCCAAAAAGACTGGATTAGAGTTGAAGAGAGATCCTCCAAATGAACCAGATAAAGAAAAAAGAGCAACTTTAGAAAATAAAAGAGGGACTAAAAATTCAGAATAAGTTTCCAGGCAACAGAAAGTCATAAATAAAAAAAATAGTATGTCCATAAATAAATACAAACCATGATTTATACAGAGCAACAAGATCATGGCGAGACGTATTTCAATGCAGCATGTATATGACATGTGTAATACCCCAAGGTCAATTATTGTACTCTATCTACTTCTGAGGAATACTCATCTGGAATACTCTGCATAGTTTTGAGCATCATAATTTAAGGAAAATATGGCTAAACTTGAGCTATTTTAAAGGAAAACAACAGAATGTTAAGTCTTCTGTGAAAAATGAGCTATACAGAGAGACTGAAGGAATTAGCTTTGTTAGATTAGGAAAGAGATAAAGGAGGTAGTTATCATGGGGGGTTTCCAATAAGAAAACATCCAGAGAAAAACAGCGACCCTCTGCTCTTAATGTCCACTGGAGAAAATACTTCAAAACATCAGCCTGCCTACCGGACCATCCTTTCTTTTAGTAAAGAACAGATATTCTATGGAACAGACTGCTTGGAGGGTACAATATCCCCATCCTCAGAGGTTTTTAGCAGTAAGCTAGACAAATATCAGTCTGAATTAATTTCAGCATATTTGATCCTGCCATGGATGAGAGGTTTGAATAGGTGGCCTCTTGAGGTATACCTACCTCTACCTTTATACGACAGTCTTCATTCTGACTTTTTTTAATCAAATGAAGTCTTAAGCTTTTCAGTTCTTTATCTCCCTGCAGACTCACACAGGTTTTAGTCTATTTTTCCCTTTCTAACAGTAATGTCTTAAAAATCCCCTGTGCTTACCACAAGTTAAACATCTTCTCCAACATTCTCAGCTAATTTGCATATTGAACTAGATCTTTCTAGGTGTGGAACTAAATAACACAGCTTTTGAGATATGAAAAATGAAGCAATGTAATGTATAGGTAACATTTAATATTAGGGACAAATAGTTAATTCACCAAAAATGCAAGAGCATAAACATACTTCATTACTAAATCTTCGATTATCAAGTTTCTTTCATTCTTCTATCATCCAGGGTTCTCCAATATATGATCACAACCTTTTCTATAGTGTAAGCAGTATAGAACATAAACTAGATGGAAAATTTAGCAACTAATGAAAAAGCACTAAAATTACTTTTTCAAAGCCTATCTCAACATTTCTTTCCAATCTCAATAATTAAGTACACTGAATGTATTTCACTAAAGCATAATGCTTGGCGGCAACATTAAAAAAAAAAAAGTATTGAATAATTGCTATGAATCACAATTGGTCTGTTTAAAATAAGAGACATACACTTTATAGCTCCTATTAAATTTGACCATGAAAGCATTTACAAGGATAACTAGAACCAAATGAAATACACGAGGAATAATATCAAGGAGAAATGATAACAGCAAAAGTCTTCCTGGTTTTTGTTTTTTTTTTCAGCTGTAAATTTGGTTTGGATTAAGTTTGTAATCAGCATATTTTGATTCTGTTTGCTCAAGCTTTGGCAACTTGTTGGTACTTAGTTAAAACAGAGACATATCCGTGCTTTTGACAGTTTGAAACAAAAATATAAATGGAGGAGAGAAAAAAGGTTGTTAAACTATGATGTTTTGAGGATATTATGAAAAAAACAACATTGATTATATAGTCAAAAAACGTTATTTACATTATTTTTACTTCTAAAGTTTAGTGAGAACATTGACATGTTCAAATTACTGACTCAGCACTCCACTCTCCAGCCATACAGTGTGTAAACATTTTCAACCCATAACATTTTCAACTTTCAGTGAGTAATTCAGTCATGTATTAGTTATTAAATTGATATATCCTGTGTTATTAAGAGTGAACAGAGATGTGCTATAATGTATAATCAAAGTCATTTTAAATATAGTTAAGACTGAAATTTTGATTCTTCTATGTACAATTCCTTTAACAACTTTTTCTTCAGGCTGATTACAGTTGGAAGTAACAATCAGGAGTTAATACCACTCACATACTACATTTTGAACAGCTCATCCTTACCAGACAATGACTTTTTATTTCACTAACCTAAACTATCTCTTTTTCATCATCTCTTCATGTTCATTCCATTATAGGTGTACTCTAGCACCATCCAAAAAAATTGAAAGCGATTATTCTCTAGACTCTCTCAAAGGATGGAGGCGGAGAAGTTCGGTCTCAACACAAGAGACTGTTTCTTCAAACAGTCCCTACACAGTAGCTTTTAGTAAA
This sequence comes from Chloroceryle aenea, assembly GCA_013399075.1. Classification (NCBI taxonomy): domain Eukaryota; kingdom Metazoa; phylum Chordata; class Aves; order Coraciiformes; family Cerylidae; genus Chloroceryle; species Chloroceryle aenea. The sequence continues at coordinate 52,367 of VWZY01010360.1, forward strand.
CCTGTATGACTAGTCCACAGAATCATAGAATGTTAGGGTCAGAAGGGACCGCGAACTATCACCTAGTCCAAACCCCCCCGCCAGAGGAGGATCACCTAGAGTAGGTCACAGAGGAACGCATCCAGGCAGATTTTGAAAGTCTCCAGAGAGGAAGATTCCACAACTTCTCTGGGCAGCTTGTTCCAGTGCTCTGTAACCCTCACAGCGAAAAAGCTTTTCCTAGTGATTTTGTGGAACCTCCTATGTTCCAGTTTACATCCATTGCCCCTTGTCCTATCACTGGACATCACTGAAAAGAGCCTGGCTCTGTCCTCTTGACACTCACCCTTTATATATTTATAAACATTAATGAGGTCACCCCTCAGCCCCTTCTTCTCCAAGCTAAATATACCCAGCTCCCTCAGCCTTTCATCATAAGGGAGATGTTCCACTCCCTTGATCATCTTTGTGGCTCTGTGTTGGACTCTTTCAAACAGTTCCCTGATCTCAGATAATTATAAATTTAAGGAATTATAAATCTAAGTGTCATGTGCTGATTTTTGAAAACTATGTTTTAAGTACATTTGGAAGTACACTTTTTTCTCATTAAAAACTAAGTATTTTACTGGTTTATTATACAGTTGCTCTTGCTTGAGTTCATCTGTGCTGGAGAACAAGCAGGACATTCACTTCTCACAGCTGCAGAAACCAAGAGACTCAGCTTCTGGAAGTGTAAGTACATGGACTTATCAATACCTTCACATTGGTCAGAAGAGAACAAAGCAAGCCATGAAAAGGATTTTTATGAACGACTACATCACACAATCTCTCCCTGTAAAGCATCTAATTTGTTCATCTAGGCTCTCTAAGAAGTTAAAATGACTTTACAAGGCAGTTAAAATCCATCGTTTACATTATAAAATACCTTATATTATCATATTAATAATCAAACTCTAACAAAATTAATTAAGGATGGGATAAGGTTTGCGAGCATCATTCTTACTCCGAAGCCTTCCTGGAGGCTTCTAGTTTCTGGTTTAAAACTTACTCATGGCCAGCTTATGTGAATGCACTTTTTATTTCTGCTAATCAAAATTCTGGTTTTAAAATAGATTGGTATTAAACAGTTTAGATGTTTTTCCTCAAAGTTATATATAGATTTTTTTCTTATTTCACAGAATGAATTTCAATACAATTAAGATATTGGTAAATATTACTTCAGTGGAACAGTGATCCTTCAGGAAATATTGAAAATCAGTTCTATTTTAAATAAATTACAAATAACTTGGGGGGAACAAAGGAGAATGTCCACAGCAGATGTGCAGTACGTCTGTCATGAGTTGTCCCAGACTAACTGAGGAAGCTCCTGATGAAGTTTGTATCAAAGACAGACTGAAGGATTTATCAGCAAGGAAAATACACTATTTGTGTTTGTAACAAGGGCCACAGAAGACATTGATGATCTCTTTGCCATTTAAAGCAAGTCCTGAGGCTGCCTCAAGTTGAAATATGTTAATTTTTGTTTTTTCTTTCCCTATCATTCAAAACTTGCCACAAGTGTAGTAAAAAAGGGTAGCACAAGTGATATGGATATCTATGTGTTAATATGACTGATGAGAGGATTAATGTGGAGAATTAATACAGATTAATTAATGGATTAACTAGGCATTACTTCATACTACCAGAAAATGAGAAATGTTAGATGCGCATATCATATGTGACTGAGCAGGAAAAAAATGCTGTTATCAATCTAAAGACTGTTTTTTTAAATGAAATTTAAAAGGAGTTGAAAGGGAAACATAAAATGGGAAACCTGCTGTTACAATGGCCATACTTCTGGTTTATACTGGCCCATAGATGTAATGATGATAGCAGGCATATCAGGATTTATATCCTCAGTAAGCCCCCCACCTTGAAACTTGTAAAGGGGATTTCAGCATTACTTTGCATTGGTGATAAAGTAGCAGAGGTAAAGAACTCAAGGCTGGGATTTATAATTCACTGCAAGTAAACAGGATTTCAGACCAGGTGTCCTGGTTCAGGTTTGCAGATGCTTAAAAGATTACATGGATGTACACAGAAAACAGGTGCAGACTCAGGTGCAAGATAATACAAAATGAGAATACTCAAAGTTTTTATTAAGTACGCTCAGCTGCTTCCCTGAACAGGGCTCAATAGAAGTGATTACTGAGTAATATTGTGATGAACTGAAGAAGGAGTGTAAGAGTAATAGGACAGCTTTCCTGGCAATCAGACTTACTCTTACCACTTTTGCTTGTTTATTCACTGCCAAGTTTCTCTGAAAGCATTTTGTTATGAATGAAGCATGGAAAACTGGGAAAGAAATAAGAATCATTGGAAATGGGAAAGGTGTACTAAAACATTACATGATCCCTCATATTTTACTTTTAAGTGTGCTTCTGACTCCTATGAATGGATCAAAAAATTGGCATCAGTGCTGTGCAGATATATCCACAGAGGCAGACACAGCTGTGCATAGCTGACACAGGTTTTTTAACTTTATTTTTGTTAGCTCTCCATCAGATTTTAGGGGGAGATTACTCACAGATGTTGCACACAGAAAAATAATGTACTGGTACTAATCCTCATCTACAATGGGATTTATAGTACCAGTACTGGATGTAGAGTTACTTGCTGCTCTAGGCAAAGAGGTGAATGCCCATTTCTCCTCATCTTTAGTCTTTCAGACAATAGTCAGTAACTGTTTTAGCCCTAGGTGAATATTTGTCCAGTACTGCATTTGTCTCTGGGACGTATTGCTATGACACTTTAGATGAGTAAGAATAGTATCTGCAGTCACATTCAAGGGAAAGAAAATAATGTCAGAAAGAAATTTCTCCCCATAGTACAGTATTATACAACTAAGTGCCTTAGAGGTCTTTACATCTTTCTCCAAACATCTTCCACTGCTCATTTTTGAAAAATAACATTACATAGAACATACGAATTTTCACATACAATGAAACCTACATTTTTATGGTGTTTTCACTCCTCTCCTTTTTTTTTTTTTGAGCTTGAGTTAATATCAGGTAATTTAGCTTCTCAAAATCTGGAAGAAATGGTACCATATTCAATTAAACTAGGGTGTATAATCTCATGTATGTTTCTTGCTTGGTGTTCAGGACAGGCTATAATATTTCCCTGTCCTTGCTGTTTACTGAATAAAAAAGGAGGATAATGTATCACTACATTTTCAGAGTTAAGATCAATTTTAAATTTGAAGCAAAACCAAGTAAAAATGTTCTGCAACAAGAATAACTGGTATCACTGCCTGTATAAAAACTTTTATGCCATATCTGCTATTTTATACATTTGGGCAGAGTTCTTCTCATTTGCTGTAACAATACTACTAGAAGAAATTAATATGGTTTAATATTGACATAGTACATAAATATAGAAGTCATGTATACGATTATTGCTGAACAGGTGAATTCTGATGTGTAAATCCATCCCCACTCCTCACACCCCTATCTCTCTACACCCCACCTTTAAAAAAACAACTAATTATGCATGTGCTCCAAAGAGGTAGCATTAGTCAAACTGCAGTGGTCCATATTGCTAGTTCAAGACTTAAAAATCAACATAAAAATCAATCAGATGTGAGGGCAAAATAGAGCTGCTACTGTCCCAGATTTTTGTCAAGGAGCTTTCTACTCCCCCCTTTTCATCACAGTTGCTGAGAATTTATCTGACTTGGCACCACAGCGGAAGCTCGGAAGAGAACAGATTTCGCAGAGTAGAAGCTTGATCTTTGAACTAATTAGAGGGATATAGGTTTTCAGTCAAATGGTCTAATGTTAGGAGCAATCTTGATGAAACTTATAAAACTCCCCACAGCAATGTCAAACAGTGAATATGTTTTAGCATTGTACTTAGGCCCCAGTCCTTCTAAAGTTAACAAATGAATGCATAGCATGAGAGGTAACTAAATTCCACATATGTGTGCCTATGGGCTCTGAAATCAGGGACACAATTCTCCACCTGCCTCTCCTACCATTACACTACTTCGATGTTCTTTTCATTGATGTCACTTTTGAAGTGGCATCTCCGTCTTGTTAAAAAGTCATCCCACAGTTACAATCCAAAATATTTCCTCACGGTTGAACTGCATGTTCTCAGACCTTCCACCACCAACTGATCAACCTGCTTTTGTCTTTACATCATTGAGTTTTTCAGCATTTGCAGATCAGCTTGCTTTCTTCACTTGACCTCTTTTTTTTTATGCAGCACCATGACTTAGTGATTGAAATTTTGACTGAGAAACAAAAACAACCGCATAATGCCAACATCACAGAATGATAGGGGTTTGAAGTGACCTCGAAAGATCACCTGTCCAACCCTCCTGCCAGAGCAGGATCACCAATATCCATCCCTCTTTTCTACAGAGGGTTTCAAAGTACAGAAGAGGTAATAGTGCCATAGTTATGTGACAACTAAATACCTATTCCAGCTGTGTCCTTTCAGAGACTTAGATGAATGCTCACTGTGAGCCACTAACCAGTGTAATACATTTGTTCTGCTGTTTCCTTCAGAGAAACTGTCATGAAGAATCAACACAGTGCTCAAGAAAGGAAAGAGCCTCATAAAATCCAGTGTGAAACATAAGAAAGCACCACTAGTGCATATGATTTCTACAAAGATCATATAGGGAAAAAACAAAAGGGCAACTCTAGAGGGAAAATTAAGTGAAACTGAGGTCTAACAGGCACATTTGGCCACATATAAGAATTACAAAATTTTCCAGCAGAGCAGCATAGAATGGAGCTTCCACAACCAACCTGGAAAAATCATCTTTGTCTTCCTATAAGCTCATAAGAAAGAGGCAATCTCGTGACTGCATTGCTAAAAAAATCCCCAAACAAACTTGTCTTCCACAATGTCATTTCCAGTAATTGTGGAGTTATGTTTGGGAGATTGCCATGAAAGGGACTGAAATGAAAAACTGGAATTTTTATATGGACAACATTTGGCAAACATTAAAATACACAATTACCTGAATGTATGTTGTAAGGAAAGTCACACAACAGCAACAAGAATGAAGGTTTAAGCATAGGTCTATTATGTCTACAGAAAGGTACAGCAGGAATGAAAAATCATAATACCATAGGATAGTCGTGATAAGTTTTTTAAAAAATATGTAATGGGAACTAGGACATCAAAATGTATTAATTATGTCTTTAAGTTACCACATAAATGGAAAACAATATCTAAAATTGTAATTAATATTAACTCTATACATTTTAAGTTAAACACCTTTAAATCAAGATTTTGTTAGAAGTAGTAATTTTCCCGGCAAAGACCCCAAGGTTAAGAACACACTCTGGCAATAAAACATATTTCCATTGATATTGTTTTTTTCAAGCAGAATTCCTGAAATATGTAAGACTTTCTGCAGAGAGACCTGGACAGACTGGAGAGATGGGCTGACTCCAATGGGATGAGCTTCAACAAGGCCAAGTGCCGGGTCATGCACTTTGGCCACAGCAACCCCATGCAGCGCTACAGACTGGGGACAGAGTGGTTGGAGAGCAGCCAGGCAGAAAGGGACCTGGGAGTCTGGATAGACAGGAAGCTGAACATGAGCCAGCAGTGTGCCCAGGTGGCCAAGAAGGCCAATGGTATCCTGGCCTGTATCAGAAACAGCGTCACCAGCAGGTCCAAGGAGGTGATTCTGCCCCTATACTCAGCCCTGGTAAGGCCACACCTCGAGTACTGTGTTCAGTTCTGGGCTCCTCAGTTCAAGAAGGATATTGAGGTCCTCGAACAGGTCCAGAGGAGGGCAACCAAGCTGGTGAAGGGACTCGAACACAGATCCTATGAGGAGAGGCTGAGGGAGCTGGGGCTGTTCAGCCTGGAGAAGAGGAGGCTCAGGGGAGACCTCATTGCCCTCTACAACTACCTGAAAGGAGGATGGAGCCAGGCGGGGGTTGGTCTCTTTTCCCAGGCAACTCTCAGTAAGACAAGAGGGCATGGTCTTAAATTGTGCCGGGGGAAGTTCAGACTGGATATTAGAAAGAAATTTTTCACAGAAAGGGTGATCAGACATTGGAACGAGCTGCCTGGGGAGGTGGTGGACTCTTCATCTCTGGAGACATTTAAAAAGAGACTTGATGTGGCACTCAGTGCCATGGTCTAGTGACTGTGGCGGTAATTGATCAAGGGTTGGACTCGATGATCTCTGAGGTCCCTTCCAACCCAGCCTATTCTATGATTCTATGATTCTATGACTTCAGAATCGTGGTTTACTTCTTCCAATTGAGACCTTCCTGAAAGCTGTCCTAATGATGACCATCTTTCTGTTGCTAGGCAGGATGTATGGACTACTATTGTCTACTTTTTCTTTTGTGTAATAGTCTGCAAATCCACAAGGTTTAGTAACAAATTGCTGTATATTCCTTTAGCACATTAGTAGAAACTGAACTCTGAAGAAGACATCAAACTAACACGTCCTGAATTCACAAGTGCAAACCAAAATCTAACACCAAGTTTCTGTCTTGTCTTTGTTATTTTCTCAAGTCAATCTTCTGTAAGTGCACTTGGAAGGATTTATACAAGTTCTTCATTCACCGCAGTGGCTTGTAAAAGATCTTTTGGATTTATTCAATTGTCAGATGCGGTGGTTACCTACACAGGGAAGCATTCACAATGAAAGTAATGCCTAAAGATTCAATTCCTTAATTCTATCTCAAGAACACTCTGCTTTTATAAGATTATCTTTCCAGTAAGGCAAATAGCTTATCATTAAGTCCCCCTTCATTTTCCAAAACCCTGGATCTGACCACACAAGTCAGACATTTTTAATCCCTATGATTTTTATTCTGTTATTTTATTCCCTGCTTTATCATGAGGACTCAATCTCTACCTTCCACCAATACAGGCATTCTCACAGGTACACTCACAGGAAGCCTCTTATGACATACTGTCTGGTAACCTGTATGTGTGTATATATATATTTATATATAGAAGTCACTGCCTTAGTGACGACAGCAAAGCCAAAATTTGTTCTGTGATTCACAAACGTATTGAGAACGATGCACAACAAGTATAAATATTCTTAGCAAATTCTCAAGACAGCATTATATTTTCTGGTGATTCAATTCCCTTTTCATTTTATACCTGAAAAATATCCTGGAGGAATTCCTTTACAATTCCTGAATGGAATATCTGTTGTAATAGAATTTTTAGAGTTTAGGAGGAAAAATGTTACTGGACTTTTAACCCTATAACCTGACGCTGACTTACGATCTCCGTCCAGACTCATACGTAGTACCCTGCAGTATGACTATGTGGTGTCCCATGATGGAAGGAATATTTCTATTGTATATATGAAAACTATACTGTAGATACCTTTTGACTAATACAGATTTAATTGCATTTTAGGATTCAAAAAGAAGTAACAAGGCAGCTGCAAGGTATTTTCCCTTGCAGTAAAATGAATGGAGTTTTTTCAGTGAGTATATTCACAAACCACAGTTTTAGCAATTTGTAAAGTAATTTTTCTTAGTAATTTTTAAAATTGAAAAAAGTATTTTTTAAAAGTAATTTTTAATGGTAAGTAATATTTATTTTATTATTAATTTTATTTTAAACATGTTATTATTAATTTTATTACATTTATCCAATCCCAATCACCTTTGCTGAACAGAGAGACCAGGTCACTGTTACTACAACAAAGTCACCAGAAGTGCTGCAAGGATGCAATTATTTCTAGGTATTAAGCATTTGTCATCTGCTCTGAAGCATCTCTTTAGAAAAAATCAGCTCATATAATCAAGAAGGAAACAAAATGTGAGGAGGTCAAACTAAATAGTCATTGTCAGTTATCCACAAGCATGTCAAGAAGCTCTGATCTGTTTGGAGTAGACAGCTGGATCAGTCCATGTTCTGTTTTTACAGAACCTGGGAAATGCTTATATACATTTCGGACAGAGACAGGAGTCCTAAAGCTATGTTAGGAAATGAAGCCTAGCAGGTACTTCACTTCCCACAGTGAGATAGGATTCTAATACCAAAGCTGGATCAGAAATACAAATTTGGAATGATGCTTATATTGTATATGCTTTATATAAAAATGAAATATAGAATACATTTTAAATTTTCATGGTTGTTACTGTTACATCAGAATAAAATTTATCTCCATTTTAGAGAAAGATTGTCCGTCTAAGAATTTTAAATGGAAGAGTCTTTCAGGGGAGGATATTTTTACAATGCAAAATAAGAACTGCTGTTGATCAGTCAAAGGGGTCTGAATCAAACTGCTTACAGTAATGAAATGCTTTTAATTTATCTGTTGAATAGTTTACCAAAAAGAGCATCAGAATATGACTGGGCTTTTCTTATTTTGAAATAAAAGAGACTTCATCCCTATCCGACATCTAGTTCCCATCTTTTCTAACAACAATAAAAGTGGTGTTAAGATTAATTCATGAGAGACAGGTTGTTCGGGGATGACTAGGATTTTTAACACCGATCTACAACAAGTCAGATTTTAGGTGAATAAAGCTCAGAATAATGAAACACACTGTGAGCAGTAATCACAATAGGAAGGCTTTATCTGAGATGTCTAATACTGAAGAAATCAATCAGCTGAAAGATTTAGTTGATGCAAGACACTGAACAGGTAAAACCTGGACGGGGGTAGGAAACTGTTTAAAAGAATGAGCGATACTCGTGACTGAATTATTTTGAAATCTTTGTTAAGAAAACTACTTGCTTAATTTGTACAGCATAATCACACTAAGACAGTAGATACACACAGTTGCTCTAATTGCAGTGGAATAGGCTGCATACTTGTTTCAGATGACTTGCTACAAGTAAACTACATTTAGATTAAGGAAAATCTTTGAAGCATTTGAAATTAGATACACACAAAGTAGATAAACCTCTCTAGAAGGTCTTGTAATGTACTGTAATATTATATTCATATGCAAGTTTAGGGTGAAGTTTCATCTTACAAATTGTTTTTCTTAGTTACAATTTATTTTCAATTCCCATTTTTGCAGTTAGAAATTCACTGTGAGTTCATTGAGGGAGGCATAAAGTGCCCAGCTTGTATTAGTAACTCCATGTCTTTTAAAATGAATGTAAAAACAGAAAGCGTAAAATAGTATCATTATGTTGTGTAGCTAAACAGCTGTTCACTCTTTTTCTCCTACACTGACTTTTCCATTTGTAGAAGAGTGCCAAATGCCATTGCAAGGGTTCACACAAGATAGAGGTTAATTTGTTGTTTCTCTCCTGGAGATAGCATTTTATCTTTCCCTTTTTTTTTTTTTTCAGTAATCTGCATTTTTCTAAGATAAATGCCACTCAGAGTATAAACACACATTTGCTTTCAACATTTAAAAAACAGGAGTTTTCAATATTAAGCAGTACTGGGTCTTCTGCTTACAAATTAACTCAGTGAAACTTCATGAATCCCTCTCATTTAAGTAGTAAAAGAATAAAGGTAGCAAAAAGCTACTTCAAGTAGAGCTTAAAATAGAAGTCCAGGTGTCAATTAAGCAAGATTGAAGTCTAAGACTTTCATCCAGACCAAATATGCCAAATAGATCTGCTTGATTACACTGTAAATAACAGTCAGTTTTGTTACCACAACACATTCCACATCCATAAAAGCATTCATTGGCTGTACAATTACACTGATTCTTCCGTGATGGACTGCAGCCCCTTGTCCTACTCATAGGAAATGTGTGTGAAAGGCAGGGCTAAACCAATAGAGCTCCACAGGGATATCAGATGAAGAAAATTCCTGCTTCCCACAAGGCATTTAATAAGCATTTCTTAATAGATTTAGAAAATTTTATCAGATAGTTTGGATCCCTCATTTTTAATGAGAACAAGTACAGATAAGTTACTTTAAACTTTTTGAAAATGGAAATTATATTTCAAAGGGTTTTGATGGAAAAAAAAAATGTTCAGCCTGCTTTCAGTTTTGTTATTTTCCAGTTTTGGAGTGGTTTACTTTTCTACCCTCACAGCTTTTTGATGGAAAAAAAAAAATAATCAAAATTTATAAGAGGTACTGTATAGATGTATCTCAGGTTATTCTTTGTGAGGTAGAGTTCAATTATAGTAATTTGTACATTAACTTGAACATCTGATTTATCACCTTAATAATATGGAATTATATACATAAATGTGTATAATATTCTAATTTGATTAAATTCTACAACTGTTATAGGACAATGATTTCAAGTATTAAATATATATATGTTTGAAGTAATTTTCTATGTATTTAAAATCATTGTCCCTTAACAGTTGAAGAATTTAACAGCTCTGGCCAAGCAGTGAAAAGCAGAGAAACAGCTAACTTTCCCACTCAGTGAAGCTGCTGATCATTTCTGAGACATCCAGAAATCTGTAGCTGTTCAAGTGATATTTGAAATAAGTCTGCTTCCAAGATAGATGGCAGGTGAGAAAGATCTGGGAGATTTCAATACTTGCCAAGTTCATATAACAATATGAAGAGATGCGTCAAGAAGCAAAAGCACCTCTGCTTGCAGAAGCAGTCACTCAGAATGGCCCCTGCAGCTTCTACAGCTGGCTGCAAATCTGCGAAATTAATGGGAACTAGAGCAGCCAGTGCTACTACTGGCATAGTCCTAGGAATGCAACAGCTACCCAGAAGCAATGGCAGACTTGGCAGTTAATGAAAAAACCTAGTTCTTGAAGTGATGTTGAACCCCTGCAGCCCGACATAACAAAATACCTCTCCCATTCCTTGGCTTTTCTTTCACCACTGCAGCCCATTCATTCTGCCTTATGGATATATCTATGCATTTCTTTTGAATTCTCCACTTGAATCTAATCACTGTTTCTGAAAAATTGCCCTCTGTTTTCTGACAAATCTCAGGGGTAAACTAAGGGTAATCTCTAAAAGGTAATCTCAGAGTAAACTAATTGCTACATGTGACAATAAGGAAAATACTTGTCTGCAGAGACATGTAAATACACTTTATCTGAATAGTGGCACTATGAAGAGGAATTATTAAAGATTCATGCCTTTATTGGTTATGTATGTATTTTAAATGGCAATTAATTAAGTTAGTTTTCCCCAAGTTGAGTCCGTTTTGCCCATGACAGTAATTAACTAAGGAAATCTTCCTAGTTTTATCTTGACCCTGAAGCTTTCTTCTTCCTGTTCTTCCTTGAGAAGGGAGGGATTAAGCAAGCAGTTGGGTGGAAGTTTGGCTGTTAGACAAGTCTAACCCACCACACAGGTATATCTACAGGGAAGACTTTCCATTCTTATTCAAGACCTTCATCAATGATGTGGATGAAGGGACAGAGTGTACCCTCAGTAAGTTTTCTGATGATATGAAACTGGGAGGAGTAGCAGGCTGTGCTGCCACTCAGCGAGATCTGGACAGACTGGAGAGCTGGGCAAAGGTAAACCTAATGAAGTTCAACAAGAATAAGTGTGGAGTCCTGCACCTGTGGAGGAACAACACCATGTACTGGTACAGGTTATGGGTAGACCCACTGGAAAGAGAGGGAACTTGGTGTTCTGGTAGACAGTAAGTTATCCATGGAACAGCAATGTGTCCTTGTGGCCAGGAAGGCCGATGGTATCCTGGGGTGCATAAAGAAGAGTCTGCCCAGCATGTCAAGGGAGGATCTCCTCCCCCTTTACTGTGCCCAAGTGAGACCACGTATGGAGTACTGTGTCCAGTTCTGGACTCTCCAGTTCAAGAGGGCAGGGAAATACCAAAGAGAGTCCAATGGAGAGCTACAAAGATGATCAAAGGACTGGAACATCTCTCTTATGAGGAAAGACTGAGAGACCTGGGGCTGTTTTGTCTGGAGAAGACTGAGAGGGGAATCTTATTAATGTTTATAAATATCTGAAGGGTGGGTGTCAAGTAGAAGGGGCCAGTCTCTTTTCAATTGCACCCTGTGATGAGAGGTAATGGTAGCAAGGTGAAACACAGGAAGATCCACCTCAACATGAGGAAAAACTTCTTCACTGTGAGAATGACAGAGCACTGGAACCAGATGCCCCAAGGGATTGTGGAGTCTCCTCTAGAGGCTTTGAAGATCAGCCTGGATCTGTTCCTGTGTGGCCTGCCCTATGTGTTACTGCATTAGCAGGGGGATTGGACTCTATGATCTCCGGAGGTCCCTTCCAACACCTACCATTCTATGATTCTATTTGCACTACTCTTATTATGTCCTAGGTATATCATAGGGGCCACAGCAAAACACAAAGTCATTTTCAGAGTTGCAATGGTATGTTTTGTATTAGGCCACACAAATATTGTTACTCACTCTTTATGGACTTGGGAGAACTCAGCAGAATAATTATCTATCAGCACTAGTTTTTAGTATCTCCTCTTCTTTATGTTCTCCCTGTTATTGTAACCATCTTTGTGCTCTTCTGAAGCCCACAACATGTGGAAACCTGAATATCTGTAATTTTTTTTCCACAACTTTAATTAAACTAATCTTTCTCATTCTATTGCCATATCTTCCTGCCTTAAGTTCATTCATTAGCTCATGACCACATGTTTGGCCAAGATATCAAGTAGCATGTCAGCCAAATCACATGTCAGGAAATCAAACAGAAATAATTTTCTGGAAATTTCATTATACTTCTCAGCTCAAACTCACCAAGACTCTGGGGCTCTTAGAGTTTAATACTAAAAAAAAATAAAGTTCCTTTGCTTTGTTTTTAAATTATGCTATTCTTTAAAGGGATAACAAGGGTTATGGCTACCCCACACTCAGAAGTACATCACTTACTGCTGGGAAAAGGCAGAAGCTGCTGCTCCAGTGCTGCATCAGTCCAGGCACAGATGAGCAAGAGCACTGCATTTGCTTTGTTATGCTATTTTTCCTTTGTTGACAACATCACAACTGTGTTCCTAAGGCCCTAAGGGACTAGTAGGAGCTGCTTTAGCTGATCAAAAGAATAATACAAAAAAGTACTTATTTATTTATTTATTGAAAGACAGTTTATGTGTGTTAAAAGGGCTAGGTGCAAAGGGACCAGGATGCAATGCCAGTCACTCTTCACTCCCACCAATACTCCCATCATGCAGTGTGTCTACTCTAAAAAATAGGCATAAAAAGAACCTTAGAAATGGCAAAGACAAGATCAGAAATTACAATGCCAGAGAAAATCTTGCCATGCAGACTGAAAGACATGCTAAACACTCCTCGTAAAAGAGAGGTCTCAGCTGGCCTTTCTCGTTTTTGTACCCTAACCTTATTTTCTATTAGCAATGCATCACTTCAGTGCAGCTCCCAGAATTCAAATACTAGATCCAATATATCACACTGCCAGTTGTGCCAGACCATCACGATGCCAATGCACATTTGCCCATAAGAACTATTAGCATAAATATATAGATATACAATTTATAATATAGACTGATATAAAACCAGCATTTCCTTGTGCTTAATGCTAATATTTTTGAAGAAAAATTCTATAATACAGATTGTTTTGTTTTGTTTTTTAATTTAGTTTTCAATAACACTCTAATTTAAATGACAGTTTATTCACCCTAATAAGGTGCTACTTCAGTAAACAGTTAATTTATTGATTGGTATAATTTCTCTTTAGTTTTAAAGGGTTACCAGGGCTGGCATTAACTAAATATCTAAGCAAATTGTTATATCCTGAAGTAGTAAAGCTACAGTTACTTTACCACAGTGATGACATTTGTTTTTAATAAAACTGGTTTTTGAGTGTTTTTCCTCCTAACTGATCTTCTTTATCACAAACATTTCTGTGATTGACCATTGTTTCCAAATAATGCTGCAAAAAAAATTCCCATCTATACAAAGATGTTAACAATTGGATATTTTGAGAGGTAAAAACTTATAAGGATTAATGCATTGCAGGAAGCAAACAGGTGAATGGAAAGAAGAGGTTAGAAATTTACCTTCTTAATCCACTAGCCCTATTATTTAAGATATATGATTGGAGCCTTTCTTGGAAACAAAACCAGGGAAGAGAACTTCTAGCTAAGCCTTGCTTGAACAAGGTGTAAATAATTAAATTCCATCTGCTCTTTGCCCATCTCTACTGAAGAAGATGAACAGATGTTTAGCCGCAACACACAAAATAAGCAAAGTACAGATTCAACTAAAGACGCTTTTTGGGAAGCTTGTTTTGAACCTGTTGTGCCAGAAAGTATATAAAGATGCCTTTTTTCAGCAAAGTTTAATCAAATCACAAGAAGACTGGAAAGCAAATTTACAATAAAGCATAAAATTGAAAGGAGCAGATTTTTTAAAATAAAATTTTAAAACCCATACTTACTGATGCCTTGCTCCATAAGTAATGCATTGCCTTAGAGAACATAAAATAAGTGGGACGCAACCTTGCTTGTTTTCTGTGGAAGAATCCACCTTCCTCAGTGAAGTTCAGGCCTTTGCATGAACACCTACCATTCTGTCATGGTTAAAAAAAAATAAGCCAATTTGATTTCATATTATGTTTTTTCAGCACCATTGAATGGATAGTGGAAAAACCCTGGAAATAAGTCTCATCGTCAGAAGGATCTCTTGCTTTTGCTAGGTGTGTGAAAACACTGGCAAACATTTCACAGTTACGAAGCAGACTTCTATAAACCATTTCCAACTGACAGGTTTTTTTTTCTTTTTAAATTATTCTGTCTACTAATATGTCATTATAGAAGTACCTCAGAAAATAAAAAACACCCACTTGCCTTGCCCTAACTTCTATCAGAAATGTCTTTTCAAAATGCATGGAGCACACAACACTGTTACTGACAGTACTATTCTGCTCATGGGAACCTTAGCCTTAGATGAGACACTGCAACTTTTTGAAGGTCACAGAGGAAGTCTAGATCAGAAAAGGAACATGAATCAAGCTTTTTCTAGGTTTAGATCGGTGCCTTAGGCATCATCTTTTTCTTACCTCTCTTTCCTGACATTGTTTATAACACCTGTGTCAGAGGGCCACAAATGAGCTCTAGGTTGCACAGACATTTGTGATTTAGAGAGCGGCTGAAGTCACAGATCTCTATTTCCAGACTGAGAGAATCATCTTTTCTCCGTAAATGACAAAAAAAGCTGTAAATGACTTTTAGGTTAATTCTGGTAGCACACAAATAAAATAAATAACTTTGAAAAAAGGAGATGCATCACTCCTCCTTTGCAATTGATAAGGGATTACAGTGTCTCTAAAGTCTATTTGGGTTTATCCACTTCTTTTCTCTTGATTTTTGTGCTTTGTCCCTGTCCTTAACCTATGACCCAGAGAAAGCGTAAACTGCTGCTAACGATGCCAATAAGATTCAATAGTTCATGTTCCCTTACTCTTTACCCGGGCTGAAGCAACCACATTTGGTATGCATTCCACTCTGCAGCACGCTGGAAGCACCTGCAGTCTGAATCCATTTTTCAATTTAGCATCGATGCACTCTGAAAAGCAGCAGTATGTGATGGAGCCAGCTGGTCTTCCTTAGACTTTTACTGTTTTCTAATCTTTCAGTGTTTTGTGGTCACCTCATCTACTCTTGGCTGCTGTAACCTTTGATCATGTATCATATTTGTTGTATTCTTTTACCTTGCCTTAACCTTCCTGTTGCAAAGGGTGAAGGCACTGTGATGAGCATTAGAAAACAAAGTACTCTGATATTCCAATTGATTCAGAGTTTGGAAGGAAATCTGCACGTAAAACAACGTGAATCACCTGGGGTGTGTTTTTAAAAAACAAAGCAAGAGCAAAGGTGAACAAATCTAGTTAAAATTTAGAGCTCCCTATTAGAGGATTTGATTCATAAGTGTGTATATATATGCATACAAGTTGTATATACATCCATACATCTGTGCACCTGCACACATGCATACTCTGCATATGCAGTCACAGAAGAGCAAAATATATGGTTTATACACAATGATTTTGTTAGAATGATTATCACAGAAAGAAATGAACAGTAAAAATAGAAAGGGAAGCAAAGACTCTATTTTGAAGTTTAAGCAAACTGGTCTCAAAAGATAGAAATAAAAATGGCAGAAATAGCAATATAAATTAACTTCACAGATAATTAACAGAATTCGGAGAAAAATATGATAAAGTATTTAAATTAAATATGCATTTAAAAAATCTTCTGAGGTCTTAGGATACAGAACACATTCAAGCTTCATTTTGTAAAGTGTCTTTGCTGTTTTTTTTGGTCTAAAGAAGATGGAGAATTGCATGGATTTCTTTATGCCCCTAAACAGTTTTAGCAATATAAGATATGATATTAGCAGTGGTCAAACATCTGGTTTTACTTAGCATAATTATAATGCTGTTCTCCTAACTTTTCTGTTCTCAGCAATATATCCAAAGAAAGAAAGGGTTACTAATGAAAGAAGCGTGTGTAGTTTTGTACTGATCTAAGGATATTAATTACACTGTAAGGGAGCCTAGTATGGTTAGATACAGCAAAGAAGGCATAAAATTTGATTTTATATGCTTGTTTGTGATTTTCTGGAGAAAGAATAAGTTGTGAATAATCAAAAATGTCTGCCTTTATAAATTTAAATTTTTTAGAGAGCAATATGAATCAGGAATACTTGGCAAATATAAATTACATTTAAAAAATTCAGAGTGTGGCCCTTATTTTCCTAATAATTAAAATGATCAAAACTGATTTGTAGCATTCACATCATTAGGGTTTGAAGCTACTTGTGAGGATTCAAGAACAATGAGCATGTATGAAATAAATGTATGCCTCTTCAGCATCTGCTTAATTAGCAAAGAAGCACACGGATCTTCACCCAGTAATCAGGAATCAGTGACACGGTTTAAGTTCTAGCATTGTTAGTTTGCACCCTTAGATAAAGTTCTCGACCCTTCAGAATTATAGTAAAAACATGAGCACATGTAACCATAAAATTTTCAAGGTTAAAACTATTCTAAGTATAAAATTTTAAATTCTAACATACTCTCTAGAATCTCAGAGATAACCCCACATAGTGTATTTTGAATTAATGCTAGCAGTAAAAAAAAAGAAGTAATTAGTGTCCTAATAATGTCTGTCTCTATTTCTTATTTTAGCCTGACATCTGGTATCACAGATTCCTGCCACCTGCAAGGTCAGGAAAATACAGGCATCTCAATACTTACTGACTCTAGCAAGCATTATTGTAAAGATTTTTGTATGGGCTGGATGGCTTCAATACAAAATAATAGCTATAAAAAAAGGCAATCTTAAAAAGGTACAAAACTGGAAAGCAGCATTAAAATGATCCTCCTACTTAATGAAAGAAACAATTATGGTGCACAATCCTCTAAATGGAACTAATCAGAAAGCCATCATAAAGTCAGACACGATGGCTTCATAGTTTGTTGTTCTGCCATGGTATACATTAGCCTATACCTGTAGAGGATTCTGTGTGCCAAGTATATCTGTAATAGCTCAGCAGCATATTGTATACAATCTCTGCATCATGCACAGATCCCATCAGCATAATGTCCCACATGCAGATTCAAATCCCCATCTCCTAATGAAACGCAATATCATTGTGCTACAAGGTATCTCAAAAAAACTAACAAACTCCCACACTTCTTGAGCAAATAAGCTTTTGAGTTCATTAAGCTTAAGCAGCCAGTTGTTTCCCTTGCCATCTGCTAACTTATTACATCCTGAAGACTTGCCTCAGTCTCATGCACCACAGTTTTTGGAATATCGTCTGTCCAGCTGCAATCCCGATTGGTTGGAATAAGAATATTTTTAGACACTAATTAGTAAAAAGACATTTATAAGAGAACTCTTCTGTCCTTGTGCTGCTGTTTACAACTCTCCAGCTGTGGATTACTAGAGAACCCAGCCCCAATGAGACAGCAAAGACAGGCACACAACCATGATAATAGGGTAAGCAGCCAAGCCTAACCTGGCACATTAACTGATGAATCAGACCATGTACTACAGTCTCATGAGGCTTCTCTTTGGAATATTATTTTCTTTCCTCTTAAGATCGGCTGAACCCGGCAGAGC